>WAAB01003778.1:36552-174178 GCA_013389865.1 Piaya cayana
CCCAGTCTGTAGCTCTGCATAGGGTTGTTGTGCCCCAGGTGCAGGACTCGGCATTTGGCTGTGTTAAACCTCATCCCATTGGACTCTGCCCAGCAGTCCAGTCTGTCCAGATCCCTTTGCAGGGCCTTCCTACCCTCCAGCAGATCGACACTTCCACCCAGCTTAGTGTCATCTGCAATCTGCTTGGATCACAAGACGTCTCTGTAAGGTTTTGGGACACAGAGGGGAGCGAATGCAGTAACAGGTATCGATCTGAGAACAGGAGGTGGAGAACAACCACTTCCTCTGCCATGACAAAGGAAGGAAATTTGATGGCAGCTTTCCTCTGGAGATCTCCATATAGTACAGTGCATTTGATGGCAGCCTGAAAATGTATTAGCTCAGGCCCAATGTTTATTGATTCTATTTAATGCAATAACTTGGTAATGCTCAACTTTAAGGATATCTCCGGCAAACAGGTATTTACAGTTCAGCACAAAGTCTTTTATTACTACTGAATCCTCAAATGCAGGGGGTAATACTGCTTCTTTTTTTTTTTCTTACAGGCATTTCTATTATCTCCTCAGTTTTGAAATCTGATTGTTATCACAGGAATAAATGCACACTTTGCATTATAGGCCAGAACAACACAGGTTGACACCAAGATAATTAACGTAGCATAAGGGGTAATTTACAGATCTTTTTCTAGTTACCTTTGAATTCGTGAAAAGCTCGTTTTCTTCCACTACTTTTCACCATTTTGTAAACACTATTCAATCAGTTATAATTGTACGTAAAATCAAAGTGAATACCACAGAATCAATACCTTAGAAACAAAAGGCATCTAAAAATCACTGAACCTGGAAGATCCAAAAAAGAAGTAAAAGGCGTTTCTACATAAACATGAGGTTTTACAGAAATTAATATCAGAGTGATGAAAAGTTTATTTGACTGTAAAATGTCCATGTTCATTAATCTCTTCAAAAATTCTTAGGTCAGCACATCAGCTTATCAGCTTTTGGGAAAACAGTTAAAGCACAAAATTGTTCTGTCTGAAGCCATCAGTCGTTGCTCTTTGGTGGGTGTGAGAAAGATGCTGTTCAAGTAGGATTCATCAGACAATCATGTTCAGAATTCTGTCAAGTCCATGATAACTGTGAAAAATTGATAGGGTTTGCAGTTTTTTCCTTCTCTCTCTTAGGCATGTATGTTCTGCATTATTTCTCGACTGAAAAAGCTCCCTCTCCAAACTGATGTCACTATGAAGACCTTAACTTCACCTTAGACCTTTGGACCTTATTGGTGGTTCCAGGACCTGGGAGATCACAGAATCATAGAATCACTTAGATTGGGAAAGACTTTTCAAATCAAGTCCAACCCTTAACCTTACACTAGGTTTAAGAAAATCCAAAAACCAAAACAGGCAAATTCCCAGCAATCTACAGAAATTTATTAGAGTTCTTGTGATAACAAGGCTGTCAGCTGCTGCTCTGGATGCCATGGAAACAGGCATTGCTGCAAAAGAGTGAGGCTGCTTTCAGCTCATTTCTGTTTCAGAAAAGAAAAAAAAAGAAAAGAAAATAGGCTTTTGTGGTTTAACTCATTCAAAGGACATACCCCTATCTTTTAGCGGTGAGTGTGGCCATTGCCCTGGCAGAAGGACAGAGTGTTATCACAGGACTGATCTGCAAAAGGCAGAATGCTAGCAGTACTCTTTGGAGATTTTTGAGCTTCTGGAATCTTAGTTTATGAGAGAATTAAGTATCAAGTAGTAGAGAGTATTTTTAATTTAAGTGTTAATCACATCAGAGAATGCTCTTGTGGCTGAAGCTATGCACTGAAGTTCTGGGAAAAATACATAAATTACTTTCTTGGCAGAGAGCTATCCCAAGGCTGGTCAGCTCAGCTTTTCACCCATCCCTCCCCACCCAGGCTGCTGGTGTTATGGCATGTCAGCAGCTCACATGGCACTTTGCTCTGGTGGCAAGTGACCTGTGTTGTGCAGTAGTTACTGCTCTGAACCTTCAGACTTTCTCTGTGGCCACTCCTCCATGGTTTCTATCACAATCTGCAAACAGGGATGTTTAAAATTTGTTTCAAAGTGCTAATTTAATTACTGACAGATACATCTGAAGCGCTCTCAGACTCCTGGAAGAAAATCATAAGAGCTATAAAATCGTACCATTCTTGCTAGTCATAAATAAATGCGTGAATATGAAGTCAAATGTGCTCAGAGAGGGGCTTAGCACCTATTCATGCTTCTCTACCAGTGGCAGACATCTGCGTATTTTCTTCCTGCTCTCTCCATATGAACAAACTATGCATCTTGAGGTATTTTTGGTCCTGTTTTATAGCCTATTTCACAATGATGGGACATACAAAACTATAACTATCAGTGACAGGGAATAATGCAGACATTATGAGCAGTTCATACACCTTTCACCGTCTCAACTGAAATTTTCAGTTGTGGGGAACATCGTTAAATAATATGGCTGTTTATGCAGCCCAGCTAGTACAGAGTGAAAGGCAAGGGCGATTTCTTTTCTCTAATTCTACCTTAGTCCTTTCTCCATGATGCAGCTTGAACTGTAGTTTGAGCTTCCTGGATCTACATATCTTTGGCCAATACAGTCAGTTCCTAATAATCTTCTATAGGAGATGCGGGGGAGGCAGGGGAACAATTCAATAGACACTGATTAGTTGCACTTCTGCAGAACTGATCATTTTAACAATGCTATGATGTAACAACCCTTAGCACAGGATTGGTAGCGCACCAGAAGATCCAAATGGAAGTTGCTTGCGCTATTATGATTATTATTATTTCTTAGTTTAAAAATAGCTAAAGTGCACTGAGAAACTTCCAGAGAGTGAATTCTTCTGAGTCCCAGTTTTTTGTGCTGTAGCTGAATTCTTGGCCGATGTAGCCAGGCTTATCCAGGCCAGGAAGCTGCCAATCACTCTGAAGGGGGAGGGATAGAGTGACGCTGACATCACCATAATCTCCTGCTTTTGTTTCTATACCTATATATCCAAAACTTTAGAACTTCCCAGGATGTGGTAGCCCCCTTTCCCTTTTCTTTTGTAAAACATCATAATGCGTAATTTCTCACTGTAATAATAATTGATGGGAATCAGTGTAATGATTTTATCATTTAAAGCATGGTAAATGTGTCATGCAGGCAGTGTTCAGAGAGCATTTGTTAGAATTGTTGTCATAGAGATCCTGAGATTGCTGCAGTAAATGTATAGGAATCCATGAAACAATTTAAGTGGTAAGATTTATACCTCAAATGTAAGAGTTGTATATTTCCATTTTAATTTTCCTCAGGTTTCTTTGCTGGGTAAGAGGTGGGAATTTTCCCTCAAAACTGAGAGAATGAAATTAGAGTAATTAATGTGAGATTTTTGTAAGACCTTACATGATAACAGTAATCTTAAAATATTGTGAAGTTGATAATGATCACATATTTATGTAAGATCTATGAAAAAAACCCCAGATTTCGTTCCAAACTGCAGATGCATTGTTTGTTCTTTGTGTTATTCAGTAATACAGTAATTTGGTTCAAGTAAGCTGATGTTTTCCCAATTTCTTATGTTTTACTCATATTGGGTTTGTGCTTGCATGAAGATGAAGCCTGATAATCTTGAGCTATACATCCTTACACTCCATGCTTTATCCATTTATTTCTACTTTCTGTGATTTTCAAGGTATATTGGAAAATAATTTTAATAAATCAGCACATAGAGTTCTGTTACTAACCTTGAAGAAAACCTAAATAACATTGGCAGGTGATAGAAAAAATATTTTTAGTACTATTACTTGTCTGTCAGGATACATGCTGTAGAGTCTTCAGCTGATTAGCAGCTTTCTGGTCCAGTAGCAATCAATTGCAGAGAAAACCTTGAAAGCAAATCATTTGAGGTAATGTGGAAAACCTTATTTTTATTTTTTTAGAATATAGAGAAAGCTTCTGGAGCACAATAGTGTTTATTTACTGATTACTGCCAAGGTTGGTTGCTTAACTACGTATTAGCCCTGCCAAGTCTAGATCAGGATAGGAATAAAGATGTGGGTTAACTCTGTTTTAGTGACTCTGTCTTCTTTGGTTTTCTGTCAAATGAAATGCTTCCTTCTCCAAACAATTAAGATATGAAGCAACATGCCACTCTTTGCTTAAACTTATAATTGGTACCTAATTAATAGAGTACCTATATACCTCTGGGATAGGAAGAAAAAAATGTGTTTACTTTTCTCTGGCTGTAGAGGCTAAAAAGGTAAAAAAAGAAATCCCTGCAATGAGTAAGCCTCTTGCTGTAATACTCAGCTGACATGGATTTTTCAGCTGAGGCAGAAGTTAGTAATTTATTATATGCTCCTTCAACTACATGTATAGCACAGATAGATAGAAAAACAGAGTCAGCCTTATCTGAAAGGTAACACAGTCCAACACAAGATTTATTTTTCCCATAATAAGAATCCTAAAACTGATTGCCACAATGAAGTCTCTCCCAGCACCCGTGTAAGTATGGAGTAGCCCTTTCATGGGTGTAGGCTTGCAGGTAGGAACTGGAGCTGGTGCTCAGTACACATGAGCTCTTCCTACTTAGTGCACCACTGAGAAGATAAGAAGTCACAAGCTCATGCTGTAACTTGCAGAGCTCTCTGCTATCTGACTCAAACATTTTGTATCAATTTTAAATTTAAGGTCAAAAGTGGCAATTCAGACAATAAATGAAAGGAGTCTTATAAAGCCAAGGGCTCTTGTTTCTTGTGAACATGTGATTACCAAACCCAGTGGGATAAATCATGCTTATGTGAGAAGAGAAAGAGCATGGATGGTGGACACATGTCACCTGTGTCACTAGTTTCTTCCTACCTCTTGGACAGCATCTGGTGTTATGATGTGAATATCTTACAAAGCAGCAGTAGCAATACAGCTCATTACTGCACATTCCTTCAACATCTTCACACGGGGGTAAATAAAAATTGAGTTTCATCTACTATATTATGTGAATATGAAATAAAGAAACTCCCATTTTTGAAGTAAGGATATGTATTTTGTTGCAAGGAACTCAAGGGAATTATTTCCTTTGCTCTTGCTTCTGTCATTTCACTAGCAGGCACTGAGTTCATAGTAATGGGAAGGCCAGGAGGAAGGAGCACTGACCCATCCATTTATTTCCATAGGAAATAAGAATTCCCCTATACAAATTTGGCAGGAAAACTCCTGTGTCTTAGTGACAGGATTGCAAGTAGGTGTGCCAAAACAACAGCAACAGGGGGAATTGATACAGGGTTTTCCTGCTGTATATGACATGTATATTGTCATCCAAGAGATGCAGTCAAGTTCTGCTTTGAGAATTTGTGCCATTGTGTGAAGTGTTTCCTAGATCTGTTTCAATTTACTCCTTGTGCCAGGAGCCATATTATTCTACTGTTTTCTATAGTACAAAGCACATGAAATACTAACCAGCAATTAAGGCAAACTCATGAAGGAAGAGCAGAAATAACTGCAGCTCAGCCCTTGCCAGAGTGATACTAGTGTAATGGGTATAAACCCAGCTGAACGGCTTCTGAGTTAGTGCAGTTCCCCTGTATCAATATGTTTTCTTATAAGTTACTGTTCAAATGCATAATATTTTAGGATACTGACCAAACAACATCACACAAGCAGAAGCTGGGATATATGCACACACCTCACATCAGAGGAAACTTTTTTCTCTCTTTTTCTTTACTTTTGGCTTTTCTTGCATCAGAAAATCTTTTTTTGAAAGTGATTTGTTCATCATACCATTAAGGTTCTGTGGATACTTGATATCTTGGCATTCTGGAACTCTATTAAATTGTTTCATTTTATCCTGCAAACCCAAGTGTGCAGTTGCACAAAAAAGCAAAATACTTGCCTTTCGCATCTGAAATATTTTTCACCTAATTCACATTACAGTATGTTAACCTTCCAACAATCTCATTAAAATTTGACATGACTTCTCCAGGTAGCATATAATCATTTCCTTTGAAATTTTTAGTCTCATTAAATGACTTGGTGACCCACCTGAATTTCTTCATTATTTTTTTCAGTTGAAATTTATGATGTCTCGGTTACAAACTGTGATGTAAAAAGTCCATTCAGATGAGTACAAGTTTTTAAAAATCATATCATTAACATGATTTAAAAAAAAAATACCCATCATGATTATTGTTCTTGTTTCCTTCCTTGGTTTCTTAGGATTTAGCTGAACCAGAATCACAGAATCACAGAATGGTAGGAGTTAGAAGGGACCTCTGGAGATCATTTAGTCCAAGCTACCTGAGGAAGCAAGTTCACCTAAAGCAGGTTGCACAGGAATACATCCAGGTGAGTTTTAAAAATGTCCAGAGAAAGAGACTCTACAACTTCCCTGAGTAACCTGTTCCAGTACACCATTACCCTCATAGTAAAGAAGTTTTTTTAATGTTGATGCAGAACTTCCTGCATTCCACTTTCATAGAATCATAGAGTCACCAGGTTAGAAGAGACCCACCAGACAAACGAGTCCAACCATTCCCACCAATCTCTAAACCATACCCTTTGTACCTGTTGCCCCTTGTCCTGTCACTGGCCACCACTGAGAAGAGTCTGACCCTATCCTCTTGACACTTGCCCCTTAGATACTGATAAGCATTGATAAGGTCCCCTTTCAGTCTTCTTTTCCAGACTAAACAGACCAAGCTCACTCAGCCTCTCCTCATAAGAGAGGTGCTCCAGTCCCCTCATCATCTCTGACACTCCACTGGACTCTCTTCATCAGTAGCTCCTTGTTTTTCTTGAACTAGGGAACCAAGGACTAGACACAGTATTCCAGAGGCAGCCTCACTAGGCCAAAGTAGAAGGGGAAGAAAATCTCCCTGGACATTCTAGCCACACCAAAAGGAGAATTCAATACCTTCAAAAAATCAGAAGTTCTTAAAATAGTTCCATCTCATCTGACCTTTGCCTTAAGTTACTTGTCCAAGAAAAAGAGACTTTGGATTCAGTCACACTCATGCTGCCATTTTTGAGGAGCACATCTGACAGGCAGGTTACTGACCAGTGCCATCCTGCCCATATCCTCTGATTCTGGGCTCCCACATGGCGTATATGGCAAAGAGCAGTGGGGTGGCATATGACTGAGATGGAGCTTGATCCTAATCCCCATGTGTTTAGACAGCAGCTGGGATGGAAGTGTTTAAGTCTTGTTGCCCATTTCCATAGCTATTTTGGTTTTTCTTCTCCACTGACTGGTTATTATAAAATTAAAATCTGGGCTCTGCTTCTACCAATTATTTAAAAATAAAATTGCAGCTGGGGGGGGAGGAATCATGAGAAATCTTTGACATGCTATCATTCTTTACTGCTGGGAGACAATTAACCAAAGTGAACAGGAGCTATGGGAAGCCATCTAGCTATCTTTCAAACTGGCAATCATTGTCACACATTGCAGACGCCATTCGTTTCTTCAGTTCAACTATTTCATTTATTTTAATCAATGGTCTTAGTTGAACTGAGGAAATATTTGCTTGTTTCTTTATTTTTACAATTCTACTGTATTTTAAGTTTCTGATACTTGTTTCATCATTAATATTTCTTACCACAATATGTATTCTATTACAAAGAAGGTCATTCCTTAGTGGCTTGCACAAATAGCCGTGCATCATCCATCTTTCTAGGACAGTGTGAGGTACTCAGCCATACCTGTCTGTCTAATTACTACTGTTTGTCTTGCCATCTGTCTTGTTCCCATGTGTAACATCTAATTAACACCTGTGGTAATTAATAATGCTGTGGGGTCTCTTCTATTATCTGTTACTGGTTTAAGTAGGGATAAATCAGCACATTGAACACCACGGGGATTATAGTGTCTAATGATGAACAACATAAAAAACATACTTAAAGTTTTCAAATATTCATAAAATAGAAGGCAGGAACCATAACTTTTAATAGAAGACTTCGTATGTGAATAAAATTGATATTTTACTGCCTCTTTGTAGTGTCCTAACAGGTTACTGCATAGCTAGGGGCTTCCACTCGTATAGAAGACAGTCAAGTGAGCTGTTCCTGGTAAGTGCCTTCAAGAAATAGTTGAATTTTATTTTATTTTATTTTAATAGTCTGCAGGTTTTGACAGAGGAGTTTGGCCTTCTGAAACTGTCACTTTGAAACATATTGGTCTACACAGAACTGTAGATTAAAGGTTGAAGGTGATTATTCTCCATGGATAATCTCCATTAGAGCAAAATATTTGGTCATTAAAGTCTGAGCATGGTTTCTGCAAAAACTCTTTAGATGATCACAAAAAGAGTATTTCTGGTTAAGAAATAAGATTAGTTTCTGCTTTCTTCCTGATCTTTGCTTTTAGACCTCAAAAATGGATGGGGGTAGGAAAAGAATGATTCTACATTGGCATCAAAATCCTCACTTAGTGTATACAACACTCGCAGAGACTGTACAGTTGCTATCACTTTTCTAAGAGATAGACCCTAGAATTTGTAAAGAAATATGCCCAGCATTTGAAAGTGGGAGTTCTCCACAGCTGTTTCTTTGTGTTCAGTGACATCCAAGGACCATTATTTCTGTTATGCCAGACAGATTTCAGCTAGAAGCAATAAGCACTTTAATTGGTCAAATCCAAGAAACAAAACAATACAGGAATTAGGTTAGTTGCTTACATTGTGGTTTCATTTAGGATGCTTTAACTAAACTTTAGGAAAACCTTGCCCTTCACTACTGTGGTTAAGCTTTCAATGAGAACACCACAGAAGGATTCCCAATTTGTAGTCCTCAAAAAGCCAAAAATATCATACTAATTCAATTCTTATGCTACTTAAATATTCATGAAGGATCAGGTTTCCCATTGCAGAGAGGTATTTCTTTTTAGTTTATGTCAATTTTTTACAGAAAAAAAGAGCTTTCTTGTACTGAGAGCTGTTTTAAAAAGAAAAATTACCTTTTCCCCATCAACTTTTCCAGCTCTTTCATGAAGGATGAATTAAATCTGAATCCATCTCAATTACTTGGGGACTGTATTTCATTTTAACTAATCGCATTTCATTACAGTTTTGTAGATTCAGCAGAGGGATTGACAATATGAGTTTGGACTTCACTGAAAGTTATACCAGCAGCTAAGGGTTTCTGCAATAAAGTTGTCTCAAGAGAAAAAGAGGAAAAGGTTTTTCTTTTCCTGCCTTGTGTTGCTCTGAATGCAAAATCTTGACAGGGCAAGAGGCAATGGATATAAATTGATTTTCAGGGAATTCCTGTGAAAGGATTGTTGGGTTTGGAGTGGTTTGTTTTGGTTTGCTTTGTTTTGTTTTACTTTGGGGATGCCAAAGGCTTCCCAGACGTGTTTTGAAGTCTCCATCCTTGGAGATATGAAAAACCCAACTGTACGCATCTCTGAGCAATGTGCTGTATTTGATCATGTTCTGAGTGGTGATTGGACTATACGATCACCAAAAATGCCTTCCTACTTCAATTTGTCCACATATACATGAAAATATCACCAGAAAGAAGGTAGGGGGCAGTGAATGTCCAAACTGCGTTTTCCTTATGTATCATCTGTATTCTGGCCTGATTGGCCAACAATGATGAGAAACAAGGGAAGAAGTTGAGAAAATTTTCCCCAAATTACTATATGCTTTCTACCCTGATGGAGTTCAGTGTTATTTAAATGTCACAAAAAACAATGTGTAGAACATATGAGAGGAGCCCGTTTCAGTGACCTTACATACCTAAAAGCAAATACTCCTTTCCATTCACTTCTTAAATGCAGTTTGAAAGAAATGTTTTTCTCCTCCTCATAATATAAAGTAAGTGTTGAAAAATAAAAAATAAAAAAAGGGGATGGTTAGAACATAGCATGACATTTATTTTTTGAATTTCATGCCTGAGTGTCATGCTTTTATTCTACCTCCTTTGTCTTCCTTTAATATTTGAGATCATTTTAACCTTAATTGCAGCTCACTGATATTTCCCCTCTATTTCTTTTTCTTTATTTTTACACATTCATTCTTTCCACCATTTACATACCCTGTGAAGCCTCTTACTGGAGCCTCAGAGAGAGAAATAGAGGTTATACAAATTTCCCTCTATCAAAGGAAATCAATTGTAAACAAAAAGCAGAGTGCTACTTGAGTCAAAATGTAGGTCCAGCCTATTGCAATGGGCAGGTAAGTGTATTGGTGTGAGTTTCAAGTGGGGCTAAAATGGAGGATGAGTGTTCTAGCATTAAGAGCAAAGCCTGGAGCCATTCTATGCTGGTAATTCTGGGTAAAATGTCAGACCCCTTGCAGAAACTGGTCTTTAGAGATTTCCTCAGCAATTTTTTCCTGGAGGAAAATGAAGGTAGCCTGGCTTGAGGCTTCCTTCCCATGGCATTTTTACTTGAAGGAGCATTCTGGAGGCAATTAGGCATTCTCATTTTAATAGCTGTCTCTCCTATTTTGTTCATTACCAGAATGATGGGCCCTGTTAAATCACCAAATATAAATCCTTAAAGAAAACATTCCTAACACAAAAAATAGCTACAGCAAGAAAGATTGTTAATGATTTATCATCAGCAGTTTAAATGCAGTATTAGTTCTCCTTTCTCAGTGTTCAAAGGCTGAGCAGAGCTGGAGTTGCAGAAGGCGAGAGATGCATTACCTACTTTGGAGTTGGCTTAGACAGCAACAGCTCAATGTGTGACCGTGCTGGGTCTCACTGCTGACTGACAGGACTAGGGATACCAAAAATGCTTGATGATTTTCTCTATACAGTGTACAACTTGTTGGTGTATGAGCACGGGAGCAAGGGACAAAGTTGATTCTGCTCAGCTGTCCAAACCATTCTTTTCCTCATGTCTTTCCAAACTTTCTTGGCTGATTTGTTGCAATAAACCCAGAGAAAGAGAATACATGGCTAAGGGAAAAATTCAATTGTTATGTATAGTGATGGGTTAACTGACCTAGAAATTCTTCAATAACCAGCAGTGATTCATTTTTGAAAGAAAAATGTTCTCTTGTTTTGTTTAAGTCACATATGGAAGAGAAAAGTAAGGCAAAATAGAAAGAGAAGGCAGCACTTCTTTCTGCTGATGACGTGTTTGATGGATGGCTCTCTGAGGTTCTGATTGAACTCAATGTTATATCCACCAAATGAAGATAAATCATTGGTGAAAGGTTTGTGGAGTACATGCCCAAAATCAATTATGCTCACATAGCGATCTATTAATCTATTTCTTCCTGTTCAGTCTACCCAGCCTCTTTTAATGGCTTTTTATCATTCCAAACACAGGTTATGTTTTTAAAGTGGTGGTACAGTTCCTAGTGGTTTTCATGAAAATCAGAGTTGCCTCTCATATGTCAGGAGTCCTTTCACCTCTTTCCTGTGCTCAGCCCGATTACCTTAATTCAGTTTCGTATTGTTTCTCCCAACAAAATCTCTAAGAGTACACAAGAGTAAAATGGTAATATGCATATTGACCCCTTTCTGCAGCTGTTTTGTGGTGGTTGTCACCTTTTTCTTTTTGTAACACACAGGTCTGACAGAGACTCCTGTTTGAAAAGGTAAAAAAGAAGTCATGCATAGATGAGGTTGTATAGCTGAAAAAAAAATGCAATAAAAATATGATATTCTGGAAGCTGCCTCTTTCTACTTAACTATTTTCAGGGAATTCTGGTGGAGTTCAGACCCAGAAGGTATTAGATGCTTTTCCTGTTCCCAGGGAAAGGCAGCCTATTCATGGTTGATGCTTAACCAAGGAAGATGAGAGAAGCTGAGTAAGCATTGGCAGGAGGATAAATCATGGTTGAGAATACAGTTCAAAACTTTAAAAATTTTGCCAGTTTTTAAAATATGAGGTCACCTTATGTTTCCAAACCAGAAACATTTTCATGGCGAGGAGCTAACTCCAATCCACCTCTTTCAATATAATATATCATCATGTTAACAGTATAAAAGCTTGTACATCAATTATAAATATTATGTCAACAAAGCATTCTGAATGAATAACAAATTCTAGCACAGATAAAAGTTAGTTTTCATTATATCAGTGAATGACTAGCATTAGAATGATCAACTAGTTCTGTCTCCAGAATGAAATATTGGCTGTTACTGTAGAGAAATCCTGCCACTGGACTCCAACATGAAATGGAAACATATATTGGTTGGACTCAATAATCTTAAGGGTCTTTGCAACCTAAATGTTTCAAATATTCTATGAAATAAGTGGTACACTGAGATGTTGTATTCATGGAGCTAAAAACATCCCCATGATTTGGCACAGTGAACCATAGTAACAATACTTATTCTAATGACACAAAAAGCAGTCTGTCTTCAGATGATTATCAGAGCTGTACTCAAGTTCAAAGAGGGGTACTAAAGCCTCTGAATCCCACATGAACATAATTCCTGGGAGATTCCCCTGAAGGATAGAAGGAGACACTGAGGCATTGTTATCTTTGCACTTGGCTTTCCATATTTTGCTCCAGGGTTGGATTTCCAGCATGTATCTGGAAGAAAAGCTCTTCTGTGGCTGAACTCCATAGTCTTTAATGACAGTGGCTATGCTAAGCAGCCATTAAGGATGGATATAAAGCACCTTGATTTTAAAAGGTGATGCTTTATAGCTACATAGATGGGCTTTCATTCAAAGTTGCTCACAGGAATCTAACCAAGACTTCTCCGGCTGTCCTGTACAATTCTTGACATGCTACTCTTTTTTTTTAAATTTCAGCAGCTATATAGAGAATATCAAAACAAGCTAACTGAAAGCAGCTATGAATCTTCTCCCTAGAGAGAGTGCCTCCAGCTGATGCATATCATATACTTGCATTTGTGAAATGAGAGGCCTTCACAGACCAGTTTAATCTTTTGAAGTGAGTTAGAATCCTCATTCATAGACCTTCACCATTTATTTCAGTCCTAGACTTCAGCACAGCATTCCTGTCAATAAAGCTTGATATACAAATGCAATACTTTCAGTCTTTAAGAACAGGACATCAGTTTCATGGCTGTGGATTTCACTGACTTCCTAAGCAGAATCGAACTTTTGTCAGTAATTCATTCAAAGCAAGTAGCCAGTGTTTAAATCCTTTGTTCTGTTGTGATGTCTATGCATACAAAATTAAACTTGATAAAATCTATCAGCCCGTGGGTGTTTCGGGTGAATTTCCAACTTTTATACTCAACATTTCTTCTGATGGTATTAATAACTATTTGAGATTTTTGTAGCTGCAGTCAACTTCTGTAACATAACTTCAGTAACAACTTCTGCAAGTAGTATCTTGCCCCAAATTGGTCACTTTGTTAATAAGAAACAATATAGTGATTAATATATTATAGAAGTTATACTTGAGTGTACAGACAGATTAATAATGGTGGAAATCAGAGGAGAATTCTTAAATTCAGTTTTGTTTTTCTAGTAGAAAATGATCCTAATCTTTTAGGGAAGCTCTAACTTATTTTCATTCTATTGTTATCATTATTATTATGATTATTATTACCACATGAATTTATTGAGCGTATTACCTAGCTTGTTAGCATCATGGCAACAAAAGCAGTTTTCCCAAATGGTACCATCAAGAATTTCTGGTTCCAAATAAATCTAGTTTGGTAGAGAAAGCATTTAAGCTGCCCCAGGTCTCTCATATCATTCCAGTTAAATCCATGTTTGACATGGCTTAAGCATGAAATAGAAGAAGAAAAATCTGTTTAAATATAGGAAAATTACTTCAGAATACATTCCATAAGGTAAACCTTATTTAGCATGAGATACAAGGAGTTAGAGATTGTGCCAGAGAAAGAGAAGTGAAGGAATATCTTTTTTAGCTGAAAACTGGCCTCAGTGAAGCATTTTTGTGCAGGTTAAGGCTGAAAAGATAGATCCATAATAAATTCTAGCCCAGGAAAACAATTTTTTAACTCATTTGGCTTTTAAGGCCTATTTTTCATTTTCCTTTTGTTCTGTGGCAACAGGTGGATTCAAAACTTTGTGCAGAAGTTCATCGTGTTCACAATACCATCGATGCTTATGGGTAAGGCACTGAATGGACTTTTCTCCCCCAAGACAGAATTAAAAAAAGATTGTAATATGAAGTTCAACATTGATGCTTGGCATTACATTTCCCAACCCCCCTCATACTATTTTTGCTTTCACTGAGCCATATCTTCATGTGGTTTCCCCCTTAAATCACCACAAATGCAGCAGCCAGAACACTACATATGAGTAACAGTAGAGAAATCTCTTCTGAGATGGCTCTGTGAAGACAAGTTTATTTCTTCTGAGCCATAGTGAAGGACTGAAAAAAATCTCCCACTGACTTAATCAGAGCAGATTAAGGTCTAAAGTTTGTAACATATTCAGGAGCTCATCAATGAAATATTCTCAAACTAAGGATGGGAAATACTAGCTCTACAATGAACAAGCTTTTTGTATTGAAATATGAAAAGGAAAAAATGACTTACACAGAGAACAAATTCGCAACATTAGAAACAACCAAAAAATGTAGATTTTATTTTGTGTGGTTTTCTACTAGAAATAGCAGAAAATACAGAGAAGACATGACCTCCCTCCCCCAAGTTCAGCTGGTTTTATGGTTATTTGGCACATGTGGCTCTATATGAGTTTAATAAACCTATGCTTAGTGGTCTCACCTGGCCACAGTCTTGCCCAGTCCATTTGGGATACATTTGTGCAGAATTCCATAAAAACCCTGTGGTGTATCATTTATTTTTCCCCATTAATATTTAAATACTTCTGTTAACTTATGTGATGATAATCTTCAGATACAGACAATTGCTCCCTACCTGATGTTAGCAATTGAAAGACTATTTGAATGTCTGATCAGCTTTCAGCACATGGCTAAGAGGACAGAGTGGTATTTGGGGCATTCTTGTCTTTCTAGATTCACTGCTTTTCACAGGTATCTTTGTTAGCCTGTGTTTCAGCTGCAGACAAGGCTTTTGTCCTCTGTTTGCTGAAGTTAGTCTGCAAATCTTTTGTCTATAATGATATGAAAGACAAATAACACTTGAAAAAGCTCTGTTGGGTCTAAGAGGATGCAGCACTGGATGTATGGCTAGAGCTAATTTTAGTCCAGGACAAACAGATTCAAAATGGAAATGGGGAATAAAGCAATATTTCTTTCCTGCTCACTAATACTGTGCAACTCCTGTTCAGAAGGGACAGACAAGGAAGGAGGGGTAGAGGCATTGCCCTCTATATCAGGAAATGGATAGTGTGAAGCACTGTCTTTGAAGAATAGCCACACACACAAGCTGAAAGCTTGTGGGTCAGAATAAAAGACTGAGACAGCAAAAGGAACCTTGTGGTTGGTGTCTACTACAGGCCACCTGATCAAGCAGAACCTACTGATGAAGCCTTCTTCCTCCAACGACAGGAGGCTTCAAGCTCACAAGCTCTCATCATACTGGGGTCTTCAACCACCCTGATATATGCTGGAAAAGTAGCATGGCAAACT
Source organism: Piaya cayana (assembly GCA_013389865.1). Lineage (NCBI taxonomy): Eukaryota > Metazoa > Chordata > Aves > Cuculiformes > Coccyzidae > Piaya > Piaya cayana. The sequence goes on from WAAB01003778.1 coordinate 52,010, forward strand.
GTAGGCAGTCCAGATGACCTGGGAAATACCAACCTGTCAGCCTCCCCTTTGTATCTGAGAAGACCATGGAACAGATCCTCCTAGAAGTTATGCTAAAACCAGCATGGCTTCACCAGAGCAAGTCCTGTATGACCAAGCTAGTGGCTTTCTATGATGGGGTAACCACAGCTGTTGACATGGGAAAACCGACAGATGTGATCTGACTGGACTTCTGTAAAGCTTTTGACATCGTCCTCCACAACATCCTTCTCTAAATTGGAGAGACATGGTTTTGATGGGTGGACTGTTCAGTGGAAAAGGAATTGTATGGATGGTCATATTCAGAAAGTAGTGGTCAATGGCTCAATGTCCGGATGGAGATTGACAAGTGGTGTCCTTCAGGGGTCCATAGTGGGACCAGTGCTGTTTAACATCTTCATCAATGATATAGACAGTGAGATCGAGTGCACTCTCAGCAAGTTTTCAGATGACACCAGCTGAACAGTGGAGTTGCCATACTGGAAGGATGGGATGTCATCCAGAGGGACCTGAACAAACTGGAGAAGTGGACCTGTATGAACCTCATGAGGTTCAAAAAAGGCCATGTGCAAGGTCCTACGCCTAGGGCAATCCCTATTTTCAGTACACGATGGGGGATGATGTGATTGAGAGCAGCTCCTCAGAGAAGGACTTGGTAGTACTGATTGATGAGAAACTTGACATGAGCTGACAATGTGTGGTCACAGCCCAGAAGGCCAACCGTATCCTGGGTTGCATCAAGAGACGTAACCAACAGGTCCAGGGAGATTATTCTTCCCCTTTATTCTGCTCTTGTGAGACCTCATCTGGAGTACTGTGTCCAGTTCTGGAATCCTCACCAGAAGAAGGATATGGAGCTGTTGGAACAGCTCCAGAGGAAGGCTACAAGGAAGGTCTGAGGGCTGGAGCACCTCCCATACAAGGCCAGGCTAAGAGAGTTGGTGTTTTTCAGCCTGGAGAAAAGAAGGCTCTGTGGAGACCTTACAGAGACCTTCCAGTACCTGGAAAGACTTGTAGTGATCAGGCTAGGGGGAATGACTATAAACTGGAGAGGAGCAGATTTAGACTAGACGTAAAGAGGAACTTCTTCACGATGATGGTGATGAGGCACTGGAACAGGTTTCCCAGGGAAATTGTGGATACTCCATCCCTGGAAGCGTTCAAGGCCATGTTGGATGGAGCCTTGAACATTCTGATCTAGTGGGAGGTGAACCTGCCTATAGCAGAGGGGTTGGAACTTGATGATCTTTTAAGATCCCTTCCAACCCAAACCATTTTATGATTCTCTGAACTCCTATGATGCTTGTTAGAAGGATCATATTACAGAAAAAAGAATATTATCTGCCTTATGTGCTTAGGAAACATTCAGCATAACAGGATTTCCTCACATATTCTTGATTACACCCAATATATGGAAGATAGTACAAAGACTTTCTAAAACTGTAGTGGAAGAACAGGTGAACAAAACTAAGGGGCTGATGCTTTTTCTGAGTGCCATCCAGCATTTCCAATGAGATAAATAACCTCAGCTGCAGCATAGCTCCCCTGGGGAGCCACACAGGTGTGCATCACTTGTCCGTGCTGATGAGGTTGTTATCACCTGCAGCTGGGGTCCTCCTCATCTCCTTGTTACACTCACCTTTTGGCAGTGGAAAAGAGATTTTCTTTTGCTCTGCTTGTGGGATACTTGTATTCTTGGCTGTGTGGATTCTGCTCTCAACTGGCTGCAGGACAGTTGTTTCTCTGTTGGGGAAGAAACCAGGTAGGAGCCTGTGGGCTGGGCCAGCCTTTGTGTGTGCACCAGGGTTTGGGGAGAAGGTAGGAAAATAGCACTGTATCTTTGACTTTACACAAGAAGACTTAGTTGACTGCATGTGTTTATGCTTCATGAGGTCTAATTTAGCATGCTGTGCATTTGGATGTGCTGGGAGTTACACATTTGGTATCAGGCTTGTAGTTCTTTGATATCTTAAAATATCTAAATCTTCTCAGAGCAGTGACAAAAAAACTCTCTACTTTGAGCAGAGCTGCCGTGGAGGTATCTTACACTTGAATAAGTATGCCCCAATGAACTGCTTCTGTAAAACATTTGCTTTCTTTTTGGAGCAACAGTAAGAAGGGTGGCGCTTGTGTGTGTGTGTGTGTGTGTGTGTGTGTGTGTGTGTGTGTGTGTGTTTGTGGTTGGGTTTTTTCCCCCCAGACATTGATAATGGATGACTGAGGGGAAGAGATATGTTTGCGTTTTGAGTTAACTGTGGTTTGGGCAGAAAGATTGCTCTTGTCTAATTGAATGACTGTGGAAGCTCAAAACCCATTTGTCAGTAATTCTTGTTATTTTTAGGTTCCTTCTGAAGGCTTTTTCCTGTGTAGTAATGATAAACAGAATTATAAGTGTTAACTTGTTGTCAAAACAAAATATGAATAGTTTGCATCTATTTATCACTTGTATACTCTGCATTGCAAGAGTACTAGATAGTGACAGTTTTAGTCTAAGTAAGTATGAAGGATAGTTTTCTAGAGAAATGTCTTGAATTGCGTTGATAGCATTCTTTGTAAAAAAACTTTAACCTACCTAAAATGTTTATTATATCTTGCTTGTCAATAAATAGAGAGTAAATAAATGCAAGCACTTGTTAATATTTTCTTCCTTTGCATGTGTTGCTTATTAAATGGACCATTACTGATTTCTAGCTATGATCACTTTTAATGTGAAAATGATTTAATCAGTTTTAAATTTAATAATACCTTTAGTGGTGCTATTTGAATGAAGAGAATATGTGTTTAATGGTTTGTGGGGATCCAAGTCAGATTAGCTAAAGCTTTGGTGCAGAACAAGTGCTAGTGTGCATTTCTACTAAAACCTTATTTTAAGGCATCTATTAAAAATAACACATTATAAAAGAAAATTGGCAGGAGCATAGTTAGTTTAATATTTGAGTTTTGAACTTTAGTATTTAACCTATGATTTTTTCTTATATTAAACTAAGGTTTCTTTATAAGAAGCGTTTCTTATCATAACAAAAATATTCCTTATTAACACTTTAGCTTCCCCTTACTCCTGTGCTACAGAAATCGCAAATCTAAGCTACCTCTATTTTGAAAAATAAGCTACAAAGATAAGCAAAGGTCAGACTTCATAATATACACTCATAGCACCTTGTGCTTTGTCAATATTTGTGGTTCTGTTGTTCCCTATTCTTCATTCCTGTCAAGATTTATTGTAAATCTTCCTTTTTTTGTCTTTTTTTTTTCCTTATGGATAAATATCTACCACTTCTTCTTTCCCTGGAGGAAAAGTCAAATGCCAAACTGATACATAATTATGAATATGCCTTTCAGAATTCCATTAAGACTATGTTTCATTAAAAAAAAAAAAAAAGAAATCTCAGAACCCCAAAGCTGTCACAACTAATGATGTTTCATGCCTACTGATTGAAATTATGACTAGCAGAATAATAGCTGTTATGTGTACTTATTTATGTTGTCATCTCACGTTATCAAGTATGATGTGTTTAACTTTGACCACAGCAATTCAGTTTCTTGGTGATGAACTGTATATGTTGAAGTCTCGTGATATTTTGGGAAAAACATTTGTGACAATAGTCTTTTAAGATTAATTTTCCATTGATTCCTAACCCTTTTTTTCCTAGCACTCAGATTGAAGAGAAACATCATGCAAATGCTAAGAAAATGAAATTACATATAAGCATAATGAAAAATAAAATCCTTATTTTTCACTTTCTTATGATGCAAGAACCAGTGTTGTGTTCCTTTGAACAGGAACATGTCAGTGAAGCTCCTTGCTACCCCTTGGAGGCACAAGGACTTCTCTCAGGCCCCTCTCAAACTCATGAGGATACTTTCTAGTTATTTTACTACTGATCCTCACAGAAACCAAAAATAGAGGAGGAAAGCTGAGATTCAGGCAGGTGATGACTGAGCAGAATTGTGGAGGAGGAAGTAGCACAGGGTGAGCTTGTGTGGGGGGACAGTTCTAAATGTTTTAAGCACTTTCAAGAGATGCAGTAAGGTGCAGCATCATCAGGAAATGAGATTTCCTCAATATGTAGTGAACCTGGAAATCCTTGTGTTTGAAATGGTAGCATTGGTGCTCAAATTCTGCTTAAAACCTACTTTAGCAATGTGTGTTCTGCCTTTCTTTGCTGTGTTAATCTGTAAGTGCCTTTTTGTGGTTTGGGGTGTTGATGAAGCTTTGGGCATGGTTATGTTTATTTCTATGGTGTAATTGGGCTCAGAATGAGTGCATCTAATTGCTGGCAGCTGTAGTATGAATCATAACACTTTTGTTGTCTCATTAGCAGGGCATCAAATGATTTGGTGTCTGCCCTAAAATTTTTAATCCTTGTTCACCATTTGCTTTGGATACCAGTAATGTGCCAGCATGTTACTAAAGCAAACTTGTTCTGTTAAGGCCCAATGAAGCCTTTGGGACTTACGTGGTATGTGGTGACAGTCCTACCTCCAGCAGCAGCCAGCCTGGAGGCACTAAGAGGTATTTGGTTTAGGGAACCTAGCAGTGGTTCAGTATTTGTAAGTGCAGAGGAAGGAAATGTGAACTAAGCAGGGACCATCTGGATCACAGATCTCTGGCCCTAAAAATTACAGACAAATATGCAGTTGATGTCTGTGATAGAGGAGGATAGAAGGGCAAATTAATGCTGTGCTTTATCCTTGCTTTTACATAACTGCTTACAAAAAATAATTTTATCTCTGTCTGATGACATCTTAGGACAGTGAAACAGGGTTGACTCAGAAGATCCCACCACTGTGCAGGAACAGCTTAAAGAAGGATAAAAGAACATTGTAATGGATGCTGGAAATAGCTGAAGGGTGGGGGTGGAGGGAGATGCTGGAGAATAATTTCAAAGGTTGAATTGATTCTGTTTGGCAGGAGACAAGAAACAATCAAAATGGACAATGCAAAACAATGAAGGTCAGAAGAGAGTATTTGCAATATCAGCATGATTTGGTGTTTTAATGAGTGTTTTTTTGATAATTCAAACAATTATATAATATCTTAAGCTGATTTTACTTGCAAATACAGTGCCCATTCCAGAATCAGATGTGCCAGAGGACTCTGCAGTGCTTCATTTGCACAATATTTCATTACTCTTGCTAAAGACATTGTAAAAGTGGCCTTTACTTCTACAATAATCCCAGGTATCAATTATATACTTAGCAATGTAAGAGACATTATTTGTGAATATGGAGGTGATAGCAGAGATTTCCCCCCCCAAAAAAAAGAACTTTGTATGTAGGTACAAGTAGTGACTTTCAGGGACTGAGTTAATGAAATACTTGAATTTGTAGTGGATCAGGATGTGGCCTGGTGTTGCCTAGTACTTACATGAGAGATTTAAGGTGTTCGAGAGGCTTAGTTTTCTTCAGTACCCCTGAAACTGCTGGTAGTCAAGCCCAGCATATTTCTCAAAGGGTAGCTTGGTGCTCAGTTCGTCTTAATTTCCCCTACCACCCTCCACTTGAAGACTTAACTCACTTCACCAATGTAAAATGCTGTTCTGCAGCTTGGCTCAGCCTTGGGTTTGAACATCCACCTCAGCAATTAAAAAGCAATTGGCACTTGATCTCAGGAATATGCCTGTCTTAAGGGAGAATAAAATATGCTTCAATGTAGTGGTGATGGTGCTTTGTTTTAACTAGATCTGGCAGCTGAAGTTTAGCCATCTTGAGGCTCTTTCTTACAAATTACTCTGGGCTATTGTAATCACAATTGTCCTTTTTTACTTTTTTAAAATCCAGACTAGTTACCTCACTCAACATTCTTTTCCATTATAGAAAAATACTAACTAGCCTGATTGTCTGCTTGTTTCAAGTGTGTGCAGCAAGAGGGTTGTACCAAAGCTCTTTACCTGCACAGCAAAACAAGTCAGTGATTAAAAGCCAATATCCTTGAAATCAGCCTTTCTGCTCCCTGAAATTGCAGTTTCCATTTTATATGCTGAGGTACAGTAGGCCAGGCCCCTTCAGCATCAATCATGCCAGTGATTTGAGACACGGACTCACAAGTGTAGCTAGTGATCTGCATAATTTTGCTTTCTGAAATCATTACTTCCACGTTAGCTTTCTTTGATGGAAGGCCAATATTTCTACCTTCCCTCAGAAATTATTATCCGCTGGAAGGAATAAATCACAAGAGAAATTTTTGCATCAAAGCTGCTGAAGCCAGCTGTTATGTGAAATTCAGAGAATATCTATTTCTGTGGCATGGAAGCAAAAACTGTTTTATCCAAATGTGATACAACTTTGGAAGGAATCATTAGCTCAGATTTTCAGCAATTTTACTTATTTTCTAGTAGGCAGTTAGTGCATTAATAAAGTAACAAGTAGCTTGTAAATCTCTGGCCTTGTGGAACTTATACTATGAGATCTTGTAGTGTTAATTTCCTCAACGCTTTTGGTTAGATCAGAAGAGCTCTGTGAAGAGCATTGCTGTCCAGGTTTTACCATTACAGTGAGCTTCTTCGGTCTTTCCAGCAATCCTGGTTGTAAAGACACTTAAATCATGTTTCTGAGGATTTCTAAAGAGCAGTTACAACAAGACCTGTTCCATCCTATTCTCTGTTGGGATGGAAGTGTTCCTAGCTCTGTCTGAGTTGAAGTGTTGGTGTTTTATAACCCTGAGACTGGGGACGATTGGGGCTCCCACTGGCTAAATAAGGCTTTGCAGATCTGGAGGGAGGAGGAACAAGACTTCTGACTAAAAGCCTTTCCACCCCTAGGAGAAAGTACATCCACAGAAAAAGGTGGAGGCAAGTATGCAATACGTGGCATCACTCTCTTCTTCCTGTGTCACAGGGACAGTGGATTGATCTAGTTTTTGTTTTTCCACATGTGAAAATTCTTTTCAGGTGATGCCATTTTAGGATGCTCCAGGTATAAGCTCCTAGACTGCAGTCAGCAGCTAACAACAGTTCAGTATCTCGTACTTAAGGAGCACAAATTGTGAATGCTGTGCAGGTTGCCTTTACAAATGAAGGAGTTCTGCCAATTTAAGTTTATTTTGGGGATTTAACAAAACAAAGTAGATGTCTCAGGCCTTGCACAGAATCGTGCCATTGTTAATAACAGTAGAATTAGGCTCTCTAAAGACATTTGTGTGACCCTACAGAGCAAAACTGCTGCTGCAAGTCCTTTGTATGGATTGCTGTCTTTCACTGTGCCCCCAGGTGACAGCCAACAGGTTTCAAGTTTGCACCCTGATGACGTTTTTCCAATTACATGTATTACAAATATAGTGTTCCAGGGGTGGTAGGTATAAAAATATCTGTTGAATTCCTGAACTAAAAGAGTCAAATATTTTAGAATGAGGACTAAAAATGTTTTTTTCTTGATTAAACTGTATCCATTCTTCTGTGGTGTATATCACAACCCTGTATTTTGGTGTGTTTGCTTACTACTGATGTTTACTTTTGTCCTGTTTCCCGTGAAATAAGAGCAGCTTCAATCTGAAAGCTTGAAATATTCTAGCTGTCATTTTGAGCTAGGAGCACCCTGCAGTATAGGTAGTTTCTTGGTTATGAGCATAAAATCACTTATTTTGGGTGAATAGTATTAACCTGAGGATTGTGTTCAAGGCAAAAGTGTGTAAAAATTGTGGTTTTAGAGATAAATCAGTTAGTACATGGCTTCAAGTAATTCACTTTAAAATGATACATGAGTGTTTGTGGATTCTGTTGAGTGTTCTGTGTCATATTGGGAGATCTATAATCTCAGATGTGCACTGCAGGGTTTATGTAGAATCAAATTATATCCACTTTTATGGTGGAAGCTACCAGAAATGAGTGACCCCTTTTCTCCAGCTGATATTAAAAATGTACTTTGATATGATGGGGATTATGGCAATACTGTGATTTTTATAAAAGCCTGAAAGCAGGTGACACGATGCTCTGCTGTGGCTGAGAAGATATATTATTTAACATAAGAAACCATGCCTGGCACCATTAAGAAGGTTGGTTGGCTTGAATGCATCTGAATTCTTTATCATGACAGTTTGTGATACTAATGAGGTGCTGTTGGGAGTGAAAGCCATTTTGAAGCCTTGCTTCATCAGCCATTTCACAAGATAATGAATCTCCTTAAAGCTTAGGGCCATAGGGTTTACCTTTCCCTCTCTTTCACCGAATGAGACCACTAACTCCAGCAGAAGCTGCAATTAAGCTTTGCTTGAAGGGATTCTACTATACTGTACACTTGCAGGCATACACTGGACCTGCAGGCAGGGAGGAAAGCCAATTTGGGGAGGAAAATGCATACACATTTTCATTCTAAAGTTACTCTGAAGAGAGTTTTTTCAGCTACTTTAAAGGAAATGCGAGAGAAAATACTTGGAGTAATATGTCTAATATAAATATAACATGTGGTGTCACCCATGCCACACCATCTTTTCTTCAAAACCCGTACTTTTAGCTTGTACTCTCATGACATGCTTAGCGTGTGTGGGTTCATACCCGAATTAGTCAGGTTCATTTCCATTTGGAGTAATGCCTTCTTTCTCAGCTGTTTCTCAAAGGAGGGTTGCACAATATAACGTGGCAGAATGTGGCCCTAAAAGAAAAGCATTTTCCTTACACCTCCATTCAGGAAATACACGGGAACAGCAGCTAGACATTTAATCATTTGTCAAGCTTGTCTGATAGACTGTCATGGTTAAATATTAAATCAAAATGTGCTTTTGTTTGGCAGGAGGCGGGGTGTGTTTCTTGTTTTTCCCTCTGCAACACTAACAGATCTCAGGTTTTGCAGGGCCAGGGATTTGTGACAGCTCTGCATCCTACTAACACTATGAAAAGCAGCTCTCATGAATGTGAAAGGAAAAGATCTTTGGCATTGCATTACAGCAACACCATCAGTGATGTGTATTGCTCATCATCTGTTTTAATATTCCAGCTGAATGCACCAGACATGATAACTGAAAAGCCAAATGAGCACAAAGCCACATCTCACTTGACAACAGGGCTAAACTGTGCCTGCAAGAACCAGCCTGAGCCTACAAGCTGTTATCTTTCCCTCCTGAGATTATAACATGAACTGCAATGAGCAGAGAAGAGAAGGCTCTGTGGAGACCTTACAGAGACCTTCCAGTACCTGAAGGGGGCCTAGAAGAAAGCTGAGGAGGGACTTTTTACAAATACTTGTAGTGATAGGACTAGGGGGAATGGCTATAAACTGGAGAGGGGCAGATTCAGACTAGACATAAGGAGGAATTTCTTCACAATGAAGGTGGTGAGGAACAGGTTTCCCAGGGAAGTTATGGGTGCCCCATCCGTTGAAGTGATCAAGGCCAGATATAATGGGGCCTTGAACATCCTGATCTAGTGGGAGGTATCCCTGCCTGTGGCAGAGGGGATAGAATTTAATGATCTCTATGGTCCCTTCCAACCCAGATTATATGATTCTTTCCTCAAGGAGGAAGAACTTGATTTTGTTGGTTTTTTAAAAATAATTTTAAAGGCAGCTATGATATTGCCTATACAGAAATGGAGTAATTGAAGAAGGTTCTTGAAAGACTCACTTTTTTTTGTAAAGCAGGAAGCAGATGAAGGATCATGCAAGTATTCTTCATAAAAATCATTCAATTGAATTTAATGAATGTGTGTGTGGTAGTGGGAGAACAATCATCCATGTACAGGAATTGATACAGAAAGGTATCATGCTGGGAACTCGCAACAACTTTCAACTTGGATAGCTGAAGAAAGTCAAGCCATAATTTAGCCCCCAGATCTTATCAGATGTTGGTAGAGACATAAATTGAACCAAACACTGCTATATAACCTGTGCTTCAGTGGAAAGCTTTGCAGACAAAAAGACAGGTTTGAGATGGATTGCAGGGAGGCTCAAAAACATCCAAAAAACCCCCAAACCTTCAGCTTTTTTCTGGAAACCTCATTAATGCAAGATTAGTATCTCTTGAGCTTGAAACCTTTTAAGGCTGATCGGTTGGTTCACTGTAGCTAGAAATATCTTCTAATGTTCCTTAAAGCATGGAAAAACAAAATATAGTTTTCTGTGGAGTGGACTGTGATTAGCAGAGACTTGCTTGTCCCTAATACAAAAGCATTCGTCCTTTTTTTTGTTTGTTTTCCAAACAGTTGCTCTAAAATTAAATGCCAGGTTTGGTGTTTGTTTAGGGGCTAATTGGTGGGTTTGTGTTGGTGGCTCATTTGGGGTTTTGGTTGGGGTTTTTTGGTGATAGTTGTAAAAATTACTTTGATTTGCTTTGTGAATTTCTTTTTGAATTCCTGCTGTTCACTCTTTGTCTACAGAGTACTTGATTTGAAGGAGTATGTCCCCCTTGACAACAAAAAGAAATATTTTATTCCTGACTGCAAGTCCCTTTCATTCAGAAGTGCTTTTTAATTGAGAGGGCTTTCCACTAAATAGCTGGTATTCATTTCTATGTGGAACATTTAATCACGTTTATTATTCAACCTTGTCTATCATTGGAATGCCAGAACAGTCAGGGAGAAACATAAAATCCATCTTGAGCTGCTGAGATCATCCTGGCAACCAGTACAAAATTAAAACAAAAAAATCCCCAGATATTTTTGGGGGGAGCACTGCCATCTTCATAACCTCTTCCTCAAAAGTTCAGATGCGAGGAGTAATCAAACACCGTGAAGCCATGGCTAATTTTCTTCTTCGTTGCTGAACAGCTTGACTACAGTGATTTTTCCTAGTCTACTTGCCCTAGGCTGGAGGGGTAGAGTGGCTACTTGTTTCCATGGAGATGATTTTTTGGCTAATTTCCTCACCACTATTGGAAGGGCATAGAGGATAGCTATGGAAGGAGGTAGCTTTCATCCTAAAGCTTGAGGGGGTTTGGTGTGTTAAAAAGGGATCGTTACCAGGTTGGGATTTTACAGTTTAACTCACAGAAGTCATAAACACTCCTTCACATTTGGATCTGCCAAAAAAATATATCTTAACATGAACCCTGATAACAATTCTGTGGCTTTATAAAATAAGGAAAATGCAGCAGATGGATAAAGTCTTCCTTGTGACTGTGTAGTGAAAGCAGCTGGTTGGCTTGGGACCTGTGGGAATGTGTAGTCTCGAAGTCCAGGCCCTTTGCAGAAGCAAGGGATATGGCAACACAAAGGATAGGTAGAGTGTAGAGTGTAGTTTTCATTAAAGGCGTTGTTGATTTTTTTAAGATCCCGTAAATATTCTGGTCCTTGTATCTTACAGAACTAACAGGGCAATCTTGGCTTGTTAAAATTCATTGAATATGAAATGGAAGATGTTTTGTCTTGTCAGAAGGAAATACCTGTGGCTGTGATCTTTTTACAGTAAATTATTTCAAATGAAAGACTCCTCTCAATTTGAGATGAGAGTATCGATGAAACTTGAGAGTCTGCTCCTATGAAAATAAATAGAATTCTTTCTCTTGGCAGTAATAAGAGTAAGATCAGGCTGATGAAGCTAATAGCTTGGTCTAATGATTGCAAAATAATAATTAAAAAAAAGGTATAAAATCAAAGCCAAAGCCTAGATGGATTTTTCAAGGGAGAGGCATTCTGCATCCTCCATGCTAAACCTGAAGGCCTTTCCCCAAAAAGGGTGTAAGAGAAGTAAGAGTGGAAAAAGTCAAATTTATTTTGGGAGGCAGGGGGTTAGAAGTGGCTTAAAATTACTGAGTTACTTCATTGACAACAGCGGTTTCCTGCTTATCTAAGTATTTCTAACTGGTTGAATTTGAGGTGGAAACAATGGCTTAAATGAGGAGAATAGCAAACACAAATATGATATAACAATTTATCATGCCTGGCAGCATTAATAAATAGCAAAGTTATCTAGACAGGGTTCTGCCTAAATATATTAGTTTGCGGTAATTAGGTTTTCCATGTCAGGATAAAACAAAACAAAAACAGCCCCTGAAGAAATCGGCTCAAAATGAGTACTTACATTAAATACTTATTTTTCATTTGGTATGTATATACTTATTTTATATGTACTTTCTGAATTCTTTTTTTATATATACTTTCTAAATTCTTATTTTATTTTCCAGTCAGTATATAAATACTTATTTTCCATCTTATACTAGGTTATGTGGCCCCATTTGTGCTGCCTTAAACAAAACTTTTATTTCAGCCATCTTCCATCTCCTCATAAACTTTCAAAATCCTTGGGTAACATCCTATTAAGGAAATTGTAACAAGAAGGAATAACTCACAATGCTTCAGACTCCATCCAGTGTAATCTTTTCTCAAGTAATAAGGAAGCACGCTTTCAAAGACTACACTTCTAAATCTTCTATTTTTTAAAAGTAACAGCCAACAAAGAAACTACATAAGAGTCATTCTTCATCTTTAATTATTTAGGAGACAACCATCAGCAGGAGCCTAAGCCCAGACCTAGTAAGTTGTATAGCAATTGCTAGATCCAGTATCTACTGTTGTTTGTTCACAATAAACAAGAATTGAGCACTACCAGTTACAGATGTGTCCATGAGGTGTTCAGGACAGCTTTTAATAGACTGTGGCCTCTTCTGCCTAGGCAATGAAGCTGTACAGTTGGCAGTAAAAAGAAAACCACTCTTGGAATAAGGTAAACTCTTCTTTCATTAAAATTATATGCTTGGTAGCTACCTTGCCTTCTTAACATTTTGCTACATTCCTTGTTATATTCTTTGCAAACTGCCCCATCGTAAGTGTCTGATCCCAATGAGGTCATGACTTTACCACTGTGATTTACATAGCTATTGAACTGCAATCGAGTCAGGAGATACTCACTTGGCCTCTGTGGGGACTAATAAAGACCCCAGGAAAAGGGAGTGTTTCTTAAATCATGGCAGAATATATATTTGGAAAACAGGTCAGAAATTTGTTTTAAACAACTCTTAATATAAACTATCAGAAAGTCCTTATCTGAAGTAGGGGAAGTGGGTATATTTTCTGTGGTACAACAGGTTAATTGCTGCAGGGTTAATTGTGTCAAGATGTCATTTGCATTACCTAGCTAATTATTTAATTCATCTGCATGTTAAACGTCTGATTTTTATGATAATTTGGCATATTTCTGGCAAGGGAAAAAAATCTGACGGTGACACTTAGTGTCATTTGAATCTGGCTAACATTGAACTAAATTTCATTCTGTACTAGGACAGGCTGAAAATACATGTATTCATGGTCTTTGCAATTTGGTAACAATTCATCCCTCTTCACCCACTTCTCTCAAATGCAGAGCAGAGATGGGCAGGATTCTCTCTGCTCTTTGTCTGGCAGCCCCATGCCACTGCTATCCTTTAATTCTCGTCTAATGATGAAAATATAAGGATAGACTCTTCCACCTTGTTATGTTTCCCTCTGTACTCCATTTTGCTCCCTCTCGTCAGATAGAAGGATTTAAAAAAAAAAAAAGCAGCTCAAAACAAACAAACAAAAAATCAAAAACATCCTGCTACAAACTCTGTAATTTGTATTTTTATTGTATCTTGTTTGGGTTAATAGACTTGGGGTTTATATCACACTGTTGTAAAGCAATTCCTCAGCACTTGCTAAAACATTAAACTTACAAAAGATCCTTCATTTTAATAATTAAATGGCAACTGACAAAAAAAACCCTTTGCTTTTTCCACTTCCATAAGAATAAAATAGTACAAGGTGGATGGCACACAGGTTGTTTCGTTTTAAGTTTTTTTTTTTGTGGGACATGAGCTGTAGAGTAGTTGATATGAAAGCCTGAGACAGAAATTATGGATGATTTTTATCTCTGATGCTTTGGTTCAGCAAGACACTTGCACACGTGACTAACCTTAAGCACCTTGGACAAAATCATTACTCCATGGACATTAATATAACTGAGCTCTGGTTTCTTCAGCACAGGCAGATTATCATCCATTTCATGCACTAGCATTCCTTGCCAAACAGCTGCTCAAGTGTATTGCATTGGAAGATCTGTACTTTGTGTTGTAATTTGATGTGTATATGGAGAGTTTCATCTATGCTCTGAGCCATTGGGAGGGAAGAGGGGTTTTGTAGTTCATTTTAGAAGGTTACAAATATTCATTCAGCAAATAGTAAGTACTAGCCCTGGGTGCTGTGAATGATCTTCATGTCATTGATTTTGATGGGTTGGTGCCAGTTTGCTGATAATTTTATGAATCTTCCCCTGCCCCTTTTATTCTTGTCATTCCCAAAGTCTACCTGGAACAATTGATCAGAACGGCGGAGGCTGAGTTATGCCTCTGGCATAGAAAGGAGCCTATGACCTGTTGACAGTACAGCCCCAGGTCTGAGTGGGATGGTGGTGGTGTCCAAGAACGAAGTAGAGTCTTAGGAGACCTGCAGTTCAATTCTTTCTGTATCAACCAGCGCCACTAACGCAGCCTTTGGTATCTTAGTCACAATACCAAGCTGGACACTTGTGTTTCCTGACTTGGAAAAGTTGGTTTTGGTGGCAATAAAACTCAAATATATTTGAAATCTAGAGGCATGAGGTATGTCCAAAGCATGCAGGATGATGTAAATGCCAGCATTCTTTCATGAACCAAAAGAAAATACTTTAGAAAGAGGCTTGGCTTAGATGTGTTTGGAGAATCACAATCTAGAGCAATCACTTAACACCTTGTTTTTCTTTCCAGTTATGGGCAATTGGATTACTCTCTCTTGAAGCAGACAATGGCACTGAGAAAGTGGGAGACTTGAAGCTACCTCTCTCTTCTTTGCATTTCCAGAAGTGTGACTTGCAGACACCATTCTGCAAGGAGTACAAGAGTAAAGAGGGCAAATGAGAGAGCTATTCTAAGAATACAGGAATATGACTTTATATTCTGACGACAAAGTTACTTGCCATGTAGGAAGCAGTCCTGGGTTCTGGACTCCTAACATGCAGTATTGGCCTGAGTGTTCTTGCAGAGAAACCTGTCTTAAAACTAGAGTGACAGCTATGTTGATGCTAGCACCTCTAGAAAACCCACACAAAAGGGGCATTATATTCAAAACATGCATAGATTGAGACAGTGATTTAGACAATTGAGAAGCTTCAGTTTTGAGCTAGCATTTACTGATGAGTTATTGACTGTATCTATACCTCGCTGAATAGAGCTCCAACCAGAATAATTTGTTTGCTGTTGACAAGTGTTGAGGTTGAAGTAAATTAATTTAGTCAAGCTAATCGATTTTTCACCACTTATGAAGAAGAGAGGTAACATAAACTAGATTCTGCAATCACAAGGCTTCTCTTGAAGGGTTGTATTCTACTTGCTCTGAAGATAATTCAAGATAGAGAGCTGTACGTGTATTTGCTGAATTTTGCCAAATAGGAGCCAGTTCTGACGCTGTGCTGAAATTAAGGGTGACTTTTTCTGAAGGCTTACACCTTTTTGAAAAGCAGTGAGATGGAGTTATGGAAGTCAGAGACTACACAATCCAACAGTATGAACAGTAAGTCTGAGAATGGAATACCAGGAATGGGTATTTTACAGCTTCAAGTGGTATTTCTGTTCTGTCTTTTGCCTAGAAATATGGTGTAATCAGAACTACAGGATCAAATTAATCTCAAAATGTCTAAGAGAAACACTGCTCATAAATTATGCCTTGTGAGGCTACAATAACTTTCTAGTAAGGACATGCCCCAGAACTGTAGGAGATTACGTAATGTGTGTGTGGGTAGACAGGGGTCCATCAGAGAATGGAAATGGCTCATATTTCACTGTGTGCCTCTTCCTACAGGGCACTCATAGATGGGGATTAGAATTAAGGCTATCTTCTGTTGACTGATGCCACTAGAGCAGTCATACTCGTGCAGTTCACTTTGGTATGCCAGAATAAGTACCTTTCTGCTACTGAAATGCAGTATTTCGTGTGATGAGTTGAATTCTCTGAACAGAATTCAGTAAATTAGTCTTCTGCTTTATTCATACCCTAGTTCTGCATAACTGTTTCTCTCAAAAAGCTGGCCTCTTTACTTTCTTCTACCCTGAAATTTCCTCTGGTTAGCTAATCACGCTATTGTACTGGTAAAATAGATCCATTATTTATTTATAGATATCTCAATTACTGTTGTTCTTGATTGTTCCAGTTCTTTTCATTATTACTTTTCTGAAGGGGATTAGCCAGATATTGAATGCTTCCTATATCAGTTGAGGTGGAGGTGTATTTATCTACAGAATAATACATCAATGGTAAAGTCAGTACATGGGAGCTAAGAATGTGAGTGTGGTTAACGCCAAGGACATGGGAGTCATTAGGACTGTGAGTGCTAACCCTAAGTGATTTTCTGATAGACATTCACTAATCATGGATGGGGTTTTTTTCCACACAATTTATTCCAGCTTATTGGAAAAAAATATGCAAAGCAGTTATTTTTCCTTTGTGTGTAACTTCCTTCAGAAAAATCAAAGAACCATAATGTAGATTGTATCGAGTATATAGGAAATGGTCTTGCTACTTACTTGATTTTATATTTCAGAAATTATCAAAAATGTGTTGCCTTTGGAGTTATTAAAAAGGCTAATCTCTGTTCTGCATCAGCCCCATTCCCATACAAGCAGTTAGTACTTGGAGTTACTTTGTAAGACTTCCTATTGTGCTGTGTGGTTCCATGTTTTACGACTACCCATGACATAGATTTTTGGTGCTATTAAGCTCTCATCTGTCAATAATACAGCTAATCTAGGCAGCATGGTCATACTTTAGTCAAGGTTATTAATTACTATAAAAACCCCTTCTCTTTTAAGGGTGATATAACTGCAATTACTTCTTAGGTGTGCAAAAGGTTGTGATAAATACTCAATCACATAGCTAAAGAGTTTAGCACATAGCTGAGAATTATTATGGTGTATTATATACTTGCAATGTAGTTAAGATGCGTGGATTTCTAATATGAAAAGTACTTCATCTATCAAGTGGCAATAATAGGTGAGTTAGTTATTAGCTTTCCAATTTCATTAATCATACTATATCAAATCCCAGAGTTTCCAGCATTGTCACTGCTCAGTGCATAATGCAGAACTTATGTGTGCTCACCTGTTTAAATAGAGCTCCTGTTGAACAAACAAATGCACAGGGACACAGGCTGCACTAATAGTTTCAGTGATATTTATACATTTGAAATTATTTACGTGCTCCTGATAAAGTGGTTGTGTATGAGTTTAGAAGTTAAAATCCCAGCTGCGTTTTTTTTGTATTTATCTACTAAAGAATATGTACATTGTGGAGGTATTTGCTTTGCGGTTGCTTTCATCTCATGAAAGAAGTTTGATCATCTAGAGAAGGAAAAAAAAAAAAGTGAGCTTGCCAGCTCTTAGATTTCTTCAAGAATGTTGTATTTGCATATATAAAGAGACACCTTCTACCTGTAGCTTCTGTGGGAGATTCGAAGAAATGGTTTCCATTGTAGGTGGATTCAAAGTGCTGTGTAAGTTTAACTTTTGCATCTAGCAAAGCCAATTTTCTGCAAGTCCAAAAGGAAAAGAACCTTGCCCTCCCTTGGTGCAGAGTGCTTACAGTAGAAAGGAAATAAAAACATTCTTCCTTTGCTCAAGATTGTAAGCACTGGGTTATTGCTTTTCTTATTGCAGATGGGGAATACTTTCTCTCAGCTGTCTTTGGAGGCTGCCAATATTGCCGCTGCAGTTGAGCAGGATGGCCAAACTTATCCTGAAGGCAATTCACTCAGGCTGAACTTGACTCTAAGTCGAACAGTACTGAAAGTTTCATCCTGAAGGCTTGCAATGTTAGTCCATGTACAAGTTAAGGCAGAGTTGCATAGCTTGAGGCTTGGAGGTCACTCTGCAGGGGAGCATACAAATAGTTTCCAGTTCCAAAGGGCTCAAAATAGTCAAGCAATTTAGAATGAAGACTGATTAGAAAACAGACATGTGTGATCATATCCTTAAGTTCTGCCCAATGGGCAAAGAGATCAGATTAATAGTACTGTGCTGCAGGAAAAAAAAAAGAGTTTGAATCATAAAGCAACTGAAAACTTGGCAAAATAGTCTTGCTTCACCACTTTTTGTCTGCCTCAGTAGTAAACAGGAACAGCACAGAGCTCCCATAACAAAATTGCCCACGTGCAGAGATGGGCTGAGGTGGGCACAGCTTGGAGGCATACACAGAAGTGGAGTTACCCAAGTCCAGGTGTCTCCCAGACTAGCATCTAAACCATGTCTACTGGAAGCCATGTGTTGGAGAAACAAAATTATATGGCATCAGGAAAAAGCCCTTTACTGTACTATTTAGAAAATAGTATGAACTGCTCTATTTTCATTTTTGGCTGTGAAGATACAAAAGTAGTAATCTTAGTCAGCTCCAGAGATTTTTCTGAAACGTATTCATACTGTTTGCTTTCTGGATAACACCTCTGCATTCTTCCCATGTGTGAGATGTATAAATCTTATGAAACTATTAATGGACCAGTACACTAATTGAGTAGTTGCTGAAAAAAAGATGGAATATGGATAGTATATATCCCCGCTACTTTAACTGGATATGATCAGATACATTTCATTCCTTTGAAATCCTCATTTATTTCTCACAGGAAGATGAGGGTGCGTTCCCTAAGTAGATCCCCTTTGGATTTGTTATTTGTGAACAGAGAAGGCCTTGTGGGGGATGTGATGGTTGGAGGACACCTTGGGCAAAGCGATCATGAGATGGTAGAATTCTCAGTTCCAGGTGAGGACACAGGTTAGCAGAATGGCCACATTTAACTTCCAGAGGGCAGACTTTGGACTGTTCAGAAGGCTAGTTGATAAAGTCCCAGGGATACAGTCCTTAAGGACAAGGGAGTCCAAGAGGGCTGTGAACTATTCAAGAAGGAAATCCTGGCAGCTCAGGAGCAAGCTGTCCCTGTGTGCCGAAAAATGAGCCAGAAGGGAAAAAAAAACATCTTGGTTGAGCAGGGAGATATGGGTGGACATCAAAAAGAAGAGGAATATCTATGAACATTGAAAGAAGGGACAGGCATCTTGGGTGAACTAAAGGGAAGAAGTGAGATCATGCAGAGGAAAAATCAGGAGGGTTAAGGCCCAGCTAGAAATCAGACTGGCCAAGTTGGTGAAAGATAATAAAAAGTCTTTCTATAAATACATTAACAGTAAAAGGAGGACTGGGGAGAATATTCAGTCCTTATTGAATGCAAAGGGAAATAATTGTGATCAAGGATGAGGACAAGGCTGAGGTACTTACGGCCTTCTTTGCCTCAGGCTTTAATAGCAAGGAAAGTTGTTCCCTGCGTGACCATACCCAGGAGCTAGAGGAGTAGAATAAAGCTCCCATGATCCAAGAGGAGGTGGTTAGAGACTTGCTTGCCCAATTAGACACTCATAAGTTTATGGAGCTGGATGGGATCCACCCAAGAATATTAAGGGAGCTGGCAGATGTGCTTGCAAAACCCCTTTCCAGCATCTTCCAGCAGTCCTGGCTGACTGGGGAAGTTCCACTGGACTGGAGGCTGGCTGATCTTATATCCGTCTACAGGAAGGGTTGGAGGGAGGATCCCAGAAACTACAGACCTGTCAGTCTGGCCTCACTGCTGGGGCAAGTCATGGAACAGGTGATCTTGAGCGCTATCATACAGCACATGCAAGAGAACCAGGTTTGTTTGGGTACAACTGTGTCTTTTAGTATCCAAGCATCAGAAGCACTGACCTTTATGTAAAAAATACACAATTCTATAATTTCCCTCCCCCTATATTTCGTGGCACGTTGTCATTTATTGCTCAAAGTTGTTTAAACTTAGTATCTGAAAATTTTAGAGACTTCTTCAATGCAAGCAATTACTGAAATGTTTGAAACCATAGTCCTCCTAGTTAGAGATGGGGTTTAAGGGTGAGAGGTTAGCTCTTAGTTAAGGATTCCTTAGTAAATTTTTGGTTTTGGTTGGCTTTTTTTTATTCTTAAAAAAAATGGAAAGGTGGGAGGTGGGACTAGTGTATACTTTTTATTCCTTTCAATAAAAATACTGCAATATACTTATTTTCAAAGGGGAACTATGAGCTTTGTGTTCTAGGGACTGGTGGAGGAATTTTTTACAGCTTGTTCATGTGAGTCCTGTGACAGTAAAACTATAATAAATTCTCAGCAGAGCCTGGGACCAGTGTACTGCTGAGTCGTCATCTTTTTTTTTTTTAACTGGATAAATTTCAGATGGATGTCAGTTTGTTTAGTTGTCTGATTACTAGATGAACTCAATTTTAAAGAGTCTGATTTTATAGTCTAATCCAAATGGAAATCGGTTTGCTTTTTTAAAAAAATAACCTTAGTGTTGTAGAATATTGTAATTTGAGTTTTATCTTCTGTTACGCTTGAAATAGAAACAAAAGCCATCTGTTTTTTAGCTTCTCAGTTGATATCAATCATCTTGCTGGCAGTTTTGTTCTATATGCTCCCAGTTGATGTGTTTCACATCACTAAATTCACAGGAAAAGCACAAAATCAGTATATTTTCTTGTCTTGGAAACAGCAATGAGAATCACAACATAGTAAAGCAGAATAGATAAATTTAAGGCAAATAAGATGGAAAAAAACCAAAGGAATAAAGCCCAAAAGAACTAGTCAAATTAATGTGGCAACTTGAAAAATTGTAACTGTGCAATTCAGAGTTATATACAGCCTACAGGAAAATATTTGAAAATTAAGATTTATTAGGTAGCAGGATTTAGGATTTTTTTACACTGATATCCTGCAAAATGACAAGGAAGGTCTCTTTGTCTACATATCAATAGTTTCTCAGAAGTATTGAAGGTACTGTCTTCTCAGCCTACTTTGCGTTAAGATCTAACTATTCGAAGTGCCAACACCTTGCCAGGTCTGTAATAACTCTATTATTAGGAAATGTTTATTAGTCTTTTAGTTCAGTTGTTCAGTTATCATTGTTTTTGATGACCACTTGTGGAGGTGGCAGCATCGATGCTCACTTAGATGCAGCTTTAATATATTTCAAAATAAGTGAATTGGCTTTAAAGGGTGCTGTTATAATCACCTCCCACATTTTTTCCCCTCATTGTCTTCCTGCAGATCCTCAAAGCTGATTTCGTATAAGCTTACCTGGAAATCAACCACGCGTACCTCTAAAATGAGTACAATAGGGTCTTGCCTGTTAACAGTCTTGGAGGCTGGTGGTAAAAACTTAATTTGCATGATATCACCATTCAAATTCAGTGCCATTTTGTCCACAAAACTTTGGGCTACTTGTCCATCCTCCCCTCTCATATATAGCTGACATAGAACCCTCTCTCTGCATCACAGAGGTAAAGCCTTTTTACCCCTCAGCCTCAATGTGGGAAAGTCTCTGCAGGGCTATGTCCACACTGGAGTTCACCTGCCAACTTCAAATCTGTATCTGCAGAATAAAATAGCTTTACAATTAATGGATTGGGATGAGAGTCAATCTGCCTGTCCAGTGAGAGGTTGTTATTGTTGTTTTAGGGTTTTGTTCCCTCATTTCCCACATTTTCTTCTATCCTGAATTCCATCAAGAAGCTCTCATCTCCAATACTGTCATAAACTGAAAAGAATGAAAAACGTGGACAGGATCAGCCACACATTGCTTGAACTTTGTATCTTTAACATCACTTTTAATGGAGTGTTTCTAAATGAATCTAATTTCACATCAGAATAAAACATTCGAATTTTAGATTCTCCATTTTTTTAAAAAATGGATTTTTTTTCTCATTCATCTTTTCTAGGAAAAGGTTTCAATTTTACTAACGTAGCCTTTCTTTATGAAAATAAAAAAAACTGGGAAAAAGTTCTTGACACTTCTGATGGTGTTTGTCACACACATGCAAAAATAGGAATCTAGGCATACATGAAAATGCTGCTATGAACTGGCAGGTTGTATTCACTATAAGTTAGTACATGCTGACATGCTTTCTATGTCTTAGAACAGTCTGTTTCTGAACTTTAGTAAGTACAAAACTGTAAATACAAGGATCTGACCATGTGGTTGCTGGTGTGATTTGTGACCAGGACCAGGAAAGCAATGCAAGTAACTCTGAGACAGCAGCTTGCCAGATGCTAACAAAGTTTTTGGTTTTGGTTGGGTTCTTTTTCTGGCATCTCCCCTTTTTCCTGGGGAGGAAATAAAATTCTTCTTCTCCTTCCTCTCTTGTGAAAGAATGAGTCACTGCTGCTCCTTGATGTACAAAC
The DNA here is from genome assembly GCA_013389865.1 of Piaya cayana. NCBI lineage: Eukaryota > Metazoa > Chordata > Aves > Cuculiformes > Coccyzidae > Piaya > Piaya cayana. Next base: position 74,164 of record WAAB01003778.1, read on the forward strand.
CCGTGTCTCAAGTCACCCTGGTCCTGGCAAGCAAGTGACACAGCCCAGGGACCTCTCCCCCCAGCATTAAGAGGAAGTTCATCCGTGGCTGGACTTAAAACACAAGCCTCTCATTTTTCTTTCTTGTCCACACCTACTGACCATAGGATGAGTCAAATTGACTATAGCAGCTATCTAAAACTGGGTTAACCAATGCCTCTGGGTCCAATTCTCTTCCTCTCTGTATGAAGTCATTTATGTCGTTTTCCTGGGATTTTTTAAAATGTAACTTAGAAATAAAATGGTATCAGGTTAGAGTGGCACAGATGTAAACCCAGTCTGCATGGCTAGAAGTGACCACATAAGGTAGAAGGCAGTAGTTTTTGAGAAGTTTTTATACTCGTATGAATTTTTACACTTTATGTGGTATTTTAATATAACAGTAATTTAAAGTTAATGTATTTTAATGAATGCCTTGTAGCAATAGTTAAAGTTGCAAAACGGCTTCTATTAAACTTTCCTGGGTTTTTTTCCTTTATGGTGGCTGAAGAGCTGATTTCTCTTGTAACTGTTTCTGGCAGGTTTGTTCCACTTAATGGTAAAAATATCCATTGCATGAGAATGATAAGAAAAAAGTATATATCTTAAATGGCATCTTTGTACTAGACAGACAGTAACATAAAAATTGTACGTGATTGATACGAAGCTTGAAATGGCCCTTGAATAGAAGACTAGAGATAGTCACATATTTTACAGAAGAAGCTTTTTTGTAGGTTAGCCTTTCTACTTTTTTGCTTAAATGTCCTTGCAGCGGTTTTATTTTCTAATTGCTGCCAGTAAAAGTTCGTTCTTTTTGTCGAACAGCCATTTCTTCAAGTTCATGCCCTTGTCTATCACAGGAAAAAAAAAATTTCCTTTATTTCACTGCTTATACTTTAAGGAGACTTAGTGTCTAATCTTTGTTTTCTTTCCCCCACAATTTTCATAATAATTATTGTCTTAAAGTTTTTATCTAATTACTTTAATCCCTTGGGAATATCCAGTGTACGTAAGTGATCAAAACCACAGTGGTCTGTCTAATGCACAGAGAAAATGGTATATGGGATAGTGGTTTCTTGAGAGTCCATATAGGGAGGTACAAAAGCTGAATGGTCATAACGATGCTGTGTTCATACAAGATTTAACATAAAACCACCACCACTCCCCCACCCAGAACTAACCCTATAGCTCAGGAACCAAAAGTGGAAGGGGAGAGACAAAGATCGTCATAGAGCACATTTTGACCTGTCACAGTGGGACAAGGAAAAACTCAATTGCTTCTCTCAGTTCAAGTGGACCTATATTCAAATATAAACATTTTCTTACCCTCAACTGGAAAGTATCAGCGTGCAAGAATGAATGGTGAGTTAATGTAATGTTTCTCGTGAAACTGAAGAAATCCACAATGGAAACTCTTCAGTTACTGATTCAGGCTTATGGTGAAGAGTGTATTTTTGTCACTTCTTGAGAAGGAAATGATTAGAACTGGATGAACGGCTTGACACCAGCCCACAAAGCTTTGCCTGTGAAGCTGATTTTAGCTAATAAAAACATCACAGTATTTACTCATTCATCCTGTTCACCAGACCTGGCTCCCTGAAATCTGTGCCTCTTCCCAAAGATCATGTTGATGCTCAAAGGAACCTAAATTTTGTCAATAGAAGATATGAAAACTAAAAATACTGATCTTCCACATCATTTCAGAAAATTATCCGCAGAATTGCTTTGAACATTGGCAGCAACATACACAGCTGTGTGTCAGCTCAGAAGGGAACTATTTTTACAGTGATTGTAGTTATTTTCTTAATTTCTTAAATATAAGAGTTACAGGCACAGTTCTGGTTTTTTTGTGGGTATTTTTCAGAGCTCTTATGCTGTGGGGATCCTCTAGCGCTTGTTTCTGGCAGAAACATTCTTCAGCCTTTACAGTGGCCAAAAATAATGCTTCATGGCTGTCATTCTCTTCATAGTCACTGCCTTTCTGTCTGTCTCATTGCTCTGGGATTCCCCTTAGGTGAAATGCTGTGGTTTTTTCCTGCTACACTGCACATTGTGAAGCTCATCATACTACCAAATTGGCAAAACCTCTGGGGCAGGTGTCTGTCTTTGTTTTCTCTTCACCGTTACATATGACATCACCTGACTCTACAAAACCAAAGAATCATAGAACGGAGTGGGCTGCAAGGGGCCTTAAAGATCATCTACTTCCAGCACCCCTCCTATGGGCAGAGTCATCTTCCAGTAGACTAGTCTGTTGCTTTGCCAGTGACGTGCAGTGAGCTGGGGAGAGTCTGGGAGTACAATATGGAAAGCTGTGGTCTCCCTCATGATGTTTCCAGCATCTTTTTAAGGTAACCTCAGGGCAGTTACCTGTATTTTGGTTGTTTTTTAGCAATAGGTGTGAGAAGCAAGTTGTTCTTAACACACTAATTCTTGTCTCTAGTCTCAGCCCTCATTAATGCACATCTGAGAGTGATTATCCACTTCCTGATCAATTTTTCTATGCTTTGTAGTTTGGCATGGTCTGTAAGTTTCTTCAGTGTACAACTTTAATAATGAACTGGAGTATAAATCTAGTAAAATTGTATCAGTCAGCATAACAACACTGTTGTGCCTACTCTTCCCACTTAAAGTTTCTACCCTTTTATACTTTTTAATCAAAAAATTCTGAATATTTTCCTACACTGTACTGAAGCATTGATTCGGTATCATTTTACCATATTTCTTACCTTAAAATTTCATGGTTATAAGCAGCAGCTTAAATTGTAGTCAAATTAAGAGCATCTATCTTCTTTTCCTCTGCCCTGTCAAGCAATATTTTCCTTGCTAGTTTGCTTTTTTCTCCCCCCTCAAATAAAGCAATTAGGGTTATTGCCACAGTCACTTCTCTTTGAACTTATATTACTCAGGATTGGGCATTGCAAAAATCTTCCACAAATATCTCCTGCTATTGATTTACTTCTATGAAAATATTTGGCTTCTACCCAACAGAAGAGGGACTTTACCTGGAACAAAAGTTCACAGAAGAAATGTTTGAAGTACAAGTATCCATGGAAACAAACTTTACTGTACATGTTTGGATATTCTTCAGTCATCCAAACTGGTGGTAGAAAAGACAATACATCTAAGCCAATTTGTAAAGGTCTACCTGCTTACCAGGTTCCTCTCAATGTGCACCCTCCTGCAGTGAGCTGGCCAACATAAAATTCCAAGCATGAGTTTGCAGATCTAAGTATGACATCTCTCTTGAATCTGGCCCTGGGCGCCAGGTCTCATTGGTTTTGGGTTTTTTTAGGAGAATTTTAGGCTGCCATTTTGAGGCAATTTAAGATTCCTAGAAGGAGACAATATTTTCAATCTCTTAAAAACATGAACTCTTAAATCTAATTTTTTGTTATTTTTCTCTATTGCTTTTCAAGATGAACGTAACTTGGAAATCAGGTGGAGATTCAAGCTGATAAAAGCTGTAAAAGGGAAAACTGAGCTGACAGCAGAATTGTCCTGGTGTCCAGCCTTTCATGCAATTCTCTGGTTCATTCTTCCAAATGCAGGTGAAACATGCAGGAAAACACTTGATAGAAAATACTGGGTAGTTCAGGAAAAGAGGCCTCATAGCTAATGACTGTATTAAATTATCTCTTAACTGTGAAAGATTAAACACCCAGAGTTGGACCTCTATTGTTGCACTGTCTTAAAATGAAATTTTGCCCAAGCCTCGAGTTTATCTTCAGTAACACACAGTTCCACCATTAGCCACAAGAGTCAGGGCTCAACCCCATTGATAGTCACTCTACCACAGTCCAGGAGCACACCTAACTCACTCTGCTGTTGTCCTGATTATATCCCCAGGTGAGGAGGTGCTGGAGGTGCCTCAAAGACAGTGGGAAAGGAATAGGAATAGTTAGACTTGATGATCCAGTGGGTCTCTTCCAACCTGGTGATTCTATGATTCCTCTGGCTTTGTTGCCAAAATAACTGATTTCATTAAGTCAATTCTTAGGCTAATTAGTATTAACAAGGTAACATGTAAATACAGATACAGGACCAGAAAATAATATATTCTGTAGTGAGGAATGTCAGTGTAACTCATGGATCTTAAAACTACTGGTTTTTTTTATAAAGACATCAAATATGCTAAAGAATTTTCAGATTATTCATGTCTTTTCTCAATTCCCATCTTGTTTGCATTCCTCTGTAGTTTGATTTTGTGCACAAGACTATATGATATGCATTTGTTGCATATCGTATATGAAACTTGTCATAAGGTGAGCAAAAATTCATCAGTGAGACTCCCATAGTCACCAGAGACTGGTTTCAGACCTCCTTAATTGCACACAGGTCATGTCCCAAGAACCATGTTAGACTCCAGTGGTTTCCAGGCTTGCATTCTTAAAGAATATAACAAGAGGGGTTCTTGCCCGTTATGGTTGTTGCCTATAAATTGGACAGTGGAAAGTGATGGAGATTGCCTGACAACAGATCAAAAACCTTTTAGCTTTTTTTCTTTCTGTTTAACCTATTGGCTTAACAAGGCAGGAAATAAATCTTTAGAGAGGTGTTGTGTTGTGTCTTAATCTCTGGCACTTGGATTTCATCCTCTGAAATTATATTGAAGAAATGAAGTTTTATTTGGCATTTACTGAGTAAAAAAATCTTCATGGCATCATATTACAGAAACACTTTTGGCACCATAGGAAACTGAATTTGGTATTCACAATTTAATTCTTTTCATTATGTTTAAAAAAAGGTGATTTTTTTTAACCAAAAAAAAGTAAATAACTTAGATCCTGTTAATGAGTTTAAGGCTCTTTTCACTCAAAAAAGAATTAAAACATAACCACAAGCGCTCTAAGCCCAAACCAAATAATTATTTTTCTATCAAAAAATTTTGTTTTCTCCTCAAAAATATTTTCACTTCACTTTAGAAGTAAAATTGGAGATTATCATTTAGGACCCTTTAATATTACTCTGAGACTACCATAGCCTCATAATTGTCTTCAGTAATGGTGTCCCTGTAGGCCTTGATCATTCAGCTGGTAAAACAAATGTGCTCATTTTGGCATTAGGCAGGAAATACATCCCTGAAGCTTCAGCAAGATTAAAAAAAAAAATGTCAGAGGTGAGCGACCAGAGAGTACTGCACCTTCTTAACCACTTAGAGTTGAAAATGAGTGGTATTCCCTCCAAGCATGATCCAGACTGGTGAGAGGGTTATGAACAGCAGTAAAGTTTGCTGCAGGGATTTACATTAGAGCATACAGGGAAATGGCAGTTAGGGGAAGCCAGCACATCAGGGAGGGGGAAATGATTGCAGAGCTTTATGAATGTGTGATAAATGTAATTAATAATTAGATGCATCCCTCCAGGACTGATTTAGACAACCATAGAAGTTGTTCCTGGATAATTCACAACAGTGCTACTTCTGTTGGCTTTCCCATAATCTGGTGAGATTGTGAGAAAGAAATTTAAGTTAGAGAATCATTAAGGTTGGAAAACTCCTTTAAGAACAAGTCCAGCAATCAGTCCAACACCACCATGCCTACTAAGCCATGTCCTAAAGTGCCATATTTACGCATTTTTTTGATGCCTCCAGAGATGTTGACTCCACCACTTCCCTGGGCAGCCTGTTCCAATGCTTCACTGTTCTTTCGGTAAAGAAATTTGTGCTAATATCAAATTTAAACCTCCCCTGAAGCAACTTGAAGCCATTTCCTCCTGTCCTGTTGCTTGGGAGAAGAGATCAACACCTGCCTCACTACAGCCTCCTTTCAGGTAGTTGTAAAGAGGGATAAGGTCTCCCCGCAACCTTCTCTTCTCCAGGCTAAACAATCCCAGTTCCCTCAGCTGTTTCTCATAAGACTTGTGCTCCAGACCCCTCATTAGCTTTGTTGACCTTCTCTTGGCAGGCTCCAGAACCTCAATATCTGTCTTTGTAGTGAGGGGCACAAAACTGAACACAAGATTTGAGGTGCAGCCTAACCAGTGCTAACTAAAGTGGAGCAATAACTTCTCTACTCCTGATGGCCCCACCATTTCTGATACAAGCTATCATACTGTTTAGGATGGAGAAATGCAGTTACTACAGTCAGCATAATTGTTAGTAAATATTAGGGTAATTAATATTGGTAATTTTTTGTGCTACTAGAACATACACTTTCAATTAGTCAGGCATTAGGTGAAGGTCTCTTGGCAGAAAAGAAGGAAGAAAAAGTGCTCTTTCATTTAGCTGGCTCATAATCAGCCCTAGAGAGGATAGGGAATTGCAGCAGAAAGAGGCTTCTGACAGACCAGTGATCACTATCAGTCATTTGTCATTGGTATTGTTGTTCTGGTCTTATTTTTTTAGTAGCAGTTGTACAATTGGTTGATATCATTAGCTAGGAGTAACTGTCTCTAACTTGCCTTTTGCTTGAAGCTTGCTATTGCTTTATCAGAAGAGACTTGTATGCCCCAAAGCTGTATTTGCTAGTCTAATAGGGCCTCAACCTTTACCTGCAAGCATGGTCATAATGGGGAAAAAATTATTAAAAATATTTGTTTATGGGGAAAAAAATCCATTCTGCTTCTTTGGAAAGCAATTTTAAGATGTGTGTTTAATTTGTGTGAGCTAATACTTGAGGCCAAAGCAAAGGAAAGCCACATGACATATTAGTCTTTTTGGCCTGGGAGGGTAATGCCTGAAGTGAGCTTAGGAACAGTAGTTTTAAAAAGATAGACAAGGGGATGTTGAAGACAGTAACCTCTGGGGTGGGCACAAAGAAGTGTCTGCAAATTCCTTTATAAAACTTGTGCATTACATGGTCTTCAGCCCTGTTTGCTAGCCTTTTCCTGGCTTTTCTAGTGTCAATAAAAAAAAATTAACGTCATATCCTGTGAGAGTTTTCTTCTGGGCTTACCACCAACCACAATTGCTACGTGTCTTGCACAGGACTCACCTTGAGACCTCCTCCTTCTTGAGCAAGCATCTATGCAGCTTCACTGCTTTGTATGCTCCTTGGTGTGTTCTCTTAATCATTGTCTTACTGACTTAGCTGCTACTTTATGGACATGCTTACTCTTTTAGATAATTAAAAATGAGAATTAATTTAATTGCTCTTCACTTTTTACTTTTATATTTATTCTACCAAAAATTAGCCTCTTCTCCATGAATCCATGTGAACTGTGGTGGCACATATACAGAATAGGTTTTCTGAAAAGCTGTACTGCGTGGCAGGTAGGAGGATGCTGACTTCTGAATCATTTATCAGAGCATTAATCAACCATGCAATAGTTTCCTATTGCAAGCTCAGCCTTTGTCATTCTGAAATATTGAAACTGGGAAGATCTAAATACTCTGCAAATATATGCCCAGTCATGGGGAAAAATGAAAAATCCTGAGCTTTGATTAATGACATTGAAGGCATTTTGACAGTGTGCAGCTGAGTGTCTGCTGTTCTTCCCCTGAACTTTGTGTGTTTCAATTGCGCTTCCTGGGAGGAAGCTGGGGCTGCTGGCAACATGCTGCATTCGAGGGACTTGGTGGATCAGCACATTCAGTTTCCTGCTGCTGCAGCCAGTATCCCATTTATATGGACAGCTTTTTAAAAGCAATGAATGGGAGGAGATTGTTTTTTGGAGAGGACTGGGTGGGTAGGTTATTTGTTTGGGGTTTTTTTCTTCCCCACCTTCCTCTCCTTTTTCCCTTCTTTCTCCTGCTACACCTCCCTCTGGGAGGCCATTTCACAATGGTGCTGTAATGGTGCTTAGGAGCATTCACTCTTGAGAAGTTTTGTCATTCTCATGCTTTACCATATGGAGCTGTTCTCCTTCCTAGGGGCTTACTTCTGTCACACTTTGAGCAGCAATCTCATCCACTTTTTATTTTCACTAATTAAGCCACAGTCTCTCAATTCCCAATTTCCTTCTGTTTCCCCAATACTATTTCAAATCTGGTTTAGTTTCTTAATTTTATACACTCCTTGTAGCCTTTCTTCAGCATTTTAAATGAGGCATTTAGACCCTTGTATAGCAGATTAAATGTTGAAAATAATTTTCATAGAGTCAGTTTTTCCTTTTTTTTCTGTCATTGCATGGCAGCTTAAGTTAGTCTGGAATCACCTTGGTTGTTCTTCAACTAGTTTTCCATTTGACAAGCTTACTTCAGGAAACTCTGCTACTTTCTGAGCCCAAGTAGGCAGTCTCATACTGCTGAGTTTTACCACGTTCTCATTCCCTTCATCATTCATAAGCTTGGGTTTGCATAAAGAAAATCAGCAGCTGACAAATATTGCTAATAAATGGATGTTGAGAGCAGCCCAGAAAAGAGCACTCTTTCAATAATTCAGGGTAACCAAAATAGATAAAGCAGAAATATATCCTGCCCTGCAAATCAGCTAAACTTTAAACATGGCAAATGTCCCAGCAGTTTCTGCAACAGTGAAGTCAATTACTTGGCATAGTTATTTATTGTCTTGAACAGATTCTTTAGGACCAGGTATTGCTCAAACTTTGAGAGATATAAAATGAACTTTTCTAGGAAGGACTGCAGGAGGTGTGTAATGAGGGCAGACACTTGCTGGGGTGTTTTGAGTGGGTCATCAGTTTGGTGGGGGGGTTTGTTGGTTGCTTGGGGTGAGGGGCTTTTTTGAGTTGAGTGTGTATGTCAGTTTGGGACTTTGTGGGTTGAGTTGATTTGCTCAAAATAAATTCAAAAATTTTGCTCACATTTCAGGATTCTGGTTGAAATTTCATATTAGACTTTAGCCATCTGCATTGTTATATCCCATAGGCATTATTTTAAAACCTCAATGATAGACCTGGATTCTGTAACTACACTTAAACAAGTAAATACTTTTGAGATTTGTCTTACAAGCTTGAAGGTTTGGTTTTGCCCCCTTTCTTCCAGTTTTACTTGAGCTCCCTGCCGAATTCACTCTGCGACAGATTTCATCCCTAAACACAGCCTGCAGGCTGAAATCCAAAATCTGTTAGTTACTGCTGCAACTCAGAGAAGGTCTATAAAGCAAAATACTCAAATTCAGGTGCTGCTGAGAAGGCATCAGACATTTTTACTGTGGATTATGTCAGATTGCATGTCGTAATTTCTAATAAAGCCTTTTTTTTTTAAGTAAATAATCTCCAAACTTGATTTCTTGTCAGAAAGAAACATTAGTGAGCAGGGTATGTGCAGAAGAATATCCTGGTGTTTATAAACTGCTTAAGCAACATACAGATTTTGAGCCGAGACCTTGATTTGTCTAGCACATCAACCAAGTAAAATTAATACTGGAAGAAATAACTGGACTGAGAAAAGTGGGTGAATTTAGTAGAGGGAGCTGAACTTGTGCTTACCACGTTATACAGCAGCTGAGATGTTGTTTGCATAAATTAGCATTAGATAAAATAGCAGTAAACCATCTACCCCTGTTTTGTCTTCTGCACATCATAGATGTTACAGGAGATACCTTCAAATTTAATTGCCAGATATGCTGTGCAGCCAAGAGAGAGCAAAAGGGCTAGCAAGAGCTTTGCACTTGAGCAAAATCCTTTTGGACTATCTGATTTAATAACAGCAGAAGAGAAAATAAAATTTCCTCCTAGGTTCTGGGTTCATATAAATAGATATAGCTTTGACTTCTCTAGGCAATTCTTATTCAGAGTACCTGAAATTCTGTCTCAAAGATACTTTTTTGTGAGTTTTATTTGCGTCACAGGTACTTTTTAATTGAAACTGTGGCCTTTTTTTAAAGGGAAAGGTGGGGGGGCGTAGAGGAGAAAGCAAGGGGAGGAGGGAATGTTTCCATTGTGCAGGGCAGGGGGTAAAAACAAATGCTAAACTCTTTCTCTTCCAAAAATTCCATCTACTCATGTGAAAGATAACTAACATTTTTTTTAAGGAAAAAAAGTGAAAAAATTCAGCATTTAAAACTTATTTATATCTTTTTCTGGGGGAGCATGGGAAAATGCTTCTACAGATATTCCCTACCACCACCACCTAACCTCATCCCAAAAGTCTCTTTCAGAGGCTACATACATTGTTGATATCTTTGTCTTTTCCTCCTCAGTAATATGTCATTCTGTTCTTCATCTCTTCATTTTCTCATTCCTATTCTACCCCTGGAGCTCACCTGTACTTGACTCCTGACACACGCAATGGCAGAGTTAGATAGCACGGCCCTGAGGCTGCTGATACAAGCTCAGAGATAAGGAGGAGCATCTGCCCATCAGAGACGGGCTCTAGCCATGCTTCCCCACAGCACAATTCAAATTAAAATTAGTTTTGAATAAAATTGGTTGCGTGTGACACCTAAAATCACTTTAAGAAACAAAGTCCTTGTAGATGATGGTGCTGCAAAGACTTATTACTTCTCAGTAAAATTTAAGACCTGCCATTAACATAAGAAATTATTAATTTTGGATGAATTTAGATGAAGTTCTCAATAAGCAGTCAGTGCATTAATTGCAATGAGCCTCTCTGGGTGAGAAAGTCCTCTCTGCATGCATGAGTTTACGTTAGGCCTTTGCCATAGCTGTTTAAACAAGAAATACCAAAAATAGGAGCCAGGTCCTCATCTGGTGTTGGAAAAATAGTAATTTCAGAGCAATTTTTGTGAGTCAAACTTTTTGATCAAATTTTTTTGTGGCCAAAGATGTTTCCTGACATTTGAAAAGTCTGTTTTCAAGAGGCCTGCATAATGCATTTCACTATAATGACAAATTAATATCTTTGTGCATAATGCAGCCTCATTAATACAGAAAATTTGTCGTGCATCCCACTTCCATCATGCTCAAGCACATAAATGGTGCCCTTGATATTCTGTAATGACTACTTGTTTCTGGCAGAGGAAGACATATTGTATTAACATGAAGAAATGAAATCTTCCTAATCACTTATTTATTTTTACCATACTCAACATAGGTGGGGTAATTAACATGCAGCAGTGTATGGTCTAGATGACGAATTGACTTCATATAAATGTGTTCTGTTAATTAATCTCTATATAGCAACACAAATATTAGATTAATTTTTAGGAGTGATCTTTATGGGCCTTTTAAGATTAAAAATTAAAGAGATTAAAAAGATTAAGTTGCCGAATTTTACCTGAAGTGTTTTTGTAAGACCTCCAGATCATTTTTTCTCCCTTCTGCCCAAATAGGAAACTGCATGACCCAGCATTGCCTGTAAGTAATCTGAAATTCCCAAGCAGTACTATTTGCTTTTGAGTAGTATACAAACCAGCATGGGCATTCAGATATACTGTATCCTTTTTTGAAGACAGTAAGTAATGTTTGCTTTGTAATATTTCCGTGTAACATACATATCTAAACAAATACTTCTGCAAAATCATTCAAGGTCATTGATAATACCAAAAACAAACAACCTTTAAATTAATAGTGAGTTACTGGATGCACTACAGGTGTTAATTAAATCTTTAAACAAAGTGACATACACATGCCTGCTGTTATCTGTCACCCAGACTTGCTTTGTGTGTGTGTAGAGACTTACTGACAGCACTGTCTCAGAGACCAAAATTTTGTTCGATGCAGCTTTGTTTTTCTAGACATCCCTCTGAATTTCTTATGGCATTTTATTCTTGAGAACAACCTTTGCCCATGCAAACCAATTGGCTAGACTGTAAGATTTCTGTTCCTACATCATCAGTTTATAAATTAGATGAGATCCAGTCTGAGGAATAATATAAAAAGAGATAAAGCAATTGTGATTGTGCATTCTCAAAGTTCTTTACAATCATGGTCTACAAAAGAGTTATCTCTGTGGCTTGGGAAATACCTAACCATTTTCCAACTGGTCAGATTAGTATGAAGGTGGAATAATTAGTTAATTATACCCTTGCAGAGAGACCAAGTTCCCAAGCTGCTGTCATGACAGCAGAGAAAGAGATCTGGAAGCCCTGGTTTGTAGGGCCCATAATTCATGTGGTTACATTTCTAAGTAACCCCTCTTCATTTCTGTATTCACACAATTGTTTTCATGGACATTAATATTTGCACTTCTGGGAACTTAATTTGGGGAGGACTTGAGCTCTGACTGTGAGTGGATGTTGATGGCCACATTCCAGACACATTCCAGCCCCTTGCATTAGGAACATTAGTCAACAAGCATTGGTTGAGTCAAATACATTTTTTCATAGCAAGTGACCCAACTGCCCAAAAGTGCTTAATCTCAATTATATAAATTAATTTTCATTGTATGAAGTACACTTAGAGAGACTAATACAAGCTGCTGTTGCAATGAGCTATTTTAATGGCATTAAAATTGATAACTCTACGTATTTCCAAATGCTGCTGAAGAAATTATTTCCCTAAATAACAAATTTGATTTAAATATTTTCAGTCAGGATAGAGACATGCACAGGAAATTCCAAAAGAATGGATTTAACACAAATGACACTATACAGGGTTTTCACAAAAATGACCTTCATAAAGTTGGTTGACTCTAAATCAGTTTGGTATTGAAGACTTGGTTCCTTCTCCCTTGTATGCTAGAAACCACTTCATTTCTGAAAGAAACTTGGCAAAGGTGACTCAGTATAGGAATAAATCTGTGTCACTCCAGATTTCATACCAGACCTTCAGAGCCTGCAAAATATCAGAGAAAGCTTAAAATTATTTTTTCAGGAATTAAACCCATTTTTAAATCCCGTCTCTTGAAAATACTGAAGGACATGCTGGGTTACCAGAATGTAACAAGCTGTTTTTGGAGTTACCAGCTCTCACCTTTATGTACATTTGATGAGATTAAAACCTGTGCTGCAAAAACTGTTTGACAAAAGAAGAATTTTAAAATTTTACAGTCCTGAATCTCTAAGTTGCTGCATCCAGTTCATCAGAGTCTGACATCAGACTTCCCTTCTGACACCATTCTGTCATTCCTGCACACACCCAGCATACTGACCTGAAGCCAAAAAACCCCAAGTTTCCTATAAACTAGCTACTCTCTTGAAATCCTGGCAGTACTGTGGTATTTAATGTTTTGAGGTTTTTTTCTGAGACGTATTACAACTATTTAAGAATAAGAAACAAACACACACCTAAAAGAAACTAATTGAAAAAAAAAATCACAACCTAATAAAGAGGAAATTGAACAACTGCAGACTGGAATTTTTCAATCAAACTCTGTAAAGGTTATTTGTTATATGTCAGGGTGTAAGGGAAAGATTACTATAATGAATTTCATGTGCCTTTGATTTACCTATCTGGTTTTAGTCTTTTGCCATTGAATTACACCCAGTTAGGTCTGCTCAAGACAGCATCAGGAAATGAAGCAGCAGCTAGTGATAAAAGAGGCTTTTGGGAAAAATATATCAAGGGCCCTTTAGGAACGAGCAAGATATTCTTGCTTAAGAAATGTTTGGCTGCCTAGTTCCAGTGAGGTTAACAGCCTTGGTTTTTGTTTGGCTTCTTGTTTGTTTTACTTCCTAGCCACCTACACAGCTGGAGCCCAGAGCTGTACTAAGTGTCCTGCCTGCACTAAAAACTAGCTGCTCAAGTGTAACTTGGTTTGACAGATGTACCTTGGTAGGTTTGGTGTTTAGACAATCCAGTGTTAGAAAACTTTGTGACCCTAATCCTTTATTGGCTTGCAGAATGCTTTAGATGATGACATAAGCCATCATTTGGCAAAGTGTAATTTAGGATCACTGGAAGTGGGTATAAGAAGAAAAAGATGCAAAATGTAAATATTCTTGGGTGGGCTTTAGAATCAGATCGCTGATGGCATGAAAATGAGGACATGAGAACTAATTGCATGAGAAACCTACAGATTTGGCAGAGAATTTGCAACGGTTCCTGATGTTTTGGTTGCTTTCAGTTCATGCTGCATCTGAAGTGCAGCATGAATGGGCACTTTTCAAAAATGTTCTGCTCTCTGTGACGTACTTCTGATAAGAGCATGACTTACCAGCACACACAGGCTAGTGAAATCAAAGGAGCAAGAGTAGCATCTCACCAGCTAGGGCTGTGACCCACAGATCTAAATTTGTGTGTCAGTGCTATGTATGTTGCAATGGTAGCTCTGATGCTGCAGCGGTTGATAGTTCTCTCCCAAAGGTAAATTAGGTTTCTCTTTCCAGCACAAAAGTAAATCTAAATGAGAAGGGATGAAGTCCAGGAGGGATTCTTTGCTCAGTAACAAGTGAGAGGGGGAAATGCCAGTTGTATTAGCAGTTTTGAAGGGTGTGAATTTGATATTTGATCAGCGGCCTGGGTTAGCACTGCCTGGATCTCCCTTTCTCTGGTCAAAGATGCACTGACTTTTCTGTGACATTTGCTTAAATCAGAGCAACTGCTCTAAATAACAGGCTGAGTCTTTGCATGCAAAGTAAATTCTCTAAAGTGAATCAGTGGAGCTACAAAAGGGCAAAGTAGCATATTTCAAAGAGAACTGGAACAGTAAATTTTTATTTGGTTGGAGCATCTGACTTAGCAGATGGTAAGGAATAAATTGAAGAATGTGAAAACTATGTGAATGTCTCAGGGGAGCTAGTTACCAGCAGGTAAAGTGTGGGACTTCTGGAGCATAATCCAATCTCTAAAATAGTAGTGGTTGTGATGCTGTCATAAACATGATGGTAGTTACAATCTCTGCCAGCATACAGCCACAGGAGCTGTCAGGACTTCACAAAGCTCCAGCAGCTCTCAGATTTCCAGGGCTGGAAGGGTGGCAGCAGGAAATAATGGGGACTTTTCCTATTGACATTCCTGATTTACATTCATTTTCACAGAGTCAGGAGAATGGTAGAGAAGAGTTGAGAGAAAGGTACAAATGCATAATTGCTGTAGCTTTTTCAATGAGCCAGCAAGCTGGAATTATACCAAGGTGCAGAAATGACAGGGATACTGCACCAATGTGGATGTCCGCATCGGGCCTGGATCGTCCTTCACCAAAGTGGTACTGCCATTTCAAAGAGATTTTGAAAAGTATTTGGGATTGTCAAGGGTGATCAGGTTCCTAGATGGGAGATCATGCTCTTTCTTTCCTTTGGTTTCAGCAGATTAGAGTTCTGGTACCTTGCTGGCTTAGCTGACCTGTTTTGACTTTATTCAAATCTCATAGAATAGTGACACTTTAAATGGCATGAAACTGGAGGAATTTGTTATTATGGTTCGTGGAGACACTCTGTAGCATTTGGGCTTAGAACAGCAGTAGTAGTGACAACTTCTTGGCAAATATGTTGTTGCTAATTGTTTCTTTAAGTGCCCTGGCAGGGCGGAGTTGGGAAAGTCACAAAAGTTTTAAATGACATTGTCGTGTTATGTTAATGACGTAACTTGCAGATGGGGGCAGGAGTTTGTGAGCTAGTAACAAAGAGATGCGGGATGGGCAGTTGCCAAAAAATGCTTGTTGCAAGGGCAGAAGTGACCAATCAATGTTTACCTGAGGTTTTGGCCTGCTTGGACTATAAAAACAATGAGTTAACCCTGAATGGAGGACTCAATCTGGAATCATATTGATTTGTTCGTGAAGTTCGTTGGCCCCCGCCGCGTTAATATATATATTTTTTTTTTAATCTGATAAATGCACTTTTCATGTCTTGTCATTGTCTTTTCTTTTTTAATCCCAAAAAGATGGAACATAGGGAGATTTGCTGATTTTAGATCTTATTTCTTTAATGGACTTCACAGGAATGAGAACAGGGAGAGTGACTGTAATGTTTAGTTGTGAACAGACCATACATTAGGTTCAGGAACTGTGTTTTTAATTATTAATAACAAACTATTTTCAAGACTATTACAAATTGGAGGAAAATTACACAAGCATAAAGCTGACAGCTCTGCTTGCAGACAGAGTAGTTTGCATGACTTGGTTGAGATGACAAAAAGCTGTTTTTGAAATTGAATTCACATTTTTGTGGAGAATTATATTTTCCAGTAAAAAAATGTAAAGATATATCCCTAAATTACAGATACACGTATGACAGAACTCATTTTCACCCAGTGCATTCTCCTCTGGGGGTTTTTTGCATCTGTTTTTAAAGACTGGGTGAATAACTTGCAGTGAATTGTTTTTCTGTTTCTAATCAACCTGTGAACAGCACACATAACTGTTTACCACACCTGTGTGTAGGAATTCAGCAGTTTAAACCATGCCTTGAAGCATTCAGGGGCTGCTGGAGTTGCTAGAACAATTCTGCTCTGAGCCATCTTGGGAGTTAAACATGAGATCTGAGTAACTTTTAATTCCTGCTAGGATAAGTTCAGGTCAATCAGGTTGTAATTGGTGACTCAACCATCTGTGTAATATCATTGTGGTAAGAGCATTAGGCTCAAACATGACATATTGAGCTTGCAAGAGGAGGGGTGAACTTTAACCAAACTTCACTTTATTCCCTAGGGATTTTTTCATCTTGGTCCACAAACATAACAATCATTCCACTTCTCAAATCCTTTGCAGAGCAAGGGACGTACTTGTGGTAACTTCAGCATGGGCTTGGCTTGTGCAATCATGCAATGTTCATGGTCACACAATATTCAAAGCTTTCTCCCTTCATCTTCTGCTCTTCACATGCCATCTGGTGCAACTTGCTGAGCCTCCCTAACTCACAAGCACCTATGCTGACAACTCACACATATTTAGCAGATATCAGTGTACAAGGGAGGGGTTAAGAAATCACTTCTGCAAACATGTATGGGAGGTTCCAGGGTCCTTCTGGCTTTCCACAGAGAAGAGGAAAAAACCCAAAACCAAACCAGGTTTTAGAGACAGGAAAACTCATGGAAAAATAAATGTCCAATGTGTTGTTGCTAAGGATGTACAAGACAATCCCTTGAAGGGAGGGAGCTAAAATATGATAACAACTGGAAAAACAGAGATAGTTGTAATAGGAAAAAAAATAAGAAGGATTAAAGCCAATTCTAGGAAAAGCCTTTACTCTTATGCTTAAAGCAAGCCCATCATAAGGTCTATACTTAGTTGCACTAAGGACATAACCACATACTTGAAGCTTTTATAGAGTCCATTCTTTGAAGTACACTTCCATATCAGGGTTTTAGGAAAAAAAACCCAAAATCACTAATATTGTTAGATCTTTATTTCCTTCCAGCATTGCAGTGCTCTACTGTCCCATCCACCCTTGGGCTTTTTACTTGCTTCTATGATGTTTTACAAGGATTTCACTGAAGTCAATTAAATTAATCCAGATTTACACTCACACTGAGAGACTGCAGAACAAGAACNTTAAAGCCAATTCTAGGAAAAGCCTTTACTCTTATGCTTAAAGCAAGCCCATCATAAGGTCTATACTTAGTTGCACTAAGGACATAACCACATACTTGAAGCTTTTATAGAGTCCATTCTTTGAAGTACACTTCCATATCAGGGTTTTAGGAAAAAAAACCCAAAATCACTAATATTGTTAGATCTTTATTTCCTTCCAGCATTGCAGTGCTCTACTGTCCCATCCACCCTTGGGCTTTTTACTTGCTTCTATGATGTTTTACAAGGATTTCACTGAAGTCAATTAAATTAATCCAGATTTACACTCACACTGAGAGACTGCAGAACAAGAACTGCTGCATCATATTTTTTTAGCGTTGCCTCTTTTCCAAACACAGACTTTGCATATGAATATGTGGAGTATCTTTTCAAGGATCTCAGGGGGTAGCATAAGAGCAGGGCACCTTTGAGGTGATGTTAAGGAGTGCATGTCTGACATTGTATAGGGAAGGTGATACACGGGAGAGCTAAAAATACTTTGTTACATACAAAGGTGGAACAGACATCTTGTTAATTATGCATCTTTTAAAGCTTGGTTTGCAGCTTGACTTAATAGTACGTAATCATGATTTATTTAAAGACAAATTAGCATTTGACTTTGAATATTCAGTTGACTATGTCATCTGCATTTTTGGTGTGTTGCTGTCATGGAGGTCATATTTGGCACTTCATGGGTTTTAGGTCACTAATGTGAGAAGGTTGGACAGCTTTCTTTTTCTCTTTCATAAGACATCAATCATGGTATTAAGTTACTTTCATGCTAGTAAAAATGTTTCACTCATTGTTAGAAGCATAGTGATGCTTTACTGTTAAGGTACACACAGTCTGTTGTTTCTGAGTTTCTGGATTTGTGCTCAGTCTGTATTATCATTTATGGATATTTCCCCATGTTTTGCAAGTTAGTATGTGTTTGTGCCACAAGTAACTGATCTCACCACTTTTTGTTATGAGATAAGCTGGGGGTGGTGAAAATCTAACACTTTGAAATGCATCCCTTAAAACCAAATCTTTTCAAGAAGCTGAAAAACTTCTTAACTTTCTGCTCCCACTGTGATCTACATTAATTTATTTCTCTGTTTGCTTTTCACGCACAGTCTCTGGTTGTTCTATCTATTAAAGCTTTTTGTTAATCAAGCAGTCTTGAAAGACAAGGGCTTTTCAGACTGCCTTTGGAAATTCAGTTTGCAGACATTTTTAGCTTTCATGTTTCCAGTGCCATTTATTCTTAGAAGATAATCGTTTATGAAAGATGAATAGAATGTCAGAATAGGACAATACTTCTTTTTTTTTTTTTTTTTTTTGGGGGGGGGTGTTCTGAAATGAAGCATTTAGAAACTGCATTTAGTCCTGTAGGTAACTCATAATCTTTGAGGGGAATTTGTCTGTGATCCTCTTGTCAACTATATATGCATGCGTGAAAGTCAAACCATACTGTAGTCCAGAAGAGATCTCTTGTAATTAGCATTTCTTTGGAAACTGTAGCTATAAGGTTGTGGGGTTATCTAGGTAGTATGTAGAATTAGCCATGGTTCCTTTTACATATTTATAAACCTGAAGTGACTTTGAGTTACTGTTATAGCTGCTTCCAGAATTTTGGTTTACTTATTATGAATGCTCATGGTTCATTTCTGCAAAATCCTACAATCTGCAACAGTGAGCTCATGGTACACGCGTTTCTCCTGATGGAAGCACTTTGTAAAAATCATACTCAGAAAGCATAGATAGTAACCTGGGAAACATATGCTATTCTTATCTTTCTGGTTTTATTGTTTTGTGATGAGTCAAAGCAATGGTACCAGGTCTCCTAATTTTTACCCAAAACACTATAAAAAGTGAAAATGATACAGCAGCCTGACTCTCTGATGAATGCTGCAGACCATGCAGAACTTCCTCTCAAGCAGAACTTGGTACATAAGTAAGCATAGGGGGAAAGTGACTTTTCAGATCTAATCTTCACTACTGTAAATTGTTTGCAAGTAGCTAACCACTGTTATAATGTTTTGTTGTTCAGAATTAATCGCCAAGACAGGCCAAGAATCATCTAGAAGATGCGTGTCACTCGAATAGTTCAGTTAAAAATTTCAACCTTTTAAGTGGTTCCCTGGGAAACAGAGTTTACCTGATAGATTTTCTAGATGAACCACATGAATTTAAGACTTTGAAATTGGCTGCCTGGTGCCCATACCTGTTACAACCATGCAAAATGCAATTTTTCTAAATCTGTTCCAAAATTCAGTTAGTGGCCTTCATGCCCGACAATAAAGCTCCTCTGTCAGAATGCTCATAAGAAGTGAATGCAAAAAGAAAATGAGAGCTACAGTGAGGCCATATGATAATAGAAATTAACTGTTTGGACAGGAAAATTACATTCTGGGTGTTGTTAGGCATTTCTGTTTGCATGCTGCTACTGCTCCTATTCTACAAAGCTCCTGAGATTCTTTATAGCTTATAGTATATGAATCATTGGTCTTTTAAGACAGATATTTGACACATAAAGACTTTGATTTATATTTCCCTGGAGAAATGTATATACAGATAAAGGTTACAGAGGGAGGTAAGTGACCCCCAAATTATATTACCTTTAAAAAGTGAGAGAAAGTCTCTTCTTTAGAATGTTGAATAAGATAACAATAATGCCAGTTACAGAAATCTTCAGAGCATATCATTGTGCAGTTTGTTTACATACATCCACAATGAACATAGTGAAGATAGTTTTACAAGCTATTTACTTTCCACATAAATAGAATGGTAGTGAAACATCCTGAAAGTGCTTTATTTATAGCATCTTATTTTAAAATGTGGTTGCTGCTTCTCTTCAGTTCGGTTTAGCAAGCAGGTAGGAGTATTTGGCATGGTGAAGTGACCGAACTGCAATGTTCTTATTTTCTTTTTTTTTTCCTGTTTCCAAGTATTATTGTGATATCAATGGTTTTCAGGTCCTTTGGCAACTACCTTTTAGGAAGCATTTGGTATCTGTTATTGGTTAGTCTCCATAACAACATTTTATGGGAAGCGCCTGAAATACATTTACAAATAAATACCTGCAGCTTGGCAGCAAACTCTCCCCAAGTTTTAGTTAAATGCTCTTTAGATTCAGAAATTGGAAAGGCACTGGAGAAAATGCTGAAGATAACATTAGAGTACTTGTGCCCAAATAACTTCACTTGAGAGATGCTGTGAAGCAGGTAAGGATGTCATGTCCCCACTGCCCTCAGAAAGCTGACGGTAATTCTTTGTTTCATTAGAAGAGCACAAAAGGAGCTGCAGAGCTGGGCATGCATGCAGGTTGTACAATGGCTATCCTTTTACTTTAAAGAAACACATTCAACTGTGCATGATTAATTTTTTCTCTAGTGCTTCACTTATAGCCACTGAGAGAATTTTCCCCAGAAACACAATACCTACTTTCTTAACTGCAAAAATTGGTAGCTATTTAAACTTCATGGAGTGTGAGTAGCCCACAGGACTTCAATAGCCCAAAAGCAGTCATTCAGTATGAAGTCTTTGCTTTCTCTCTTTCTAATACTGTGCAATATTTATTATTGTACGTCAATAGTTTATCTGAAAGAAATGGCAAAGACGGCGCCATCCCATCTCTACAACAGCTGTGCTGATAGACAGGTAACAGGTTTTCCGCTTCTCTCACTCAAGGTGTTTCAGAAATTCAGTATTGCTATAGAAAAGCACATAATTGTTCAGGTCAGATTTTGTTGAAATTCCGTCAGAATCAGATAATTTTAATGAATAAGGAGGGATGGCTGCAGTTTGGCTTATAGAAGTCCATCATGCCAACCTGCTAAAAGCATTGAACGATTATAAATAGTCTTTTAATGTGATAGCTTCTCTCATTTTGTGTTGTCGTTCTCTATGTAGAAGATCATTTTTGAATTCTAAAGCTATTGTTCTACAGTCATTTTCTTTTAATGGGTAAATGGGATAGAGGAGAAAGAGAAAAATGTGCTGTTGATTCCCATGGCTGCAAGGTAAGTTTCCATCCATCCATGATACTGAGTATAAGGTGTGACCCTGTAACCCTCAGAGTCAATAACAACATTTTTACCTCTCTGAGATGTGTCTATAATGCTCAATCTAAAAGCACAACATCTGGCCCAGTAAATAGACCCTCTGGAGCAGAGTCACTGGAATTGCAGTGAGAATTGTCAGACCACTGTACACAGGTTGGCACTGGAAGTGCCTCGTCTTATTCTGGGTGCTGAGCAGTGGGTGATCCGAGCCACGGGTCTTTCTGGAAACTTAGTGTATTATACGCACCTCTGGCTTTAAATTGCACCACAACCTGAATTCCTGAATTTTTAAATTAGCGTTGTGTCTTTCTGTTAGCAGAAAAGGAAGGTTGAACATCTAGCTCTTGCAGGGTGATACTGGGCAAATTTTCAGGAATTCGGTGTAATCATCATCTCTGTTTAGCATTCATGGTGTAGTGTCTCAGGTAAGAACTAGCTTATGAATCGGGAGAAATATTTTAAGACAATGTACGTAAATGGATTACTGGACTGCAGGAATTCAGAGAAAAGCATAAGGATATATCTGTGTGCATTCCTAAAAACTTTCTACTCTTGTGGCAGCAGCAGTGTTTTGATCAGCCGGACTGACACATCATCTTCTGCAGCTGCCAAGATTTCCTTGGACAACTTGGCCATTCTGGCCCGAGAGATAGTGTTGTTCAGTATGAAACCTTGTTCATCTGGTGGTCTCCTTCAGAAGCTCTAGCTTGGTGTCATTTTCCCCTTGGATTCTTGCATAGAAAGCACCACTGCCTCAAACTTCTGCAAAGCTTAAATACATGATGCTGGGGTTGCAGATTGTAATGTATTCTGTATTGCACTGAGGCACCCTTGTCCAGTGGTAGATCATCTGAAAAGGATGCCTATTTTTTGAGGGCAGTAGCTCAGGGAATTAATTTTCTCAGTGTCTTTAAAAAAAAGATGAATTTGTCTTTTGGATTCCTGCATATTCTGTGATCCTAGATTTTGTAAAGTTGTCAATAAAATACACGTGTTCTGGTTGGAGCTAAAACACTATTAATTTTCTAAATTCTCAGCTAAGCCTTGTCTAAGTAACTTCATTTTCTGAAAGTTAACTGCATGTTTTCAGACAGTGTTTCTCTCTAGCATGGATAACACAAGATATTGGTATGCAGAAAGACCACTGTTTATACTTATTCCTACAGAAACCAAGGCCAACCTCAAGTTGGTAGAATGCCATAAGCAAAAGGGGAGGAAAAGAATTGAGTTTAGCTGCCATCTGTTCTGGACCAGGCTAAACTGTGACACCACGTTTTGGAATGTGTCAAAGATATGAATGTTCTGATATTTCCCAATGGCCAGGGCATGGCCCAGAGCATTTAGACCTTTGAACTACAAATTCTAGTATTTCACACACTTCAGGTTTCATTAGGCAAATCTGCCTGATTAGAGGAGTGACATGGGATGTGTATCTTACACTGGTAGAGGTTTAAATTCAAGTATTTCCTCAATAAAGCAGAACATTTATTATGCCCTCTTCAGATGCCTGGAGATTCAGAGAAAACAAACTAGCAGGGCACTAAGGGCAGAAGAATTATAATAATGATAACCTGTGATAATCTATGATAATTTTTTTCTCTTCAGTTGCTACACCTAGGGCAAGACAAGTCAGCACTCTGTCTCAGTTTCCCCTCTCAGTCTCTGCTGTCTCTATAAAAGGAAGCTCTAGGAAGTTCAAGTGCCTTTAGCCTGACACTGTGTGATGTGAAATGCAGAGGCAGCAGTATAAAGAAATAACCTATGTGTAATGTGGGACCCTTTATTTCATTAAATTTTCTGTCCTCTGAGGAAGATCCTTTTTAGAGGTGGGGGAAGGGAGGCAGCAAAATCTGCCTAATAATATTTGACTGTAATGGAGGTACCTCAGTATGGACCTCTCGTGTTAGTCTGGAGGAGCTGAAAAAGAATCTATGGTTATTTTGACATTAATTATCATTCTTCTGAAGTCCCCTTGAAAAAAACAAAAACAACAGCTAGGCAAAAACAAGCAATAAAATTACTTGCAGATGAGGCAAAATATACCATATGTCAGCTATACCTTAAAGCCAGTGGGGTGCTACCTTTGTTTTTCTCAATGTGGTATTTTTGCTGAGGTATTACAGGACACCTTGCACTTTCCACAGCAAAGCCCCGGCTTTTGGTGGGTTCCTGACACAAGAGTAGCAATAATGCTAACAATACTGTACTGCTTTTCCCTTTAAGCTTTAATTTCTTATTCTACACTTATATGCTTAGGCCCTTGCAGAGCTTGCAATGCAAAGCAAATATTTGAATTTTTAGTTTTCATAATTGATCGCCTGCATTAAATATCTGCTGAGTTCAGGAGATGCAAGAGCTGATGGAAAAAAAAAGTATGGCTTTTATCAGCAGGGCATTGGCTCAGCTCTCTTCAAGTCTTTTCTCCTGTTGTGTTCAGAGATGAACATACAGGTGCTTACTCCCTCGTGGCATCAAGCCCATGGCTGCTGAGTGTTTCGGTATGCTCCAAGTCATTTACACCATCTAGAAAACAGATACGAGCTAAGCTTGCTGAGAGGCCACTGAGCAATTCTCTTGGCAGAGAACAGACGTGGCTCCAGCAGGCACAGGACAGGTGGATACTTCCCTTGGGACAACCCTGGGAAAGGGAAGACTCAAAAACAGGCCCGGCACACATTGTCATAAATGTGATTGTGTGTGTGTCACGGCTGTAGACTGTAGGTAAAATTGTCCTCAACCATAACACACTTAATCAAGAACAAAATACATGAACTGATAGGGATAAAAAGTTAAAGTTATTTTTGCCTTTCAGAGAAGAAAATAATTCTGCCTAAAATCCCTAGGAATCCAGGTGATTCATCATTTTAAAAGCTCAATTTCTGTTCACTATGTATGTCACAATATCCCAACCATTACACAGGTTATTAAATTAAACGAAACATCTCAGGAGTTCCATTGTCCAAGCTGTGTTATAAAAAGGTACAGGAAAACATTGCAACTCAGCCTATAACATGGTAATGTACCTGCTCTAATGACAGGAATCTTTTTCTTTTTTCTTTTTTATCTTCTCCACCCACATGGATAATAGCATAGGGAAAGCAAAATGTTGCCTCTTCATGCAAATTTGTGCTTCTAGAAACAGTACAAACACTTCAGTATTGGTACTATTGAGTACCAATAAAATACTTGTTAGTGGATTTTTCTATTTATGTACATTATGTTGGAGTGGGGGTTTCTCTGTTACTAAGAACTGATTGCACCATGAATGAGGAGCTAAAATTGTATTTTCTAGTCTGGATCAGCAGATCTTTTTAAGTTCATTGCTTAAAACTCAGCAAAAAGTTATTTTAAGATGGCAAGCTAGGCAGTTCTGACCTCTCCCTGACTTTGCAGAGAAAGCTTAAAGAAACCCAGAGCTTTTGTGTGACACAGCACTTGATTTTGTAACCAGTGGCAAATAAGGATGATGTTTTGTCTCCTGCGTAAGGCTGTTATGGCAGGCAGGGAGGACTCTGGGTGAAACACACCTGTTGCAAGTACTGGGCAACTATTTCCAGAGCAAAGATGTATCTACCTAGAACTTGTCTGCAGGAACAACAGGCTACCAGCCCCTGACAGAGGGAGGCAATGTCTCAGCCAGAGCAGGTAGTGCTAAAGGGACATTCCTTGGCACTTGCAGCATGTGCTGTCTGGGTGCCCCCTTGCCCTTCTCCCTTGTCCTCCCTCTCCTCTTCAGGGCAATTTTTCCTAATTTGGCATACATCTCAAAAATAACAAGCCAGCAGTCTGTCACAACAGCCTGTAATTTCCAAGGGGGTTGGCACATATTTGCTGCCCTTTTCCTCCTTACCCTTGCTACTGCCCTAGACAGAGGGAGTAGTTCCCATGTTCTTCCTGGACACTTCTTAAGACTGACCTTCCCATAACCAGACCTCAGGAAGGGAAGTCTATGTAGACATCTAAATAGATTTCCCTTTTGTTCTCTCCCTTTCTGAAGCCACTGGGTAAATAAATGGTTGGAGGGGAAATTGTGGTTTAATAAATTAGTCTCCTTTAGACTTCATGGACACTGTTGTTCCTGTGGTAAGAAAGAAATCGGAGAACTCTTGTAGAAAAGCAGAATCTGTCTGAAATTCACAGGTGTTAAAAGCTGGTGCCAGCTACCACAAAAGTTAGATGCATTGTACCAAATTCAGCAAAGCTGAGAAAAAGTTTTCAGTAGGAGCCAGTAGAGAAGACATTTAAACTGACGCTAATTCTCTCTGTAAACTGGAGGGGCAAAAAAGGAAAGGGACAAAAAAAAAGTTGAAACCATTTTGTGAAGACTGGAAGTTCCTTTGTAGAGTGGAGCTGCTCTTCTGTTCATTTCTTGCTTTGAATAGTGACTCTAGACAGCACCTACGGCTGACCCTCTCTTTACAACTGTCTTAGTCCAACCAGGATTTATAGTTATTTTTGAAGTATTTGTGTGCTGGCTTCCACTGAGAGAAGATACTCTGTGATTTATGAGATCAACACAACTCATTCAATTCATGTAGCAAAAAAGGAATAGGAATGGTTGGACTCGATGATCCTGTGTGTCTTTTCCAACTAGTGATTCTGTGAAAAAAGAAAAATCATGAAACATCGCCTGTAATTAGATCATTCTAGTGACATTATGTTCTGCTAGCAAACATTTTCAGATAGGTTCTTTGCTGTACAAACAACTTGGAGTTTTTTTCCACCATGAGGTAAATCACTGTGCTAAAAGTGAAACTACACATCAAAGACCAGTCTCGTTAAATTAAAAACACAGGGGAAAAAATACACAGAAGTAATGGTGAATATACTCTTATCGGTGTCCTTAGTGAACTCCCACTTCTAAATGATACTAGATGGTACTGCAGAGAATTTTTTATCATGACTGTCCTCTAAGAAAGTGTTTTGCCTGATAGGAGTACCCCTCCGTAGAAGTTTGTCTAGGAGCAAAATGCACAGTTCCTTATGATCAGCCAGGGATCTATTCGCTTTTCATTGTATTAGTTCCAGGCCCATTATTTTCTGAAAAAAAAAGGTGGAGATATTTAACAAGACCAGTTACCCTTTAAGGTGTTTTAAGATCTTTTTGTAGCTAATGAACAAGTAGACAGGAATTTAAAGATGAAGCTAGTTATCCCAGTGCTTTTGAAAGCTACATAAAAATGACTGAATCTCTAACACTAAAAGTAACTATACTGTATATAACTAACAGAAAATTCTCATCTAATGTTCATAGGAAGATGATTTGGCCATTTATTTGCTTATGCAACCTTAATCAAATCTCACATGTCTTAAGCAGTACCACATCTGATGGAAAAATGCAGCTTTGCCACTGATTTCTACCTAACCTTTTTCCTTAGCATTACTGCTGTATGGACCATATGCACAGCCTTTGTACAGCACAGTACTTGTGATTAATGGGAACAAGAAAATTCCCTATGTGGATGCTTTTGGGTTGAAAAGAAGTACAAAGCTTCCATCCAAAACTGCCCTTTTACATATGTTGTTAAATATAGTACCCCAAACAATGTGACAATTTTTTCAAATATGTAGAACGAACAGCTAACTTCCAGTCTTTACCTGTTGCTGAGGATGCCTTCTCAGGTGTTTGCTATGCTGTATTGAACTTGGCAAATATTTTTATATTTGTTATCACTGACTTTGTAGGTTTTTCAATAATTTCTCATTGTTTCCATCACGTGAACTATGGAACTTTCTTGTGGCAGAGATTGTCTTAAAGATGAAGTTTCTACTTTATACTCACTTGATCATGGATTTGGGTTGCTTATCTGCCTCAATATTGAATTTCTAGTAAGACACTCTGTTTTGTGAACCCAATGCTTTTATTGCAGTGGATTAGCTGGTAAATTCCTATTTACTCAGCCCTTCTTCTTTGCATTAACAGTCCTGCCATCTACAAACCAGCTCACAGGAGGTTCATTTCTGAGATAAACTATCCTGCACTGATAAACACCTCTGATAAAACCCTGATATCCACCGTGTGACCCTGGGGAACAGATAAGATGATTTATCAGTATCTGCCCCTTTCTCTTTCTGACCACCACAAGGCTTTTTCCCAGAAGATGGAGCTCTTTCCCTGAGACTGGTGATGGGAACTTGTAAGTTCATATCCTATAAAATCTGGGAATTCTTAGGGATGTCAGGAATTATGCTTCTTATTGAGAGAAAGAAGAGAATATGAACACGTTGACCATAGGTATTTTGTTATACAAGAAGTATATTTTTTCTCAGTAAATGGTATTTCTTAACTATAATATTAGTACATGAAAATAAATTCTGTTATTAAAGAGTCTAGCTGTAAAACATCTTTTTCTTGAAGGAAAATGAGGCTCCTTTACAGCCTTGGGTATATAAAGCTTTGCAATTTTCTTGAGTTTATCACTTGATTAGAAGGATAGTAATATGTCTTACTGACAGCAGTTACTCCCTTTTTGCTGGAAGCAAAACCATTAACTGCTCTCTGGAGTAGGTAGGGGTATTAATTCCAGTGTTCTTTGTTTTCCACCTGTGGATGATGAGACCGAGAGGATTTTAAATTTCCACATAGAAAACCAAGTGAGAAAGTAAAAAGCACAGAAGATTGAAGAAAAATATGGACAATGATTCTTGCTAAAGTAAGGATGGTTTGTGGGAACTCACAGATCACTCAGAAGCAATCTCTTGTGTTGGGACAGAGCAGCAGAGCCCTTCTGATATCAAGTGTCAAAGGAAATAACACGTATATGAGAATTCAAATAGATCTGCAAAATGCTTATTTGTATTTATCATCTGATCTTCTTCCCTTTCAAGCAATGTTGAACCTCTCCCTCCTTTCCTTCCCTGTTTACCTCTAAATCTGGGGTTACCCCAGATTGTTTGTTCTTTTGTAAGCCTGGACACATTGAGGAGCCCCTATGGAAACTGGACAAAGATATTGTTGTTAATGACACCAAATATATGCTGGTGTCTCAGCTTCCACTGCTTTGGATGTTATGAACATTTTATTTTTCACTTTAGTGCTGTAGATCAGAGATAGGTATTTTACAGCTTGCATGTCTGTTATCTAAACTGCAAAAAAGATTATGAAGAAGGGAAGTTTTATAAGCACTGTTGTGGTTGCCATGGCTACCTAAGCCACTATACTCATACCGTACAAGCCTTTTACTTTATCTGTCTCGCTTTTACACAAACATAATTTTTTTTTTTGCATGACAGTCTGGAGAAACAGGGCTCAAGAACCACTTAGAATCCTAGATGTGTGTGTGTGTGTGTGTGTGTGTGTGTGTGTAGAAGCCAGGTGAAGTTAATGCTTGTTTTCCCTCAATCAAATAGAATGTTTGTGTGTTATATGCCTTGGACTGTGAGAGAGGCAGCTCAAAGCTACTCTCTGCTTTCAGTTGAACTGACAAAATCTGAAATCCTGGCAAACAGGGCCACAAATGATCAAGTGAAGTGAACTACTCTGACTTACCATAAGGTGCAGGTGTCTTCCAGGCAGCTGTCAGCATTATAAAGTTTTAATTTGGTTTCTTTTTTTTTTTTAGTGGATCCTGCCCATTTTTCTTTAGCACTAATTGCAATATTTGCAAAGCCTCCAAACTCTTTAGCATTTGACTCTCTCACTGGAAGGAAAGCTGGTGGATCTTCCTTTCTCTTTGCCCAACTAGAAAAAATGGAGGTGAAGGGACAAGAGGGACAGAGTGATATCTGTGACAGGATGCTGTAAAAGTTTTTGGACATGTCACTGAAATCAAAGAGAAATTGTGAGCCAACATCAAGCTGTACACATGCCATATTCACTGAAGTCTGCTGAAATCAGACTTCCATAAGTAATCATTTACATGTCTTTGCACCTCTGTAAATTTTTAAGTGTTTGACTTCACTGTCGGGGTGTTTCAGAAACACTATGAGCTTGACTAGAAGAGAGATTCATCAGCATTGGTCCTTTGCATGCAACTTGGGCATTGGCTGACAGTTGTGCATACAGGGATTTCTGAGTATTGTGGTCCAATAGAGTGTGTCCAAAGCAGCTTTCAGCTGCTGCTATTTCCTTATGCAGGCTCTCTTTTGAGTGTTTTTCTTTCCCTTGGTTGCTTGGTCATTGGAACCATGAGTGTCTGGATATTCCTGAGGAGCGAAGGACCTCTTTTGTCCCAGCAAAGCCAACACTCCAGTATGGCAGTATATAAGCATCTTCCCACAGGCTCATAATGTTGGGACAGCTGAGACGTGAACATTCTCTGTGAGGCACTCAGAAAAGTACAGCTGAGCCACCAAAGCCTTTTTGGGGGTTTGTTTGAGTTTTTTTTTTCTTTAAGGGAACTGTTCGTGAAGTGCCAGACTCATGAATCATTTGCAAGGGAAAAACCAGAAGTAGGAGTAGTGTGAGTCTAAATGTTAGCATATTCCTGATGCTATTTCAAGCAAGATGATGAACATAAACCTGATAGGCAATCAAAACAAGAACAAGGAAAAGTACTAAGTGTACTGAGAAATAGAAGAGACATAACAGGCTCTGGGCGCAGGGTCTCTAAAAAGCAAGGGTCAGTTTAAGATAAAGTTTTGTTGCTAGGAGACCACAACCATGAAATAGAAATGCTGATTAATCAACATACTTGAGAGATGATGAAAATAAAGACATCTCAGTGTCTGTGTTATGTCAAAAACACAAAACCGCACAGGTATTTTGGAAAAGCTAAATACAACAATACAGATACAAACAGCAGTAAATCCAGCCCAAGTACAAACAGTCACAGGCTCTGATTTAAAGTTTGATTACAGGAATAGAGCAGACTTAATAATTTAGATGACCCAACAGTTAAATCATTCAAGGAGGGAAAAGATAAGGGAGGCTAAATGTATGCAGCTGTTGCATTCTTTTAGCACTGAATCAGCTTTAAACCTGTTGGATAGTGGGATGCTCAGGTAACAGGAGCTTATGTAACCTGTGTGTACACAGTTTTGTGCTTTCCTAAAGCTGCAGAATCTCCTGAAGAGAGTCATTACAAAAGAATTTTCAGTTCCAGGCAGACACTAAGGAGAAAAGTTTATAAAGAACTTTGAAATATTTCAGTCAAATTGCAAAGAAAACAAATTGAAGGAAATAAGTATAGAATTTCAGAAGTTAAATTCTGGTCATCGTGTTCTTTTAATAGTAACAGGAAAATAATATCTAGCAAAAAGGAAGCATTCTGTTAAAAATCACCTCTTTTATGTTCCTCTGGTCATAATTAGAAATAGTAAGAGAAAAGTAGTCAGAGAAAGATAAAATAAAATTGTCCTCCATGATGAGTTAGGCTTGCATTCCTCATTGTCATCTTGTTCCTGACAAAGCTGGCACATAGCTGTGTAAAATAAAACATCTGCAGAATGCCTCTCTCGCCAGTGGGGATACAAAGGAAGTTTCTAGTAAAGCAATTTTCATATGTCTGTCTGCTTTTAAGTCAGGTCTGGTGAGAATCTGGAGTTCTGAAAGCTCTTGCAATCCTAAAAACTGTAGACAATTCGGTAATGATATTATAATGAAATCAATAATTTATGCTAAGCATACTTAAAAATGGCAAAATGTAATAGAATTATTTTGCCAGTGAGGAAATAGTGAAGAAGTAAGCTGTGCTTGCTTAACTTAATTTTTGTTCCTTAGCACAAGGTTTGTAATTACTTTAAGTAAGCAAGTTATTTGTTTTCATTAGCAGTAATTGACCAGTAAACATGATAGTAACATATTTTCTCTTCAAAAACTCTACTGGTAAGTCTCTGTAGTCGAGAGTTGTGACTAAAAATACCATGTGGAATGGATCTCAAATGTGTCATACCTGAGACTAGCTATCCTTAGCGTAATGCATCTGTTACTAATTACGAACTGCAGGTCCATATGGGTTGGTGTCTTAATGCTGCAGTTTGCAGAGATCCAAGTGTTAGCTTAGAAATGCGCTCCCCAAGCTGTGCTTAGACATCTCTGTAACACCCCAGCAACTGGAGGAGATTTAATTCTGTAAAGTCATGCTCTAAATTCTGAAAAAAAAAAAAAGNAAGTGTTTGACTTCACTGTCGGGGTGTTTCAGAAACACTATGAGCTTGACTAGAAGAGAGATTCATCAGCATTGGTCCTTTGCATGTAACTTGGGCATTGGCTGACAGTTGTGCATACAGGGATTTCTGAGTATTGTGGTCCAAAAGAGTGTGCCCAAAGCAGCTTTCAGCTGCTGCTATTTCCTTATGCAGGCTCTCTTTTGAGTGTTTTTCTTTCCCTTGGTTGCTTGGTCATTGGAACCATGAGTGTCTGGATATTCCTGAGGAGCGAAGGACCTCTTTTGTCCCAGCAAAGCCAACACTCCAGTATGGCAGTATATAAGCATCTTCCCACAGGCTCATAATGTTGGGACAGCTGAGACGTGAACATTCTCTGTGAGGCACTCAGAAAAGTACAGCTGAGCCACCAAAGCCTTTTTGGGGGTTTGTTTGAGTTTTTTTTTTCTTTAAGGGAACTGTTCGTGAAGTGCCAGACTCATGAATCATTTGCAAGGGAAAAACCAGAAGTAGGAGTAGTGTGAGTCTAAATGTTAGCATATTCCTGATGCTATTTCAAGCAAGATGATGAACATAAACCTGATAGGCAATCAAAACAAGAACAAGGAAAAGTACTAAGTGTACTGAGAAATAGAAGAGACATAACAGGCTCTGGGCGCAGGGTCTCTAAAAAGCAAGGGTCAGTTTAAGATAAAGTTTTGTTGCTAGGAGACCACAACCATGAAATAGAAATGCTGATTAATCAACATACTTGAGAGATGATGAAAATAAAGACATCTCAGTGTCTGTGTTATGTCAAAAACACAAAACCGCACAGGTATTTTGGAAAAGCTAAATACAACAATACAGATACAAACAGCAGTAAATCCAGCCCAAGTGCAAACAGTCACAGGCTCTGATTTAAAGTTTGATTACAGGAATAGAGCAGACTTAATAATTTAGATGACCCAACAGTTAAATCATTCAAGGAGGGAAAAGATAAGGGAGGCTAAATGTATGCAGCTGTTGCATTCTTTTAGCACTGAATCAACTTTAAACCTGTTGGATAGTGGGATGCTCAGGTAACAGGAGCTTATGTAACCTGTGTGTACACAGTTTTGTGCTTTCCTAAAGCCACAGAAACTCCTGAAGAGAGTCATTACAAAAGAATTTTCAGTTCCAGGCAGACACTAAGGAGAAAAGTTTATAAAGAACTTTGAAATATTTCAGTCAAATTGCAAAGAAAACAAATTGAAGGAAATAAGTATAGAATTTCAGAAGTTAAATTCTGGTCATCGTGTTCTTTTAATAGTAACAGGAAAATAATATCTAGCAAAAAGGAAGCATTCTGTTAAAAATCACCTCTTTTATGTTCCTCTGGTCATAATTAGAAATAGTAAGAGAAAAGTAGTCAGAGAAAGATAAAATAAAATTGTCCTCCATGATGAGTTAGGTTTGCATTCCTCATTGTCATCTTGTTCCTGACAAAGCTGGCACATAGCTGTGTAAAATAAAACATCTGCAGAATGCCTCTCTCGCCAGTGGGGATACAAAGGAAGTTTCTAGTAAAGCAATTTTCATATGTCTGTCTGCTTTTAAGTCAGGTCTGGTGAGAATCTGGAGTTCTGAAAGCTCTTGCAATCCTAAAAACTGTAGACAATTCGGTAATGATATTATAATGAAATCAATAATTTATGCTAAGCATACTTAAAAATGGCAAAATGTAATAGAATTATTTTGCCAGTGAGGAAATAGTGAAGAAGTAAGCTGTGCTTGCTTAACTTAATTTTTGTTCCTTAGCACAAGGTTTGTAATTACTTTAAGTAAGCAAGTTATTTGTTTTCATTAGCAGTAATTGACCAGTAAACATGATAGTAACATATTTTCTCTTCAAAAACTCTACTGGTAAGTCTCTGTAGTCGAGAGTTGTGACTAAAAATACCATGTGGAATGGATCTCAAATGTGTCATACCTGAGACTAGCTATCCTTAGCGTAATGCATCTGTTACTAATTACGAACTGCAGGTCCATATGGGTTGGTGTCTTAATGCTGCAGTTTGCAGAGATCCAAGTGTTAGCTTAGAAATGCGCTCCCCAAGCTGTGCTTAGACATCTCTGTAACACCCCAGCAACTGGAGGAGATTTAATTCTGTAAAGTCATGCTCTAAATTCTGAAAAAAAAAAAGGTAGTGTAGATCATCCTGCTTGCAAATATCTTTCACCTGTGCCTCTCAAGTCAGCAAGTGCCTAAGGAAATATTTCTGTAATGGATAATACCATGAGTACAAGTATTGAAAGTTTAGACACACAAATATGTCCAGAGCAAAGATACACAGTCGGCTGCAGTAGTGTTCCGGGCTTTTACTTTTAAAAAAAGAAAAAATCCAGCCTTTTCTCTTTCTTTACCTGTGGATTTGAGAGCTGATATCCTACATAGTTCAGCTGCAAAGGCAGGTGCTTAGCATACCCCAAATTACTCATTAGAACTCAAATCCTCATCCCTGCTTAGCCATAGTGGAATAGCAGTCAGCCACCTGTCTACTACTTGTACAGATGTTATATACAGAAACACACTTGGAAGTACAACCCTTAAATCCTGAGTGAGATCAGGCAATGTTATCAAGGAAACAAATTTTTATTGGTACTATACTTCTCATCTAATCTGTTTTTATTGTGACTTTGGCTGCTTTACCAGAAACATAAAATTTTGTGTGGATGTCTGTTTTCTACATCTGGATGGCTGGAAATTGGTGTGTGTTACTCAAGATACCAACAGCTGCATACAGGTCTTTCTTTCTCAGAGGCTATTGGTGGCTTTGCATACAGCATTGTCAAGCCCATCATATTCTGGTCTACAGAAGAAGTATTAACCAAACAGGTTCTATGAGCAGAAGGCTTCTGATTCTGTTGTGGAGTCAGCAGGGAGTGCTCAATCCTTTGCAGATCATGAGCAACATATTCAATTCTGGAGCTACTCAAAGCTGACAAATACTTGCTCAAAGTCATCCATACATTTTGAAAAACAAAGGTTCTTAAGAATTAAATGTTTTTTCATAGGCAAATACCAAACAGAGTGCATCTTAGAGAACATGCTCCAAGTAGCTTACTCTCAAGAAGCTAGGTAGTGAAAATTTACAGAAAAAGCAAACTGGGGAGACATGTTGAAATCGTTAAGGAATCAGAGTTGACTGGTTTTTTTTATTCCCAATTCAATTGTGTTTTGCCATGAGGAAACTACGGGAAAACAAACAAAATTATCACTCAGGAAAGGACAATGCCAATTGATTAGTACGTTGTGTTGCAGCAATATCTGCATTGCACTGGTAGCTGACAAAAATCATTTGTAATGAGTTTTCAGGGAAACGGCATTGCTTGCAAATGCAGACGTTACTGATTATTCACACGGTCAACAGATTAGTGATGTTCATGGAGCAGCCAGCTATTTGCAACAAATAAGGACATTTTCTAAGGATAAAAAGGCAAGTTGAGGATTACAAGGACCCACGTTCTTTATCTCCACACAATCTTTGTTTCAGATTTTTTACCTCTTAAAGGCTTGAAATAAATAACATATTGATTTCCCTTAAACTTAAGAATGTGTTCCCTGTTAAAGTATTCACACTGCTTATAAAAGAGTAGGGATTGTTTTGCTTTTAAGCCTTCTGATATCAATATGAAAAGGTATCCTGCCAAATTTGTCCATTGTCATAAAGGTTTCAGACAGGAATTTTATATGTATTTATACTTATTTAAGCTGTTCCTACAGGAATGATTTCTCAGCTTCTAAATGCAAGTGAAATGTATTTGGAAACCACTTGTTCATATCAGTATATGTCAGTTCATATATGTAGATGCAGAGGAAGGCCTTTAATTTGGGGTCGATATAGGGGTTTGATTGAGCTCTTCTTCCTGCTTGACCTGCACTTTGAGCTTACTTTTCTGCTAGTGATATCTCTGAGAGCAAAGTAAGTATATGTATGAAGGCAAATTGAATGTAGTCTCTCTCTAAATATAGATTATACTATGTCGTAGTATGTGGTTTCTTAGTGCTCAACTGCCAACCTGTCCATTACATCTTGCTGCATTTAGACAGTTAACAGATAAATTCTCATAAGTGCTCTGTCTCAGCAAGAATCATGAAAGATCTTCTCAGGAGCTGACCCACAGCAAAAATCTATCCTGAGAGAATAAAACAGATATGGATCACTTACTGAGTATTAATTGATCAAAAATACCTGTTTTACTGGAAGAGGTAATTGGAGTACTTGCTTTGTTTGACTTCTGAGATATCTTTCTTTTAAAGTCATATGGTTGATTGTCTGCCCCAAATCAGATTTACCTCACCCAAACCAAATTAGGATATACTCAATGTGGAGTAAAAAGTAAACATTGGAAGGCATAATTAATAGTATTTATCCTGTAAGAAAGATACTTAGGCATCAAATAGAGATAAGCATAATACATGCTACTAGTGCATTGCTAATCCTGGCATTTCGCTTTTCAAAAACTCCCTGTAGCTGGAACACTGCTGTCACAACTAGAGTTAAGTTGTCGTTTGTAAACTGCTCAAATAATAAATGGTTATTGATTTCTTATCCTGGGGAACTCAATAGCTTAAGCCAACAGAAACCTTTGTATAAAAGACTCGATCCTCGACAAAACTGGAAGCAATGTGGTTTGAAGAAAGAACATTGTAGAACAGGTTGGCATTGGGGAAGAGGAATTGACATTACAGCAACCAAGGTGCTGCTTAAAGCTAAGCAAAATAGCTTGAAAAACATGGCTTGAATTGGTTTGTGGTTCTTTTAGGACCAAATTCTGGTCTCACTGGCTGCAGCAGTTTTATTTTAGAGGATTTTTCATGTTAAAAGAATTTTTTCTACAGAGAAGCAAACTGATGGGTTCCTGATGGATTTAGAAATAGATTAGTTCCTAACTCATATAAAGGACATTACCTTTTCCTGTGGTTCAGGTTGTCTCTCTTGGTGACTCTTACACCAGCGACAAAGAGTTTCCAGGAAATATTACTCAGTATTAAGTGCTTTGCCCCTAGAGATCTTCAGGAAGTAAAGTAAATATTTCAACAAATACAGCATATTATTGCATCCAGCCATGATGCTTTGATATGAAATGTGTAATGTGTCAAGTGTATTTCACGAGTCAACTGATTTATCACTTCTCTATAGGTACAGTGGGTCAAAGTCCAACTCATATACTGCCAACAAATGAATTTTCCTGTATTTTTTTCTCTGTAACATGCTTATTCCTTAGCAGTATTTCCAAGTCCAAATTTTAAATTCATGTGCTGAATAGAGAAAATCCCAGTTTACGAAGTGGATTTAAGCTTCTTCAGAATTTGAAAAAGTTCTGGTTTGAATTAATTTCTCTTCACCATCTGTTTCAGATTACAACACTTACTTTCTCATATGACTTAAGTAGGGTCTGTGTTCAATATTTCTCTCCAAGATATACTTTTCCTTATTTTAATATTGTCAAACATTTTAAAATAAGCAAGCCCCCAATTAATAATTAATATAAATTAGCAAACAGATCTTGCTGGGTTGTTACCTTGACTCAGTTCTTATCAGCATTCTTACACATGCAGGAAGTGTTCTCCCTCTTTGGAGCTTGATGTTATGTCTCTTTAACCACTTATAAAGTAAAACTAAGTGAATTAGTATTGATTTCCTTATTTAGAGTAACAGGAATGCAACATAATCACCTCTCCAAATCACCAAGGCATGACTGAGGAAGGGATGTGAAAAACATATGGAGAATAGAGGAATTTGGTGTTGCTGAGGGAACCATGTGTAGCAGGTGTCTTATCAGGCAGCACTTGCTCCCCACCTGGTGAATGAGAAATAATTTTTAATGTTATTAGAATCATGAATCATAGAATAACCAGGCTGGAAGAGACCCATCGGATCATCGAGTCCAACCATTCCCATCAATCACTAATCCATGCCNTTCTCCCATGTTGCATGTTTTTTTGAATTATCTTTCTTTGTTGTATTTGCAATAAAGATTAATATTTTACAAGTTTCACCCAGAAGTTAAAGCTTTCATAGCATTTTCCCCCTGTTCTCTTAAGCATCTCTACTCACACTCTCACTGTCTTGAAACATTTCTTCTCTTTCCCTATTCAGCTGAGTAGGTCAGAAAATTAATTACTGTTATTACAGGGTCAAACACTTAAATGCAGACACAGTTGCAGAGAAAGATATACACAAAACTGTCCAGGTTTTCTGAGCATCTTCTTTATTATCCTACCTGAATAGTAACTCTCTCCCTCAGTCTTGAATAGGCTAAGCCCTCTTTTCTTCCTGCAAACAAATATTGCAACAACAAAGCAGGACAGTTTACCAAAGTTGTACTGTGCATACAGAAAATCTTGCAAAGACCAAAGTGGCTGCTGTCAGACATGCTGCTGATGTTCCAGAAAATATTAGTAATAAAAAAGAGTGCACTAGGGCAGGATTTTTTTTTCATTATGGAATGCTGACCAGCTTTTCTTATCAAACTACTCTGTATGCACTGTTTGACTGGCTACAGAAAACTACTCTTAGGTATACTTTTCCTGGTAAAGGTCATGCAAATATTCAAAAAAATATCACACGCAGTTTTTGTACTGTATTTAAGACCTAATTAAATTGCACCAAGGAAATGAGCTACTTAAAAAGCAGATGAAATTAGTTTGGGGAATGTTTAGCTTAAAATACTGATGTTTACACACAGAGCTAAATTTTGAGACATTCCTCATTGAGCTTTTTAAGTACACTCCTTTTGTATTTCGTTGCCTCAGTTTTGCAAATATAAAGCAGAATTGCATCTTCAGTGTAGGTCCAGTCTTATATTGCTTGCTGTCTCCAGCATTTATAAATCATGTGTCCCTTCAACCAATATACAAAGCTGTGTGACATGCCAGGTTTATTTTTGGTTAAACTAGGACTTAGGTGTTGCAGTTAAAACAATCAAGGAATCATACAGCTCACAGAATACTGTCATTTACAGATTTAGTAAATCTTTTCCAAAAAACGCTCTATCAAATAATCTTTTTAATTGCTTTTTTTGCACAGTAGGTAAAGACAAATATTAGAATTAAATGTATAAGGAATCTGTAATTCCATAGGGGAAGTGTTGTTTTTCACTAAGCAGTAACAAAGATATATTTTGGAAGACAATAAAAAAAGAAGCTTCTATTCAGAAAAATCCTTGCATATCTTGAAACATAATGCAGAAATCTGTGAAAATATGAAATTAAAATGGTACAAATACAATCTCCTTTTTCTCATCCATGTTCAGTAACTGAACATCTGTTATGTTCTTCAATGTGGGATTCCCCACCTGCTGCAGATGAACCCCAAATGTTTGCGGCATTTATTCCAGAGTATTTCAAATCACAAGTCAAAACAAATGCATTCAACATTCTTGTTGTTGCTGTTGATTTTTTGATGCCAACACACTCTATAACATGTTACAATAGACAACTGTGGGTGGATGAATTTTCATTAAAAACTACAGGAAAAAAATGTAAACTATAAACAGTGGTCAAGATATCTCTTGCTAACACAGAAAATATTTATCTAAAATTAATTTAAACAATCTCAGGGTATGTTATCAAAGAGTGGTCTAAGAGATACCTTAACCTTTACATGGCAGCACCTTTCTTACTGGGAGAAGACTCCTACTATAATGTTCCTTTGTCTAGCAACAACAGACCTGTCTAGACATTGAAGCCCGCAAACATATTCCCAAGGTAAAACTCTTATGTTGTGTACTAAGAAGATAGCTAGTTGACAATCAGAAAAGTTTACCATGGGAATACTACAGCTTTTATTTGAGATGGAGGTACAATCACTGGGAGCTGGGAGTTTAATTTAACCATCCATATTTGAAGTAAGAATTGTAGTCTCTCCATTCTGAAATTTCAGTGTTGCCAGTGAAATTGCCAGTGTTGATATGCACTTCACGTGTGTAATACACATAAAATAGCTTCTCATTTCCATTTTCTCTCTTCATTGCGATTGTGTGACATAACAGAAATGAGTTTGGGTCTTTAGAAATATGGTAACTTATTTCACCATGTACAAGAGCAGTGAAGCCCTTTGGACTGTCTTCATTGAGTATGAATAACTACTAAGTTGTCTCAGAGGTTAAAGAAAGAAAATCACATCCATTTGGAAACCTAAAGTTTTGAAAAACTGTCCCTCAGCCATTTTTTTCAGTTCAACTTTTGTTCTATTCCTTTTACTATACTGTCATTCACATTGTTTTACTACTCCTGAGCAGCAGAGATTCTCCTCTCTCAGGGAGATTATGAATGTGAAGGTTGTCTTCTAAAACCTAGAGGCCAGTTTGAAAAGCCAGAGTTCTGGTGATTAATACAAATGAAAGAAATAAGAAATGTTCCTTTAAAAATAGGAACCTTTTCTAAGTTTTTCACCTATTTTAACCTGCACCTCATTCTTCTCTGGGAACTTTAAAAAAATGTGCATACAAACATTATGCAAATAGTTACTTCCACCTGGAAGTAACTATTTTCAAACATGAAGGCTATTTTCCTGATTCATGTTTTTCTCCATTTTAAATACTCTTTTTTCCTAGAAGTAACAAATTTGTTCACTTCTGAATGTTAATGTCTATTAGCTTAGTCTACTAAAAGAAAGTAGAGCCATTGAACTAGATTCAGGTAAAACCATACTGAGATGAATACATTGACACTTCCTTCAGGAATGGCTTTGATGGGGTAATGTTTATGGTTACTAGAAGACAATGGGAATCATTCGAAGACTTATCTGTTATCATTTAAAGTCCAAACATATTCCAAAGGTGTGTTATGTTAAAGTAAGATTTCCAACTGTGTAAAGTAGAGTTGTTTGACTGTTAGTAGAGTAACATTGCCTGAACTTGCTCACCTTTGACATTATTAATAAACCATGGTATATCTCATAAAGAGTGAAATGACCTTTTATCTTTCAATGTTTTTTTGCAGTTGCTAATACTTATATGAATTAGAAGTTACTGTCAGTCTCTGTGGGCTTAATTACTGCGGGGCGAACCTTGCATATTAAACCAAGTAATTTTTAATATTAGAAAACTGCTTGAAACTCTTGTGCTACAGCATGAAAAGCTTTTTAGTCTCTCATTTTAGTCCTTAATGGAGATTCAAATGCTATCTGTTTACTTGTTCCAGGAACAAATACAAGCAATGGCAGCAAAAATATTCCTTATATAATTTTAATTATTGAAAAAATCACCATTTTATTCTTAATATTTTAAAATATTATCCACTGAATACACCATTTACTGCAAGTAGTAATCTAGCTTGATGTTTATGGAATTATATGTTTAGCTGGCATGAATAGGTGTAGTTTCATTGTCATCTGAATTACCTCAGCTGTAAGTGGTTCCAGAAGTGGTGTTTAAAATATCAGAGTATCCAGACAATTATCAGCATACACAGAAAATGCTAGGGCTTTGAGCAGGTTTATTCTGTAATAGGAAAAATGCCGTGAAACCTTGGCCCCAGTGAATTCTAAAACCAATCTCTCATGTGTTCAGTAGCATTAGATTGTCACATCTTCTTTCCATTTAAACTGCAGAGTTCAGCAGCAACAGGTATCTTGCTCTGCCCTTTGTGGCTGCCAGTACTCTGGTTATGTTCATATGTGCTGCTGCTCTGTCCAGGGGAACACTCCTTTCATCTGGTTGTGGCAACATTTCCATTCATACAGTCTTTGTAAATCTGTGATGCAAGAGAATAGAAAAGCACTGTGGCCAAAAATAATGATTATCTCTCTCTCTCTCTACCACAGTATCTTTTTAACTTTTATTTAGCCCAGATAAGATGTCAGTTATGATTTGACTGCTGGTAAAACAGTAACAATTTTAACACCCATATAATTGACACATTCAGAACTTTGCCACTTTTTCTGTGATATTAGGTTTCATGTTCTTTCTTTTTTTTCCCTTTTTCTTTATTGGTGGGGGGGGGAGTGGTGAGAGGATTGTGAAAGTGAATCATTCCAGGGTGTTCTCTGGACTTCTGCAATTCTTTTTTTTTTCAAAATTAAACAAACAGTAAGATTATTTTCTTTCCCTAGAGCAGTTTTAGCACTGACCACGTGTATTAGTTCTACTCATTGATGCAACTCCTCTTACTTTTCTTTTTAACTAGAGAGAAGGAAATGATAGTACAGTTTGATATCTTAGAAATCATCGATCCAGGCCATTGAGTATGGGGATATCAGGACTGAAAAAAAGGATATTTTACATAGTGTTAGTGGATACTGGCTTTCTATCAATAGTTCTTTCTCAATTCCCAGTTAAATTATTTTTCCTATAAAGTCTACCCATGGTACTTGAAACTAAGTTCAAGACATCGCTTGCCTTTGCTAATGCATAAGCACGTATTAACTTTCAAGAAGCAAGTAGTTAGCAGTAAGGTAGCCAATAAAGAGTTAGGAAGTCAGTGCTGCTGAGCACTTGTAGCTGATTCTGGGGGATTTAAAAGGAGGTTTTGCTTGCAATTTACCACTAATTTTATCCACAAAAGACAAAGACACTGGGCTAATTGCAAATGATGGATTATATGTAAAATTATCTTTCCATTGGAAAAATTCCTCCTCTGTGATGATTAATACAAATAATGCTATTCTGGTCAAGCTAGATCTATTGATGATCAGTGTAAAACTATGATAGATCATTTGTGAAAAGTGCAGTAAAATTAATCAAGTGTACATCGCATCCTATTAAGTACTGGGCTTCTCTTCCCTCGGCCTCTGTTTTGTTGTGTTCACTGTGTTTTCAACCTTCTGAACCACAGTCACCAGCCAGAGTCACTTCCATACTCACACCTGAAGTGTCTTGCAACTGCAAG
Source organism: Piaya cayana (assembly GCA_013389865.1). Classification (NCBI taxonomy): domain Eukaryota; kingdom Metazoa; phylum Chordata; class Aves; order Cuculiformes; family Coccyzidae; genus Piaya; species Piaya cayana. Next base: position 116,327 of record WAAB01003778.1, read on the forward strand.
CTCTTCAGCATCTTCTCTTTCAAAGACCTTTTATTCCATTCAGTACCCATTTATGTCTTAGCAAATTAATTATTATGGATTAAATAGCATGGCACTCACACAAAGACATTCTGTACTGGAGGGTACAAGGTGCTCATGAGTGTTTAAACGTAGCTATGTTGTTGGATAATCTTCAGCATTCTGTCCTGAACATAAACATGTTGAATAATGAGCAATTTACTTTCCATTTGCATTCGAGTTCATGGCACACATGTTTGAATGAAACGGTAGAAAGAAAAGTGACCATTGTTTCAATCTTCCTTACAACCGCCTGTTAAGACTAAGACATGTAAGACTTTACACATGACTTGTTCATGCTCTGTAGAACTAAGGGAGTGGGAGTTTCTGCAGACAGCCGACATACCACTAGTGTTAATTGTCAAGTTCCTAACCTCTAAAACAAGGCATTATTACCCATTCATTTTCTGTCCTAAGTATCATCATGCACTTGTAAATACTGCTTTAGTTAGCCTGCTTTCCAGCTGGATGGTTGCACCATTCTTTGGGAAGCCCAGGATGTGGGCTACCAGTCTGGAAGCTGAAGCAGCGGGTACATGGGACATCTGGCATCTCCTATCTTCCCCTCGCCTGCTCCAGGTTGGAACTCACTGGACTGCCCTGCCCCATGGGAGTGAAGCCTAATAACTGAAAAGGAGCATGTCTATGTGTTTCTTTTGAACTGCCTCTTTGGTGTGTGTCCATGGTGAGAGAGGAAGGAAGTAATAGGAAGGCAGAGGAAGAACATTTCCAGAATGTCCACATTATTATTTCTGAGAACTCTGGGGGTTTTATTCCTTTTTAAATACATAGATAGTCTGTAATGCCCAAATCGGAAGTGCACACCCTCGGGCAGTATGATTTTCACAGTTTGGGCTCTTACATTTTTTGGTACCAAGTCTGACAAGCTGGCATTGTTCACTTTACATGAGTGACAGTAACCTGGAGATATAGCCCCCTCCACCGTGTACGTGCTGTCAGCTTGGGTTATTCACATCCTGTGGTAGTGTTGAATTGCCCTTCAGATCTAGGCAGAGATCCTATTTATCTTTGTAGCTGGAGAACTGGCAGACTTGCTGAAGTTTAACCAGAAGGCCCTCTCAAGTCCCTACAGCTGCTCATGTTATGGCTTTTTTCTTTTTCATTATGTTTGACATTTTGAAGACTGAGCCTCATTACAGACAAGCAATCTCCAGCACCAGACAGGGGAAATGAGTTCTGTGAGGTGGAGAATGCATGAGAAAGAGTGACCACAAAATTAAAACAAGATTTGAGGCAGATTTTTGTCCTGTGATGTAGTCTTGTGGAATATCTGCTCAAAACAAGAACCTGAAAATCAGAGACCTTAAAAATAAGAGCAAAAGAGGTCCTTCTTTACTGGGCGTTCAAGGCTCAGGGAAATATTTGATTCACTACGATGTTTTTGTATGCTCAGTATATAAATACCCTTGCTAATGTAGCAATAATAATATTTGAAAGGCCCATTCTGATTTTGTGATTTTTATGTTTTTTAAATCAGCTCTTTTCGTAGTGTATATATGCTCTACTATGCTGATGTGAATTGCCTGCTACAGCAACAAACTCCTGTACTGCAGGCCAAGGGAAGAATAATGCAAAAAACCAGCTCCCATGTATTAAAAAGCTATACTTCCTTGAAGTCATAGAGCAGGCAGGCAGATGACACAATTTATGTATTTGCTACTACATTAACATATCAGTGACAAATTAAATTTCATTTGCAAACTCAGTTTCTCCCTTTCTCTGCCTCTTAATGAAAGTTATATATCTTCTGAGAATGCCAAACTGTGGTTCCAAAATAGAGTAAATTCTTAATAATGTAATAGGTAGTTAAACATTAGCACTTGTGACAATTCTGGAATGAAGAGCTCTCATTAAAGTCAGTTTCTCCCTTATTTATGCCAAATAGGGTCAGAAATGCTGAGGCGCAAGTTCTGAGTTTCCTCCATCAAAACTACCCTGTTCCCTGTGTCCATAATGAAATGATGTGACAACGCTGTAAGGACAAGCCCCTATCCAGTAATGGAATGGGAGATGCCACATCTTTTCTTAACTCAGTCTGAGCTGAAGTAGTGCTTAAAAGGCTCTGTCAAAGGTTAGGGTCTGTTTGCACTAAGACCAGTCGACTGGCTTACAGCAGAGACACCTGTGTCTAGAAAAACCTGCACCTCAAATGGCTGAGACCATTTTGGGTAGATAGAAGATGGAAAACAGTCCTTCAAGGCACAGAAAGTTGAGGTATAGGTAATTTTGCTGACACTAATGGAGATTTCTGGGAAAACTGTCTTCATTTCTGCAGTTAGGGAGTATTTTCACAAGATTGTGTTGCTACCCTGAAGCTTTTCTGAAAATCAGTTGTCACTAGGTTACTCTAACTGATCTCCTCTATGTGAGACTTTGTTTACAACTAGCTTCATAGTTTGTGGATTTATAATAAAGCTATACATACAAGTGAAAAAGTAAGGAGAGAGATCTTTTGCCATAGTCATTTGAGAAATCGGTTAGAGAACATCAATAGCAGTATGTAACATTTCTGCAAACCCATAGGCTAATGCAGGGGGGTGGATTTGGGGATTTGATGAGCAATTATAATATTTCCTTCTGCTGAACACTTTGTTCTTCAGTGTGGAAAAAAAACATCCTGCTCTTTCATGTGAAATATAGCGGGCCTTATGTCCATGACTAGGCCTTCACATAATCATAAATACGTTAATGAAAGATAATAGATGTAAAGGAACAAAATTTGCTTGTAACCAGTTTAAAGGCTATGTCTTCATTACTAAAGGATTAGAAGTTATTTAGTTCTAGTGTAACAACCACACAGAGAGAATTGAAATTTGAGTCTGGAAATGTACAAGCACATGTTATGAAAGCAATTGGGTCTTCCAACACATTGCGTTAATAGTTACTTCTCCTGTAAAAAGGTATCCTGCAAGTAGGATTTAAAAACAAATTAAAGTGGAGTGTAGGAATATTTTACCTTAATCGAGAGGATAGTTATAGATGACTCATAAAACAATTGACCAGGCGGTAGTAAACAGAGCTTGGAAAAACGACAAAGGTATATCCTTGGTTTCCTTTCCCAGTGGTCCAAGGAACAAATCTTCAAAACAAAACATCTGTTAGAAATGCAATTGAAATAAAAAAAGTTGTATCTCTTGAAGTCTCAGAAAAGGATGAGATAATAGAAGGAGCAGAGAGATTTGATTTCTGAAAGCTTCAGCCTTGTGAGGAGAAAAGAATTGTGAACATCTGATGTTTTCACTTTGGAGCTAGGAAGTTGTCTTAAGCACTCTTGGAAATCTAACTGGTTAAGTACATTTCATCAAACGGTGTACAGAAAAATGAATATATTTGCTGTTGTCGGCAGTCCAGTCTCCCTGCTCTGGAGTGTGAAATCCTAAAACTGAAGAACGTGAGTGAAGATGCCTTCAGCCACTCCATCCATCTCTGGCTTTTGTCCAGCCCTTCCATTCAACCACCCACAGCAGTATGGTAACTGTCCTGAAGAGTTGCCACTGAGCCTGTCTTTCCCCAGGATAACTCCCAAAAAGCAGCACATATATATTTTGGGTTTGCTTCTCTTTGGATTTTCTCCTATTACATTGAGTAGTATTGATATTTCTTGCTAGATCTGCTGTTACCCATTTATTTTTGTGGGCTCTTTTTGGAGTGGGGTTCTTGAATTCCTCAGTATCAATTTAATCTGAGAGATTGGCAGCTCTTGTGGCTGTAGGCTGGAATTTCCCTGTCTGGACAAAAGGAGTCTGCACACAGAGAAAGTTTAGTTCAAAGGTGCAGAAGAGAGAAAAGGGAAGGATGGAAAAGCGTGTGAGAGAGAAAGGAAGCATTCTCTTTAAAACAAAGTGAAAGGTGATAAACACTTCTTAAAATCAGACTGTACAGCAAAATGTAATTGTGACTGTGAAAACCTGTTTTCAAAACAAGGAAATCTATTTCACACCCTTCACGACAAAAAAAAAAACCAAAACAAAAGAAGAGCTATGCCAGGAATGGGTTAGGTGCTGTAGCATCCCAGCTTCAGCTTACCTTCAGTAGATTTTTTTTAATGAGCACTGTCTCTANACTTCAGCTTAACTTCAGTAATCTACTGAATTTCAGTATATTTTTTTAATGAGCACTGTCTCTAGAGAGAAAAGTAGTCCAAGATGCAATTCAGCATTTAATTTGCTGAGATGAGGTGTTTTAAAAACCGATAGGCTACCTCTTAGAATTTTTTTTTCCTAGGTGGGGGCCATGATTTTCACTGCACTAGACCGCATTCCTCTCTCCTTTGATTAAAAATGGGATTTAATAGATTTCAGATATATAGAGTATACATGAACAGGTACATGTATCATGATAGTTTCTTCTAACTTTATATGTTATGAATACTAAGAATACCTGCATGATCTTAAAAATATTTGCTTTCCTGCTGCTATTTTCAAAAGGTTTCTCCATATAAATGAGAATGAAAGCAGTTCTGAAACAAAACTAAATTCCTGCTAAATAGGGAATTACTCCAGGAATTCAATAAGATGCTGATACCTATTTTTAATTTATTACTTGAACTTAATTCTCTCAAAAGTATTTAGTTGGCAAACAGATCTCTTTGTAGCTGTGACAGTTCCTGCTCAGAATGTACATTGACTCATCTGGTTCACCAAATTTTATGTAGCAGTTTGTGTGTAGTTTGAATATCTTGCAGATTAATAAAAAGCATATTCATTCTGTTTCCATGTGCAAAATACTTGCAGTCAAAATATATGTGAAGAAAACAAAGTATTGGAAAAATAAAGCCATCTGGTGCGTGTACAACAAAGCTTGTTGAAAAATTGTGTCTGCTCTGAAATGGGCATAAAACAAGCAAACAATACCCTTCCTTGTGATACTAATTTCTTTCAGTTGCTTCAGTTCAATAAATATATTCAATTTTTTCCTCTCCTCCACTGAAATGTACTTTATAAGCTTTAGCAGGAAGAGCTGCTTTGAAATGAATAATTGAATAATTTAATTTTCATTCCCATAAGACAGAAATAGGATTTTTTTTTCCTAAACAAAACACTTGAGTGTAAGTTTTGTGTCTTGTCAAAGTTCATTTAAAAAAAAAATACCACATAAATCTGCAGAAAGTTTAGATTTAGTGACAGGGCCCTTTTTCAGTGAAAAATATTAAGCTGGAAAACACTAAACCTAAGAAGTTTCCGTCAGCTCTAGTGAAGAGAGTCCAAAGGTAACTTCAGTTAATCTAATACCAAAGAAAAGCCATAAATGGTATAACGTAATCTTGAAGTAAAATTTACATTAAAAGCCATAAGGCACAAAACAAGATTGAGTTACAATTTTAAATCAGGCTGCCAATATTTTGATCCTCCAACGGTGGACGTTGACTGAAGAAATTTCAGTCAGTGTCCAATTACACACATCATTGGAAACAACAACAAACACATAGCAAGTAAGAAACACTTGATATACTAGTACAGTAAAATGTAAGCTGAAAGGAGCAATGAGATGATTGTCCAAGGTCAACTAAAATGGTGATCCTACTAATGTACACGTCTGAGTAATCTTTTTTAGCTGTTGACAATGGGCAAGAGCCACCTATATATTTCTATTACAAATAACACTTTAATATATAAATATAATAGAATTTTTTCAAGAGGGACTACACCCAAAATTATTTTTATTCCTTTTTGGCACTGTTTTATTTATACTGCTTTATGTCTATGTAATATCATTAACATAACTTGATTTGTTCATGTTCTGTAGAACTGAGAAAAGGATCTGTAAATATCTTGAATATGAGTGCCATCTTTGGTAAAATATCTAGGATCACAAATCAAAAAATATTCATCCTTCTCACAGATTAAAGAGGGGTATTGCAAGCTGACCTGTGTTGGTCTTGATGTGGGCTCTGGCTTCAAGAAACTTGCAAAGTAATGCACACACGTACATATCTACCATCTTAGTTGAGTCTCAAGGGCTATCACATTGCTGAGGTTGACAACAAAGTCCATTTGCTGCATCATTTCTTTCCACCTAACACACTTAAGCAACACTCTGAAGAATTTTTCATCATTGCCAACCTTAACAGAATTCATACATAAAAGAAGAAAGCTTATCATTCCGCTACTGTTTAGCTCTGTTCTGAATTTTGTGTTCAACGTTGACTCATAAAGTCATTGAATTAAAAAGCACAGGATTTCCAAAGTCAAACTAAAACTTGCCTTCCTTTCCATCTAACACTATTCATTCTATGTACTCTAAATATTTTTGATTTATTAATGGCAAATCTGAGGAAAGGATGATTAGAAGTATCACAGTAGTTGGCCAAAACCTAGCTAGTTTTAGAAATGTAACTTTAGTTTTAATTCACCAGCTGGAGTGTAGCATATTTTTGTGTAGCATTTTTCTTTACAAATTTGCCCTTCTTTAAAAAACCATCTTTACAGTATCCATATAGATTAATTTCTTCAGACATTCACTACTACATTTTCTAAATATCTATCTTGGAGAATTTTAGATTTTATATGTAAGTTTATGCTCCCTGAAGAATCCTCCTTAACCTGTGACCCAGTACTGCTTATCAAATTGAATTCCTATTGTGTTGTAAGATGTAAAAACGTCTCCTCTTACTAGTAAGGATAAAAGCTGAGTTCTGTGTTATCTTTTAGTCTTTCGACCTGTCATATTGTCACATTTTGGACTAGATTGTCAAGGTATCTTTTGGAGAGATCTACAAGACAACTTGATGAAAAAGTAATATGGCAACAAGCAATGCTCAGCTGGCTTCCCAGCTGCTAAGGCTCTGTCCTAGAGGCCTTGATCAGATTTAAAAATGATGTAGCACCCTATGGACAGGTATGAAGACCATTACATTCTTAAAAACTGATTTAAAGGAGTTTGAACACCTCATACCCACTTAAAAAGCTGTTGGCCTGCTGTTTTTACTGATGAAAGGGAACTTACCCACGTAATGGTGAAATAGAAGAAGGAAGGTTCTGGATCAAGTTGAACATTTCAGAGGGATTCCTTGCATGAGAAACTTCTCACCTGTTCAGCTGTAGTGCATTAAAATTCCAAATCCCCTTCTGTCCATGCTACCATGAATCATAAGAAAGTAGTTATTGTAGGTGCTGTAACTGGATGGCAGAATTAGATATGTGCCTATACACCAGAAGCTTCACTTATACGTATTTAACCTTGAACTAATGATCATTGCTGGTTTGCACAAGACCACTTGTTTTTTAATTGGAGTGAAGGACAGATTGGAGCAGTAAATTAACACTGTAACTCTCTAATGACCTAAGAAAAACTAATTCAGAGATTCATTAAAGCTAATATTATACCTGTCTTTATTCAGGAAAGAAATTAGCTAGTTTAGAGATTAACGTGTCCTTAAACATTCTTCCAAATTGGATATACAAATCATACAGATCAGTAATCATCACTCTGATTAGGTGATGGATTTCAATTTAGAAAAAAGATACTTCGTCAGTAGAGTTATGTCAAGAAAAAGAATTATGCTGTTTGATAGATCCAGCCAATTAAAACTCTCTGAAAGAGTTCAAATTTAATCATAGACACAGCGAAGTTCTCACAAACTCTCTAAACACCAATAATTGTTCATAAAAATTATTTAGAAGAAATTTTGTGGAACAAAAGTGCTGGAGAAAATCTAAACTCTCTCTGGTCAGTTCTGGAGTAGAAATTGGCAGAACTCATTAAATTATACATTAACCACCATCTATTCGGCTTGATGTCTTACAAAAGTTATTGATTATATAGTTTATAGTAGTTGGATGTATTTACAGAAATGTGTGTCTCTTCCCTCCCATTATTTTATAGTATATTGCATTTTTTTTTTAAAACACAGAGGGGTTAAATTATGCATTATTTATAACATAGACTTTACACTCAGATAATAAGCTAATGAGAATGGCACAGTAAGAAGTCTCTAACCTTTTCAATATTGCATTTTATTTTTCTAAAATGAGCAGTCTTTCCCTGAGTAATATATTGTATATAATGACAGAAAAGCCCAGCAAAATGCTAACTCATAATGTGTGTGAAAGGCTAAAAGCTTTCTAGTGGAGATCAAACTCTTTTATGTTTGAAAAGGATGATTTGTTCTGTTTCTTTCTCCTCTCTCTACTTCAGCACAACAGAGACTTCCCCAAGTGGAAATTAATAGCGTATTATCCTATAGTAGAACAAGGTTTTTGAATTCTGAGGCTGAGCAATATTGCATATATCATAAATACTTGAAAACCAGTTTGACATCTGCAAAGAAATACAGTTGGTCATTAAAGTATTAATCTCTATAACAGGTGATTATAGAATAACCAGGTTGGAAGAGACCCACCAGATCATTGAGTCCAACCATTCCTATCAAACACTAAACTATGCCCCTCAGCACCTCGTCCACCTGTGCTTTAAACACCTCCAGGGAAGATGAATCAACCACCTCCCTGGGTAGNAAAAGATACTTTGCATAGTTAACTGACAGACAAAAAATATATCAGCTTGAACTTTTAACTGTGAACTACAAGTGTTTGGGAGGAAATTTCCTCTAGGTCAGAATAGTTGTACAGCCCCCTTCAGTCCCCAGCCTGAACTGTTGTTGATGTTGCAGGAAGAACGTGCTAGCATAGGTACTCTGCAATAGTGACAGCACTGGCATTGCTTTTGAAACATCACATTGGGGTTTGCTTCGTGGAGAAGAGATCTGCTTCCAGTAACATAGACACCAGAAATGCAGCAAAAGATCTCATCTGACTAACAGGTTAGCTTCTTTTAAAAGTGGAGAGAAAAAATATGATAGAAAATACTCAACCTTTAATTACTCTGTCTTGAAATATATTTTTAAACATCCAGGAAAGAATGAAAGAGTTTAAGACTAGAAGGGTATACTGCAATGGTTTATTGTTACCTGTATTTATAAATACAGATTTCATATTTATGTACTGTTTTACTATGTCCCAAATCCCCCAAATCTCCCTAACTTTATCATCACGGTACTTCTGTATTCCACCCATATGTGAAATATAGAGTTGAAAAATTCCTTTAGGAAATGGATAACAAACTCAGTCTCTGTGTGTGACTATATTGCAACTTTAGCTATGACTGTGGTATTAAATATCTGCCAATAAAGCATTTGTGTGTCTGTGAATCTTCGAGCATGATGTGTGAATGTAAGTGCTAGACTACACTGTTCCCAAAATACTGGGACTGTCTGCTCAGCAAATGTATATTGTCATGACAATAGCCTGCTAAATATTGAGACTAATTTCAGCGTAACTTCTGCGAGCTTCCGTGTCACCAGCAACATGTGTTTGATGCATAATACTAACATATGCTAATGTATAAAATGCTTAATGCTGTAATCCTAGGAGGCTTTAAAGCTTTCATTTCTGTGCCTACAAGCTATGTCTGTGGCTTTTCTATGGCTGACAAGACACACTGGCAGCAACAGGACAGTGCACTGGTCTAAGGAGGCAAAGAAGGACTGGAGAAAGGTAATGACTAGAAACAAGGAAATTCAAGGCCATTTCTAGGTCTAAGGATTCATTCCCTTTCCTGATTGCTTTGTAAGGGCTGCTAAATGGTAATGCCAAACTTTTTTGTGTCAGTGACCTAAAAGCAACAAATGTTTGAGTATTGCAGATTATTTAGACAATTACTTCCTAGTTCGTATCTGCTCAAGCACCAGCCACAAAGAAAATACAGTTTTGCTCACCCTGCTGGATGAATTTCTTGTGACTGGAGCATCTGATCAACAGGACTTATGTTTGAGATTTAGCATCTTGAATTTGAGCTTTTTCAACATAGTTGCAGGAATTAGGCAGAAGTGATTTCTAATGAGGAGCTGCAATTGGTTGCCTGCTCTCTGGCAGACTGAAAAGGACAAAGAATCAATCAAAACTCAGTGTAAGTTATCCATTTGACTTTATTACGAGTTTAGCAAAAAACTCAAACATGAGGGGCAGCAGAGTCCAGCTCAGGATCCCCAAAAACAAACTAAGATGTAAACAACACTGCCGAGCATCCTCCTCCAGTTTGTCTGTTGTGTCCTTTTGCTCTACCTACATTCCTGCTACACATCTGCAGTTTTCTGGGCTCTGCAGGGAATATGGTGGTTCATTTAAATGCAGGGAAAAGAGCTGATGCAGGTAGCATCAACGTTTCACACCCAGTCTTAAAATCCAAAGTACCAGTTTGGATTACATAATAATGGGTTTTTCAGATGAGCATATGTTAAATCGTGGACTGATACGCTGGTAAGATGCAGGTTTAATGAACTCTTTAGTGATGTGTTTTCAGATGGTGTAGATTGGCACAGCTTCAAAGGAGACTGCAAAAATCCTAGCTCTGACTTTATATAAATATACAGTAATTATCTCCCCTTCCACTGGTAAGCTTTTATCCTCAAAAGCTATGTTACATGCAGATTACCTTTTTTTCCCAGTTTTAACATACAAAATAGAGGCTCTGGCCTATATCTTTAACTGTAGTCTTTTCTATTTGAAAATAAGGCAGTACTTTTGAAAGTTAGCTCATGCATTGAACTCAGCTGTCAAAGCTACTCATGCTGCCTTGGGTAATTGGCTACTCACAAATCTTTACCTAAAGTATAAAGTAAATAACTATTAAAAACTCTAACCTAAACTGAAGCAGTAAATTTTCCCACAAATTCTTTTTACTGCTCTGTTTTGCTTGGATTTACTCAACCTATAAATCAGAGCTGAACAAGAAGTTTGCAGAACGATGGCCACAGGGATCTTTATGAGGTCTATAGTCATAAATTTCAAAGCTGAACAGGCTGAACCAGTAACAGTGTGAGCTCTACTCACTGTATTGTTTGCACACTCTCTCACTGCTACTGGCTTTCTCAGTGCTATGTGGAAGGGATTCCTTGCCTTTTGAAAATATGTATAGTTGGTTTGGGTTTACGTTTTTAAAAGTGGGAGGAGGTTGATGGGTTCTCAGCTTTCTCTACAGCAAACAGTGTTTGGAGAAACCACTTAAACCACAAGAAAACAGGATTTGTCTTCCCCTTAATCCCATGTGGTCTGGACTCATGTAACTCAACAGGAAGATCAAATAAGTGATGACTGAAAGAAGAATTTTGGGAGAGTTTAAAGAAACAATCCTTGGATCAGGGACTGAAGGCTAGGACACAGGAGCAGGCCTTGCTGGACTGAGCCTCCTGTCTCTTAACGAAAATTTACAGGGATTGTCCTATCCCCAAAACTGTTTAAACCTAGGGGAAGAAATTATTTAGTTTTTCAGTAATATGGTGCAGCTAAATTAGTGGATCCAACTCTGAAAGCTACTCTTTTGCTTTTCCACTCTGTAAATTTGGTCCTTGCTCATCATGAATCCAATTAAAATCCAAGTCCTGGAGTCTGACAGACCAAGTGATAAAATTCTGGGGCAATAGGGATTGCCTTGAAAAGTTAACTCTAGCCCCTGTGTGCTGTTTCAACCTACAAGGCAGGGGAAATCTATTAAATAAAGATTTGCTTAACTCTTGTGTGACTTCCCATCCTTATTGGCACTGGCTTAATGTGTTGGTCTGCTTGTGGAGCTATGCTGCACAAGTAACATCAAGGGCCATGTCATTTTTTCACCTCCGAATAAATGGGTCAAGTTCCGAAATCTGCTACACTGCCTATGAATGTGTGGCATGGCTTTGTCTGAATAAAATGCATAGATTTCTTTATCTGGGTACCATAAATATATGCAATACAACACTGCCAAGATTTATGGAACTTAGCTCAGTGGCTGGATTGAGGTTAGTTGCAAGTAGGAGAAAGTTCTTGTTGGAATATTCCTGTGTTATTTAAATACTGCATTGTGCCTGTTTTCTGTGTTAGAGAAGTAGGTTAAGGAGTCTGACTTTCTGGAATTTTCCCCTCTGTATCTGTCTGTTGTTGTCTTTGCAGTCAAAATCTTCTTTAAAGTACACGCCAACTAAAAGTTTGTTTTTATGCTACACCAACACCTGGAGAGAAGGGTTTTGGGGTCAAGTCCTGAATATGTATTTCAATTGTGTTACTTGAAGAAAAACATCAGAAAAAATTCATGTGTTTTTCTGGACTTAGAGTACTTGTTTTTTACATATGCTGTTCTGTTAATGCTGGTTTTTAACTTGTGTCTTGCAATTAGATAAAACTTTACCACTTGTAGCAGGAATAGATTCTTAGATAAATTCACCTAATTTAGCCAACGAGCATTTTGAAATACACACAGAGAGGATAAAATAACCAGATTTTCCCATTTGTGTTCTGGGGTTGGATTTTTCCTTCCAGTGTTTGATATATACTTTCCTCAGAGGGAAACTATATTCTAGATTTTTGTGAAGTTATGACACTGGCCCTTTCAGACCAATTTGACACCAGTTACAGTTTTCCTTGCTGCTAACTTGGTATGGTTAGCAAACTATGGTTCCTAATCTTGGTCACAGTCTACAAAGGGGAGCAGCCGTTCAATGGACACAAGAAGTGACATGTAAGCTTGGGAGCTCTTGCTGTGTAGAGGGCAATTTTGAGCAACTTCTAATGGCTGGTGAGGGTGATTAATATCTGTAGAAGTACCAGGAGTGCTGTTAAATTCTTTTCCTTGCAAAGAAGGACTGAGTGTTAGATGCTGATTCGTGATGCTTGATCCCATGGCTTCTGCTGAGATTTTTAAGGGAATGCCCATGCAGACATAAGCAGTAGAGAGGAGAAAACATACTGGGGCTCCTCAGATTGAGGTAGAGTCTGGCTCACAAGTTACCACAGCAACCAAGTTGTCACTGTGAGCATCAAGGCACCTACATAGCAAAAACTAAAAAAGTCCAAGTACAGTACAACATACAGTAACACTCCACCTCATTTGGAGTCTCTCGGCTTTGTTCCTTATGGATATTGACAGGTGTGGCTATCACGTGAAGGTAGAAATGTTTTTTCTTTATTTCTTTATCTGCTGCATCAGCAGCAAAAATTGTTCCTGGTAGCAAACGTAACTGCTTCTAATTAAAAGGGTGCATTTGATTTTTAATTTGGAGAAATACTGAAGACAATTTTGTATTCACCTTAAAAAGTTTCATCTATCCCATGCTTCCAAAAACAGTGTGCTCATATCAATATTTATTATACTCAGCTCTGTACTCTCACAAAAGAGCCATTAATACAACACATCAACTCTGGTGACATGTTACATTTTATTGCTGTCAACAAAGATAGATATTCCTTTCTTTCTCTGCAAAATCCTCTTTTATTCTTTTTTCATCTACCATTGGATTTGAATTTTGAAGGATATGTGTAGATATGCTTTGCAGTATTTTCTAGAAAGCTGATAGAGAATTGACAGACTGAGCTCGTAAGACCTTCTGGAAGACATGGATTAGTATTTTTCTATGAGATTAAATAAAGGTTTTGGTGTAGGTTCTTCACTTGGGATAGACTTAGTCCAATTTCTAAAGAGGACCAGGGAACCAGTACCCCTGTTCAGAGGGGTAAAGTCTCTAAAATAAATAATTAATTTTGAAAACACGACAGAATATTCATCACTGTGCCGTTGCTCTGGTTTGATTGAATTTGTATTTTTTACTAGTGTAAAAGGAATAAGGAACAGAAGTCATAATATTTGTTAATCTCCTGCTGTCACATCATGTTACATGATTTAGGCACTTCATACTTTTGCTTCTCACTCTCTTGTGCTAGTGGGTGTCCTTGATGAGCATTGCCTCATGAGCAGGTCAGGTCTGCTGCAACACCTGGCACCTCTCTGCATCTCTCACCCCTGCAGCTTTACATAAGATCTTACAGGAGTCCTTTATCAAAAACACTGGAAGCACCTCAATGACTTCAGAGTTTAGATCCACCATGTGAACAGTGCCACTGCTTATTTTTCTTTTCAAGCTAATTAGTCTTCTGAGACAGTTATCAGTGTATATCAAAGTAAGAAATCTGGTATAAGTAGCTCTACAAAATCGTTTTTTTAAGTTACTCATGTGGGTTGGAACAAGTAGGCTACAATGATTTTAGTTAGATTTAAGCAGCAGCAGGAAAAAATAGAAGTATAAGCATATCTGTACTAAAAACTGTCAACTCCCAGCTAGTTAATTGATCTTATAACTGTATAATGGTCACCTGCTAATATTCAATTTTTAGAACCACTTCAAATCAGATAAGTTAACTCGGTTTCACAAAACCATCCACTTGAGTCAATTGTCCCTTACTGTTACAGAATTCACTTTTTCAAAGCACAGATAGCACTCTAGCTGCCAGAATCATTACAGTAGGTTAAATGACCTGCACACACCTGCAGCTGCTCCTGACTGTGTACTCAGAGACTCAGTAGGATAGTGGGATGAACACCTCTGGGACAGCCTATACCACCAACACCATATTCAGTTGGACTTCATTGTTTCTGCCAAGAGCATTTATTTCTGCTTGCAAAGCAAAGGAATGGTTTGTTTGCTTCATTACTCATGTTGCCAAAATGGACACATTGTTTTTTCCCAGGTTTGACTTTCACAGTCCTGGATGGGACAAGAGAATTCAAGCTATATGGTATAATTTCACTTTTTAGTTGAACCATTTTTGAACCTGGAAGGAATTGGGAGAGGGAATTACTTATTTTTGTTTTCTACTGTTTTCATGCTTCTCTGGCTGTATGCTGTGCCAGCATAGGACTGGTTTTAAGCACGCTTTTTCTGAGTGTTCTAACTAGCCATTGATCATTATTATCAGATGTAAAATCTGTTTTCAGGAGTGAATCCTTTTCTTCCCAACAGCTCACCATACTTTCCTTGTATCTGTTTTGTCCTGTTCCAGTAAAACCAGGATTGCTACCATTTACTCTAGAGAGGTCCAGATGCAGACTTGTGCTTTTAAGGACAGAAGTAAGTATCTCAGTATCTCTCAGTTTTATAATGCAAAAAAAGAAGGCGGTACAAATGCAGCTAAGTTCTGTCAGTACCTGCTCCCATAGCCTTTCTTTTTGTGTACTCTATCTCTCTGTACTTAAGGTAGTTTTATTTATTTAGAGTAACTTTCAGACTGGATATTCTGTGAATATTCTTGAGGCTTCTTTGAATTATTAAGCTAGTAACATAACCATTTCTCTAAAAGAACATCATCTTTGGTGTTTTGCCATAGTCTGTTTAATTATTCTTTATTAAGATCAGCACAAGCCATAAGAGAATCCTCAAAGTGGCTATGATCCTTCTCAACCGAGACACGTCATATCACATGGCTTGGAAAGAACACACTGTAAAGTTCAGTCAGGTAAAACTCTTTCAAAGTTCAGAAGAACCAGCCTACTGTTCATTTTCAACCAACATCAAGAGATGCAGTATGGGATGTTTGTCAAAATTCATCAGAAGGTTCAGATTTGCTCAGATCCAAGGTATTTATTTGGATACATCTGAAGTCTTACAGTTAGATCAGATATCGAGAGCTTTCTAGACTTACATTTTCCAAACAAGGAGGGCAGGGAGCCACAGCAGAAGATTTCATATATTCAAAATACTGCAAACTGCAGTTAAGGTAACTGCAAAGTTGTTTCCTTCTTGCGGTAAAACTGGTCATACTTATAATTTTCTATTAATTTCATTTCCTGCATCATTCTGTCATATGGTACCTTTCTTATACCATTTGGGAAACAAGTGGAGAAATTAAAACATACCTAGAGAACAACAAAATCATTCTGATAGCTATACTGATGTGAAATTAATCACTCCTAGCTGTGGTAGCTTATTAGACTATCTCATTTAAAGGCCATTGCTTTGACTCTCTGCAAATTATGAATTGAGTGATGACAAAACTAGATGAAAAAATATTGAGGAATAAGATTTAAATCTGGAACTCTTCTGATAACACACACCCAAACCCAAGATTCAAAAGCTGTCCATAGACAAACTATGGAGCAATTCTAATTTGTGTAGCCAAAAAAACCTAGCCAAAAACCATGACCTGTTGATCCAGATAGAACACTGAAGGCATCTCAACAGTTCAGCCACTCTGGGACACTGCAATCCAACTCCAGTTTACTTTTAATATGGAGTTTTAATACTTGTTGGTAAACATAATACAATGAGTTCTTCAAGCACCCTGGCAGGGTGGAGCTGGGAAAATCACAAAGGTAGTGATGACTCTCATGTTATGTTAATGAAAAAACCTGAAGTTGGGGGGCAAGGATTTGCAACATAGCAACAAAATTATCTGGGTTGGGCAGTGGCCAAGGAAGACTTGTTACTAGGGCAGAAGTGACCAATCAATGTTTACCTCATGTTCGGCCTGCTTGGTCTATATAAGCAGCGAGTTAACCTATAATAAAGGACTTCATCTGAAATCATAATAATTTGTTGTGAGGTTCATCTTGCTCCCACTGTTGATAAATACTGAGGTCAATAATAATAATTCCCAGTGAATTTAAAGGAACTGGTATTTGTTAGTCCCTGCACAATACATTGAGTGTGGTGAATCAAGAAAAATCAGAAAAAGAAATCACTTTCAAAATTTTTCCTTGCGAACTTTTTGTTTTACAGAGCAATCACAGTTGAGGAATGTTATATTTATGCACTTAACTAGATCTGCCGTTGATTATTTTGGCTATCAATGTGGGGGAAAAGACAAACTGAAGGAACCTACTCACAAACCAATTTCGAAGATTTTTTTTTGGTGTCTTGCTTTAAAAATAAGAGTGGGTCAAGCCTTGAATTAGGTAACAAATGTCTCTCTGTGCCCTGAATGGCAATGCCATCAGGTTAATTAGACCATGAAGTACAACACTAATTTTATGGTATACATAGGTGGAGAAATCCAAGATACTGCAACAATCAAAATTTCGCTTCATAAGTGAATATAGTTTCCTTGGCAATTTCTAGCGTGTAGTTTGTATTTCCCTGAGAGTTTTATCTGTAAGCAAGTGGACAGTAGGTGCTTATTTGAGATAAAACTCCTTTTTAGTTTAACCAGTGAGAAATTTTTGATCAAATCTTTCACTTATATTCTTTTTTTCTTCCCACTGAACTTTTTATGTGTCATTCCCACTTCATGTCAGTGAAAACAATTACACAGTTAAGTGTTATAGAATCTTAGAATCACCAGGTTTGAAGAGACCCATCGGATCATCAAGTCCAACCATTCCTATCAAACACTAAACCATGTCCCTCAGGACCTCGTCTATCTGTGCTTTAAACACCTCCAGGGAAGGTGAATCAACCACCTCCCTGGGCAGCCTGTTCCAATGCCCAATGACCCTTTGTGTGAAAAACTTCCTCCTGATGTCTAGCCTATGGATGCATTTGCTGCTGCTTTTGAGGTTAATCATAACCATTTTACACAATCACAAGGCGCTTCTCTCTGTGCCTTTGGCTGCAGCTGAGTTTCAAGCTCTAACTCTTCCCAACTTGGGGAAAACAGAAAGACTGATGGCTGAGCAACTGCACTGCTGTGCAGGACACACAGAAAGGAAACTTTAGACCCAGATGCTCACGCTGCAGCACCTATAGAGAGGTCACATCATTAATTTGCCTTGTCTCCTGTTTGGTCATCTTTTTCCCTTGGGAAATTCTTGTACATAGAATGATCATCAAATTTTGTTAGTTGAAGAAGAAGAGCAGAAGAGGTTTTGGTTAAAAATATCCCTCCTGCCCTAATGTAGACCAAAACCATGTTAAAAAGCAGATAGAAAAGTACTTTCCTTCACTGTTTTTGGTATAGGAATCCCTGGAACCTACACTCTGGTCTGACATTTTCATCAAGCCCTCGACTTCCAAGCGTTAAATCATCATGACTGAAGCATCAAAAACACATGAGGTTTTTTAAAAAAAAGAAGTGTTGGGATGGTTAGATTTTTGCGTTCATCATTTCAGTTTTTGCGTGATCTATTCAAAGATTTTCATTTTAATAAAAATGGAATTGCTTTGCAATCCCACGATGTGCAATTCCAGGAGTGGTGCTTTCAGTGAGAAAATAAAATTGCCAGACATTAAAAAACACAAGTATTGACAATAAGTAAGTCAGATTAGAGGTTTAATTGGCTTATTTGGAAAATCTTCTATTGGAAAAAAATCAAACGTAGCTAAACATACTGCAAGTCACACAGAGAGTGGCTAATGGTTATTATGAGATCAGGACAAGAACATGGAGTGTTTAACCTTAAAGAGAACATGTGTTTGTTAAATTGAACGTGTATACCTTTTACATCCTCATGGCTAATAACATAATCCTCCCTTGTAAACGTTTTCAGATTTTTATGTAATGCTCTGGATGTCTTTAGGACTCCAGTTTGTGGCACTATTTTTTTCTTCAGAAATGGATGGTATTTTTATGCCAAAAGTATATGATTCTGTTTTATTCAGTGTAAACTTCTGCAGAGAGTTGAAGTTCCCAATAGCCACTGCTCTCTAGGCATAAGGCAATCAATAGGAACCTGTTGAGGACCATCCCTCTGGATGTGTTTATTTTCTTGTTTTATTTTTTATTTAGGGACTCATTCTTACTTTTTCAAATAACAGCACAGCAAAAAGTACTGGAAGGAACGTCATTACTGGAAGGAAAAAAACCTCAACAAAATACACAATGACTCATATAGAAAACATCATTGTCAGAGTAAAAACATTTAAAAAACATTCTTTAATGCTAGCTTTTTCCTTGCCTTTTCTCTCTGTAGCACTCAAAACCAGATGGAGATAATTCCATTTCATATTTGGACACCCTGTATGCTGCTTCACATTGTGAGTTGCAGGGAGGAGCTGTATTGGGGTGGAAAAACTTTCACCTGAGTTGATGCTGTCATTTGCCTTGTCTGTTTTATCTGCAGAAATACCTATGTGAAGGAAGCCCTCATAAAACTGTTGCCAGAGGGATTTTATGGATCAGTGTCTCTGTGTGCTTCCAGAGGGAAAAATGCCCCCCTCTAATGCAACGTGGCACTCACTTCAGCAGGTAGGCTGGTTTCTGACAACTGCAAACTTGACACACAGTTTCAAAAATACTTTTCTGTTGTAATGAGCGTCAGGTAGCAAAAACTCTGCAGGAACTAGGTGTAATTAAAATCACAATAAATTGTGATTCTAGAGAACTATGGAATAGGACTTACAACTCCAATGAATCTTTGACATAACCAAACACAAAAAAAGCAAATGTTACATGAAGAAGTTTGTGAAGGGGTAGGTTTTTAATTTCTCCAAGGTACCAATACCAGATCTAATGCCAGCTGCTCTTTTCAATATGAATATTTCATGGTGCGTTAACTCTTAGACTAACCCCCTATAATATCTAGCTGGTTTTATACTGTAATTTATATATGACCTTTTGTGATTAGAGTATCTGAGAACACACAGAGGTTAATGAATTCTGTCTTTTCTCACCAGTATGAAGTACTGAAGTAATAATCTCTTGTTACAGGAGGGAAAAGCGGGCACATGTCATGTCCAATATTTCAACTTGTGGCTGAGCTGTGAACTAAACCCAGCTCTCCAAAGCCAGGTTCAGTGCTGAAGCAACTAGGTCATTCTTGCTCTCACTAGACCGTACATCAGATGAATTGCAATGTACATTTAAAAAGCATCCTCAGGTTGTTTAGGCTGGGATCCAAGTTTTCCTTTGCAAAATCTGCCACCAGTTCTCATGGGTGGCTTTGACTTGTTGTAATGATTGCCAAAGTTCTGGTTTTGTAGGGGGAAAGTTACACTTTCAGCACAGGTGGCAAATATTATTGCTGGTTTATTCTCTCGTGAAATTATTTTTGTGTAGTACTATGGCAGGGGAAATATCTCTCATTTGACAGATGAAACTAAAACTGAAACTGTTCAGTACAACTTTCTTATTAACACTGTGGCTTTGTTAATTTGTGAGAAAAGTTGTGAATACAACGCAGGAGAAAGATGAGAAAAGTTCAAATGGTTCACCTTGCCTACTTATAGATCAGAGCACATGCTCCTCCTGGGTTGTTTGTAATTATGATATCCAGAATGACAGCATTTCATGCAGTCATCAAACTGGAATGGTGCAGGACCTGCATGGCTGACAAACAGATCAAACAATACGTCTTCATCTTCTTTCACTTTCGTTATTTCTAATTTTCTCTCGTTTCCTGCTTCCGACCATCTTTTCATTCTTCTGTCCTGTCTTCTGTTCTTCCATCAGTTCTACCCTTCCTTCCATTCTTCCTGCCATCCTTCTGTCTCTATGTCTTTCCTTCTTTCTGCTCATGCTTTCACCCATCCTTCCTTCTGTCTGACTTTCTATCCTGCCTTTTTTCTGTCCATCAGCCCATCCTTCCTTCTGCTCTTTCTTTTGTCCATCTTCTCTTCCTTGCATCCATTGGGCCATCATTTGGTGCACCTGTCTTTCCTTTCCATCCATGCTTCCTTGCTTCTGTACTTCTCTCCATCCATTCCTCGATCTGCACTTCTTTAATTCTTTTCATCAGTCTGTACTTTACTACTTCTGTGCATCCTTCCATCTTTCCATCCTTCATTCTTCTTCCTTCTTTCCATAATTTTATGTGTTCTTCCTTCCCTCTGTCATTCTTTCCATCCAACCACTCATCAGACACACTTTCCTTCCTTCCATCTGGACTTCCTTCATTTTACCCTTCTGTAAATCCGTTCTTCCATCCTTGCATCCTTTTATCCATGCATCTGTCCTTCATTCTTTCTGTCCCTCCTCCCTTCTGTCCCTCCTCTTCTTCCATTCAGCTGTCCTTTCTTCTGTCCTTCCTTCCGTCTGTACTTCTCCCTGTCTACCATCTATCCTTCCATTCATCCTTCTTACTCCCCGTCCATCTCTTCTTCTTTCTCTCCCTCATTCTTTGTGTTGTTTCTTTTATCCTTCTGTCCGTATGTCCATCCTCTTTTCTATCCATCCTTCCCTTCTTCTGACTCCTCTTCCATCCTTCTGTCTCTTATTCCTTCTGTTCATCCTTCCATCTATCCTTCCACCCTTCTTTTCAGTCTTTCCATCTGTACTTCTGCCCTTCCTTCAGTCTTTTCATCTCTTTCCTCTCTTTCTCCCATCTTCCTTCTCTCTTGACTTCCTTCTTTTCATCCACCCTTGTCATTCCTTCCTTCTGTCCTTATGTCTGTCTTTCTTTGTCCTTTCATCTCATCTTTCCTTCCATTCATCCTTCTACTTGTCACTCTTTCCTCCATCTGTCCATCCAGTAATCTTTTCTTTCTGTCCTCCCATCCTGGTGTCTTTCCAGCTGTCATTCTTTCCTTTTGCCCATCCTTCCTTGTGTTCATCCTTCCATGCATCCATCAGTTTTCCTGTATGTCCTTTCGTCTTCACTTTCCTCCTTCCTGGCTTCCTTCTCTCTGTCCTTCTGTCCCTCTTTCTATCATTCTTTCCTTTCTTCCATCCTTTGTTTCTTGCATCCATCCTTTAGTCCATCCATGTATCTGTACTTCCTTCTGTCCATCCTTCTTTGCTTCTCTCCTTCCAGCCTTACATCCATCCTTACATCTGTTCTTCCATCATTTCATACATATTTACCTTCCGCCCATCTGCTCTTTCTTCTACCATTGCCCCTCCCACCATCCTTCTTTATTTTCATTCTGTCTGGCCACCCTTGCATCAGTCCTTCCATCCTTCTTTCTAGCCATGCTGCCCTCATCCTTCTGTCCATCCATCTTTTCTTTCTTCCTTCTGTCTGTCTTTCTATCCACCATTACTTCCATTCTTCCTTCTGTCTTTTCATCCATCATTATTTCCATCCATTTTTTCATCCTTCTGCGCTCTCTTCCCTCTTTGTTTCTCCTTCCCTCATCCATTCTTCCTTCCTTCCTTTTGTCTGCCCTTACTTACTTCCATCCATTATTCTCTGTATCTCCCTTTCTGTACTTACTTCCATACATCCTTCCTTCCATCCATCCTTACTTCCTTTGGTCCTTCCATCCTTCCTTTAATATTTCAGTCCATCCGTCTTTATTTCCACCTGTATTTCCCTTCTTTCCATCCATCCTTCCTGTCTTCCCTCCTTCTGTGTGTCCCTCTTTCCATCCATCCCTCCTCCTGTCCATCATTCCTTCCTTTCTTACTTCCATTACTCCTTCCATTCTTCCATCCATCTGTCCTTCCTTGTGTCCACCTACCTTTTCTTTGTCCAGCCTTCTGTACATCCTTCCCTTTGTCTGTACTTCTTTCCATCCTTCCTTTTGTCTCTATGTCCTTCCTTCTAGCCTTCTGTTCACCCTTTCTTCCTTTTGTCCATCTTTCCTTCCTCCTGTCCATTCTTCTTTCCTTACAACCATCCTTCTATGCATCTCTCCTTCCATCTGTCCTTGCTTCTGTTCTGGTTTTGTGTCCATCCTTGGTCCCTATACTTCCTTCTCTCCATCCTTCCTGTCCATGCTGCTATCCTTTATTCTCTCCTTCCATTCATCATTCCTTCCTTTTGTCCAGCCTCCCTTCTGTCTGTCCTGCTGTACATGTGTCCCTTTCACCATCTGTCCTTCTTCTTGTCCTTCTCTCCTTGCTTCCATCTCATCTTCCATCCATTCTTCCTTCAGCTTTGTCCTTCCTTCCTTCCACTGTTCTGTCCATTCATCCTTCCTTGCTTCCATCTTTCTTCCATAGAATCACAGAATCATAGAACTACTAGGTTGGAAAAGACCTTTGAGATCGAGTCCAACCATACCTGTCCACTATTAAACCATATCCCTGAGTACTTCATCCACTCATCTACCATTCATCCTTCTTACCACCCATCTACATCCTGCCTTGCTTCTGACCTTCTGATCATATTTTTTTGTCCACCTTTCCTTCCATCCTTCCTCCTGTTCATCATTCTATACTTCATTCCATACTTCATTATGTCTTTTTGTCCATCCTTCCTTCCATTTTTTTCTTCTATCCTCCCATCCTTTCTTCTTTCTGAAGCTTCCTTCCTTTCTAAATTCCTTCTGTTTTTACGTCCTTCTATCTGCCTATCCTACCTTCCTTCCAACCTTCTGTTCCTCCATGTGTTTCCTTCCCTCCATCATTTCTTCCATCCATTTCTCTTTCTTACGTACATAAATGTTAGATATGAAAGTGAAATGTTTATAATACATAAAAACTATGTTTTCCTTGAGGCAGTGGATAGCACAGGCCATCAGCAGAATGTGTCACCATTCATGCTGTTTGAGTCTCCATTTGGGGGACATTTAGTAGAGGTATCATGATATCTATGCACAATTAAATAGCCTTTTTCAAAATGCTTTATTTGACATTAGCCATGCTGAATGAATAATACCTCTCAGTGCTGTGCAAATTACCAAAACACAAAGTGCAAATGGAATGAGAAGGATTTTGTTTTCATGCAGAGACAGACGTTTTGTGCTACAATGAGATGACCATTTGCTTGTTTGCCATTTAATTTCATATGCAACTCACTAATAGCCTCCCAATGTCCCTCTCCACATTTCTCTTCCTATAGTGTCTCTAATGCACCTTAAATGAGGAGAGCACTACATCAATAGTCTCAATTTAGGCAATGTGTGCTTTTGGCAAAAAAACAGCAAGTATTGCTAGCATAAATCTCCCATTACTATAATGACACATTAAAATGGCACAGGGACTTACAATCTGTGTTGAGAAATATCCACCCGCCTGCTCCCTGAAAGCGTTATATATGTTTATCTTTTCTTTCACCCATCTTTATACTACCCTGACTTGCCAAGAAGGAAAAATAACACCAGGCATTTATCAACACACCAACAATCTGAGCAGCGTTCCAGTGATTCTGGAGTGGATCTGTTTGGATCAGATACCCAATGTTGTTTGTGTGAGATAAACAAAGAGAAAAGAACATGGGTGACTAATCACTAATAGTTAATTATAAAACACACACCCCCTCACACACATAGCCTCCCACTTATCCTCAGCCAAAAACTGAAAACAGCACTGGCAGGAGGAATAGGCCTGTAATCTAGATGAAACATTTTTAATGCCTTTTCTGAATTACAGGACATACATTGATCTGGCTGTCATTCTGTTCCATTTGGAGTGATAGATCTGCAGAAAAACACTCTTGTTTAATTGAGATAATATTGTATTTTTCTTAAGTCCTGTAAGAGAGACCTGATTGATGAGGAATATTCTTCCTGGAATAAAAAGGCACCGGCACAGGAAGTCCTGACAGCAAAGCCTAAATTCAAAGATTGCTTAGTACCGCCGACTAAACAAGTCATTGCATTCATCTCTGCAAGGTGAAGATGATGGTAACACCACCACAACACTCCCAACAAGTAGTATTTTCTCCCCAAATGGAAGTACTTAGGTGAGCTGCGCTGCCTTTTCTGGACTGCTTTGGAACTAAAGGGTTGGGGTTTTTTCCCCTTCTGCTCATCCAGACTTGAAGCATTTATAGACAGTTTCTGCCCTTGCTTTAGTATAAAACTGTGCAATAGAAACCAGCTGGTTAGGACACTTCTACTCCATATGCAGTGATAGGTCTGAGGTTAATGTGTTTTCCTCCAGGTGTTGCATTATCTCCCCAGTGCTCTGGATAACCACTTAGGGCTAAGCTGTCACGGGAAATTATGTTTCTCTCCTCACCCTGGTAACAAGTGAGTTTAGCACTTCCAGAGAATGACACCAAATTAATTTGGACCACCAAAAGGTGGGGATCATCCTGCATATGCCCTAAGAGACTACATACTAGAACCACAAAGTACCACTTCATGTTTTGCAGGTATTGTTGGTGCCAACACCTTGGTTTTGTTGTGTGTTGGGTTGAAGAGGAATTTTTGGGATGTCTCCTCTCAGGTGACAGGTGCAGCACATTGATTTGGAAAGAACTTTGAGAAATCTTTGTTACTAATCTGGACTGTGTTCACAGCATGGGAGTGCTGTAAATCAGCTGCTGAAGGTATCACAGAGTACAAGTGATCATAGATGCCTTGCCACTCTCTGTTTCCTTACATACTTCTGCAGATGGAAGTTACTCGGTACTATAAAATTAAAAAGAAAACCACCACCAGAATCTGCTTTATTTGGAACAGTACCCTATATCTTTAAGGAATTCTGTCTCTTAATCTACTCAAAACCATTATAGATTCTACAGGATTTCAGTAGCAGGAATTGTGTCCTTTAAACAACTCACTTCTGTCAAGGTGCTTTTGTGCAAGCACACATAATTCAGATTCATAGGAAAATGAAGCTTATTTAGTAAAAATTGAAGTGATAAGGTGTTTTGCCTTTCATTAGATAAAAGCAGTTTATCTAATTAAAGAAAAAATATTAAAAGATAAGAAGGAGGATCATAAAAAATTGCATAATTTCTTGTTTTATTTGTGTATGCATTATTTGTTCTAGCCAAGTATACATGTGCCAACTATGGAATCAAACAGGAAACCCTAACAAGATTTGGGTTTGAATTCTGAAGAAAGCATAACTTTGACTGATGAAGGTTTTTTGCTTCTGTTAAAAGAACCAGTTTGCTAGAAGAAGAAACAAATGAATGAGGAAGCAACATATTCCAGGTACTAAGATTTGTACTTTCATAGTCAGCATGTAGGTAGACATGATAACGCTATTTTCAAGGGCCTTACAGGAGTCTGTGTTTCCATAAGTGAAATGAGCCTTTGCAGGGGGAGGTTTGCATTGCTCTTGAGGGGCTATTTGTTGTGACATATACCTGAGTAAGTTGCCTTTCTTAAGAAAATATTTCTGGGAAGATGTGTGCTCATCACCAAATTTTTCTTTTTGTCCCAACCTGGCTGTTGCACTTCTTCCAGGATGGTAGACAGCATTGTCCTGCTCTGAGTATCATTAGAGGTATTTATGCTGAGCACTGGACTTCTCTAGGCAAAAAAGATATTCAGCATATTTCTTACTGTATAATTATTTGGTTTCCCATGTCATTCCACAGAGGCTTTATGTTGCATTTGCTTTTATTCAGGGTTTGTACTAGCATGAAGCAGATCCTTAATCATGGTCAATCAAAGTTAAATCCCAAAGTCTCAAAGCCAGAGTGTTTTGTTCAGCTATACTTGATAACTTGCATGCATCCAGAGGTCAGCTGATACACTCCCTTCACCACTGCCCCAGGGCACAGCTGACTTCTTGGGCTGTGAAAACAGCAGAATCATAAAGCAGTAGCCTAAAAAAAACCCCAACCCAGTGAGCTTTCAGTTAATAACAGAGGCGTTAAGTCACTGAGTTGCTGCATTTCCTAGATTTACCATCAGGAAGGTTTCTGGCAGTGCCACTTTGTACTGATTAAAGCCTTTGGGAGGCCTATACTCATTTATTCTAGTCATGTTTTAGTGTAGTTTAGTGAGGATTCCCTCCAGGAGGCAAACCAGTGTATTCAACCCTATATCAAGGTAAGGGGAATAAAAAGTCAGTAATTATTCACTACATTCACACATTCGAGAGCAGGATGGTACCAGATCCATTCTGGTAAATCTGCCAGGGGCAAATTTTGTCTTTGCTGAAACCACAGGAGAAGGATATTTGGAGAATATGCCCTAGCAAGCAATGAGTCTTGGGTAAAAAAAACCAAAAAAAAACCCATTACAGCAGACATCTTCAGTTTAAATTTGCTGAAAGCAGCACAGAGGAACAAATCGAAGAACAGAAAGGACAAATCTGCTGACTCTCACTGGTTTTGTATAAGCACCTCTCCAGTTTTAGTGCCCAGTGGCACCAGCATGATCCTTTGACCTTTCTCTCATCCACAACTCTATTTCACACCCAAGGGACAGATGCACAGTTTGAACAGGAACTCTCTCATGGGTAAAGTAAAGCCCAAATTCCAGACTGGAGTTTGTTTGCTTCCTCACTTGTTTTTTTCTCTTGATGAGGAAACCAGAAAAATAGTCATTTTCTGTGCTCATATAGTGCTTAATGCAATGAATATACAACCAAACTCTGCCAGAGGCCTCTTGAAGTTACAGCAACAAAAATGAAACAGCAATAATGAGGAGATTTTCTGTGATTTTTACATCAATATGCTGAGCCTTCTTCAAGCAGCAGGTAATAAGAGTGGGAGCTTTCATCTATATAACTTTTTATGTAATGATCTTTTTTTCAGAGTCTATTTTTGTTTTGAGGCAAAAATTTCCTACTTTACTTGTTCTTCAGCTGTGTTGAGAGGATAAGGAAAACATAACTATCACTTCTTTTTATGTGCTGGCAGCTTATCTTATAGCCATAAGTTTTAATGGCCAGCTCCACACACAGGAGACACTCCTCTAACAAATGACATGGCATCCACATTACTATTAGACATCACATTACCAGAGAGATGTTTTGACTTAAAGAAATCTGATTGAAGGGAGAAAGTCAGTAAGAGTTACAACTTTCTAGAAAGAAATATGTCTGGAATACTTTGGTTGGTAATTTGTTTGCAAAATAAATAAAACAATTACAAAAAAATGGGGATCTAAAATATAAGCAGAAATTTGACTAGAAGTGGGAGGGGGTGCATGTTCTGTCCCCTGCACCTCGTACATACGAGCAACTATTGCTGCCACATACCTCACTGATATTAAATCATGAGGTTTCCATCATAATATACCGACTACTAAAAAAATTATTACAGCATAGTACAGCAAAAGAAATATTACAGCATTCATTCCTTGGTGACCTTGTCATTTAGATGACAACCCAGTTTGCCCAACTGAATTGTGCCTGGGCTGGAGCACAGTGCAGTGTGTGCCCTACTTTTCAGCAATTTAGACTTGACAGGTTTCATATATTGAGTTTTCAGAGCCAGTTGTTTTTTTTTAGTTC
This sequence comes from Piaya cayana, assembly GCA_013389865.1. Lineage (NCBI taxonomy): Eukaryota > Metazoa > Chordata > Aves > Cuculiformes > Coccyzidae > Piaya > Piaya cayana. The sequence goes on from WAAB01003778.1 coordinate 144,109, forward strand.
TAGTGTGTAGTAAATATCTGCCTTGTGCAAGACAGTGGGGCGTATTTTATACATAGATGAGAGAGATAAATATATATATCATGTGTAACAGCCCAAGTTGCTGTTGAGAAGCAGAGCTTCTGCTCCAGTGTCAGCACTTTCTTGACCGCACTGCCATAACCTATGGCTGGGAATAGCATAAAATGATCTATACTATACTACACTCTCATCTACAATGTCTTAGACTAAGACAACTGGTCAATAAAGATTCTGGGAGAACGTGCCAACAGCCCTCCTGCTCCTTCCTCCCTACCCCTTAAGAAAGAGGCTAAAGAAAAGAAGATAATATTTGTGAATCCATACCCTTCAACTAGGGAGTTCTAACAAACAGTACATTGCTTCTAGTGGAATAATGATTTCTTGATGGAGTCTCATAAATGGACTGTTTCCCACATTATCTGAAATAATTGGTTCATAGTGACCACAAAACAAACAGCAGGTAGCAAATGAGATTGCAGTTGCCAAAACATAATAGATCATTTAGTCATTCTCAGAAGGTTTTAACACTTCTTTGTCCATCAGAAGGCCTAATTGCACTGTTCTTATTATAAACCGGGCTGTTGGAATCAATTAGTTTACATCACTGCCATATCAGAATACAGGCCACAGAAAATAAACATTAAAAATTAGATGTATTCAAAATATTCTTTCAACTCATAGTAACTACAACCTCTGATTTAACTGATGAACTTTACAGTCAAGAATGTTATTTTTCTAGTGATTTTAGTACTGTTTGATTATGTTATAGCTAAGGTTTACATAAAGGAAACAGAGGTACTTGGTACAACTGTAATAGTGTGAGATGTCTTGCCTAAAGCCCAATAGGAGTGTCGTCAATACATGAGTGGAAATGAGCAAAGATTTTAAAGCAGCAGATTGCATGACAGCTCTAACTTCTTTACCATAATATTTATACATATTTGGAGGTAAAACACCAGCAAGGAAAAAATTTCCACTGCTCCAAAATTTCTTCTTCCAGATGCAATTTTTTTGTTTACGGTCTTAATATAAAAGCTGAGCTTTCATTTAACTAACATGACAAGTAAAACATGGAAGTCTATGTTTATCCCCATGCACATCCACACACTCACAGTCTTCTGGCTCCTTCTGACCAATCTTTTCCCATAAGAACCTTTTTTACTTTTTTGTTTTATTTTATTTGCATGTTTTGCGTCTTCTTTTAATGTCTCCTTTCTTTCTTTTTTCCTCATTTTTTTTTCCAGCCCTTCTTCCCCCAGCTATAATTACTGACAACAATCAGTCTTATAACCACTTAACAGACCAAAGCCTTGAAGAGATTTCATCTTTTGCCCATTAAAACCACTGGGTGAAGTACTGGTGCCCTACATGTCCAGAGGAAAGCTTGTTTGATCAGAGAGAGGAAGACATTTGTGGCTTTCCATAGGTAAGCTCATGTCTGCCCTGCCAGTTTTTCTTTAGTATTTGTTCTGGAATTTCTCAGATCCCTTTTTCTTTCCTTAAAAAAAATAAAATTAAAAAATCCTTTTGGGGGTGAGCTGCTTTATGAAAAGGAGCTAGTCAGACCATTTAAATACATGTACATTTTAATTGTGTCCTATGGTAGAAATTATATTTGAATTATATTACTTGCTCTAGAACTTTCAAAGTGATAGCGTGGTATAAGTTTGAAAACAGTCTATTTTTGGTTAGTTGTTTAGTGTAGTTGTACAAGAAAACATAATTAAGACTTAGGGAATATAATTATTCCTCTTGGGTAAGTGCGCTTGAACTGGCATTTCCATCAATCCAGGAAAACTGAATGGATCTAAAGATTTTCATTTCTCTTCATCAATAGGCACATCTGTGCTGCAACTCTTTCCCTACAGGCTTGGTCAGTGCTGTGCGACCCCCTCTCATCTTCATCCAAACGGGGGCCTCCAGCAGCCACAGAAGACCTTCTCCACATTCAAGTCTTTGCACACAAAAGGCTTTGTTGCATTTTTTTTAAGCTCCGTGCTGCTTCTCAGTTTCCTGCAAGAAGCCTCAGCAAGGTAAATTGCATCTGTGAATGCCATTCAAGATTTTTTTCATTGTGGTTCCATAATGAAAAAGGTTAGGAGGACTAGAAGGAGCTATTTAGAAAGCATTTGGATGGATTTGTATACACAGTTGCTATTCTTGTGGATGCAATATGGATAATTATGCCCAAAAATAACCAAAGTATCTGTGTAGAGCTTCCTCCACAATTGTAATTACACTTGCATTTTGCGCATCCAATTAAGCCTGCATTGAAATGCTGTTAAAGTTGTCTGCAGCTTTTTATGGTATAATGAAATTCTAGATCCTTTAAAGAAATTAAGGCCACCACTCCTAAAGTTGTCTCTACAGAGCATGACAGAATAAAATTAAATGCAATGGACAGATGCTGTATCTTACCCGCTAGAATAAGGGGGCTACAGAGAGAGAAGACTACACTAATGGTGTCTCATGGCTGACAACTGAATCCTCATTGCAAGCAATATGAGAAAATTTTCCTTTTCAGCAAGGCAATCATTACAACTGGGGCATTTCATGAGTTTAAGAGGCATTATTTAGAAGAAAGATACATTAAAGAAAGTAGAAAACAGCCTAAATTCAAAATTACATGCAGAGCTTTCAGAGAAAAAAACAACAAATGAATATTTTTAGAACTGTGTTGGGTTGAGGCAGAGTTCACATTTTTTACTGTATGTAAATAAATAAATCTAGATAGATATAAATTTCTGAAGTGCCGCAGAAACAATGAACAGCTGATATTCAATATCAGCTAATTTTGCCTTCATTTACCTTACTGTCACTCATACCTAGGTAAAGACAATGAAGAGAATGCATTAATCTTATCCAAGTTTGTATTTCAGAGATCATGAAACAGTAACCCTGTTAGCTGTCACAATTTGCTGAATGAATATGTTTTCCTTTCCTCTGATAATAAAAAAAAAAATCACCTACACTCGAATTCAAATCAGGATCCCAGAGTAGGTGAAAAATAAGGTGAGAACCCTCCTCAAGAGTTTCACCAGCTCAAACGGGACTGGGGTAATATCAAATATGCTGGAAGAACAACAGGCTCCTAATTTATAGACCAAGAGAATCAGGATGGACGTAAGCATTGTTTGATGTTAAAATGTATCTAAAATAATACTGGCTTAGTTATTTAAATGACCTATGCCTGGGAGTTATGAATTCACCACCAATAACTGGCTGGTTCAAAAAAAAGAAAACTCACTGATTCACTCCCCTGATTTCTGTCATTCAGTGTACTAAGTTTGTTACATCAAAAGTTATTTGTGCATTTTAACATTTCTAGCATTTACTAAAACCTCCCACCTTGACTCTTCAGCTCATGTACTTTGTGCAGAGCAGTCACAGTGAATGGGAAATTCTGCTGATTTTGAGATTGTCAGTAACCTTTTCTGGGCTAAACCTCATGTTGTGCAATTTTGTTATTCTGCAAGTAAAGAGCCAATGCAATGTTTTGGGTAGTACCAATGAGTTTAAAAAAAAAAATGCAAATAGAAATGCTCTAAAATTGGGCAGGTTTGTAAATACCCCAGGAAATTTCCCTGCCAAGAATCTCTCATGCCTTCCATTCAGTCTTCCTACTGGTGAGAACACCAAAGGATATGAAGCTGTTATCACCCCTCAACAAACGCTTTAGAGAGCTACTTGTTAAAAATTTTGGGTGAAAAGTTGTTTTTTTTTAAATCGTAGGTATTTCATTTAGGAAATGCTTTCACTGTGTTTCATACACATAGTGTATGTAGCCATAGTGTTTGCGACTTACTGCTCCTCTCCTGCTAAACACCTGTAGAATGAGAATGATGTACTAATGTCTCACCTTCCTTTCCTTACTTTGGTAAGGGCTGTATGGTTTTTTTCCTACCTAGGTGAAGCTTTTCACTCCAGACATGCCGGTGGTGGGATGCTGTTCACTGGAGCACAATGTTTGACACAGAATTTGTCCTACAAGGGCTTCCTATCTGGGAGAAACTGAACCATTTCAGTCAGTTCACTGCTTTATAAGTGAATGCGTCGAACTATACTCCTATAAAAAAAATTACTCTATCAAAACACATGTATTCCAGGAAGAAAACATCAATATTTATATTCTAGTTCCCAGCTTGCTGTTAAACCACAACACTAGCTGTAAAACTGAAAATGAACTATAGAAAACACACTTTATAGTCACTCTGATTTGGATTTGGATTTCTGCTTGAAGCCCAGAAGACAGGATAAGGAGGATCTTGGGGAAAAATTTAATCTCACCAGAAGCCGCTTGCCAAAAGACTCCACCCAGCACCTTTCACTGAGCAGTTGCTAGTGGATGATGATAATTTTTTCTTCCCTGTCACTGTGGCTGCTGCCAGAGTGGATGTCAGCAGGGAAATAAATCTGGTCCTTCACAAGGTTGTGTGTTGAGTGAGGTGAAGTTATGCAGAAGCTGTAAAATAAAACAAACCAGAAGGGAAACTGTAAACAAATTTTAACATTATAGTTTGCTATAAGACTTATAGTCTTAATTCTCTCTACGATGATCCACCTTGGTTGCTAAAATAGCTTTTTCAAGAAGGACTTGAAGAGTGGAAACCAAAACAAAACACCAGCTCCACAGATCCTGTGGGCTTACAAATTTTAATGATACAAAAATAAGCTAGAGTTATCATAGATTGATGTGCACAGCTCATAGAGCTTCCAAAATAATTTGCTACAATAGGCAGTAGCTATCTCAGATCAAAGGAAGCTTCTAGACTGATGAGAAATTGCATAACTCTTCCTCTTTAATATTTAGATGATAAATAAGACTGCATCCTGGAGATATCTGTATACAGTCATATAAACACACAAACATATATACATACACTTATACATATACATGCATATCACTCCAAAATAGCTGTAGCTATATCTCTACATACCCGTATGCACATATAAAAGTTTATGAATGCTTGTACACACACACACACTCTCTCTTAAAGTCATATCAATTTGGGATCAAATTCTACTCAGTAAATAATTAGATATCTTTCTCCTAACCATTACTGTAAATATTAATGTGATTTTTTTAAAAAAAAGTTAAGACTGTCAACCACTTCCAATAACTGAAAACTAATTCAAAGGGAAAGAAGAGTGGTTGGAGTGGGGCATTGGTTACTTTCAGTTCCATGATTGTCAGCATATAGATATCGTACAACACATTTCTTTACCAGTCATAAGCTATAGTTTTCATCGCATGTAGGTTGACGTCAAGTCTGTGAGATCAGAATACTGATGGCAGCACAGCAGTTCACTCATGGTTTATGTCAAGTGACAAAGTTTTATCATGGAGAGATTATATTTCAGATGCTTTATCACAGTGAAATATTCCCAGAAATTATTACAAATAGCCACATGGATCAGATGAAAGTGGGTCCTAAATGAAGGCTGATATGCAACAGATGTGAAAAGAGACCTTTCTTATTATTCCAGATCCTGATTTAATTAACACTTACTAGTAGTCTAGCTTTATTTTTTCTTTTCATCTCCTTCCTGTCATTTATTTGACATCTCTAGTGTGATGAGAGTGATAGTTAAAATTAATAGGAAACACAGAAAAAGAAACAATTTCCAGTACTTTATCCAGTTAAAGAGATTCTGCTGATTCATATTAGCATCTTTGTCATGTAACCAGTCAGATGCTTGTCAGGGTGTTAGCCAAGGAACAGATGGATCATTAGTTTTAAATAAGAGACAGGTTCTAAGCATCTAATTCATTTTTAAACTTGTTTCTCACTACTTTAATTGTATGTGCAGAAAGCCTTTGTTAACAGCACTTGACACAATTTCATAAATGAATCTCCTTCTGCTCCCCCTGGGCAGCACGATCCCACCAATGACTCTGACTGTGGTTTACTCTTGGCCTCAGTCAGTTCCCATCGACCACAGCAAGAAGACGACTGCACAGTGTTTCTGCAAAAGCTGCTTTCTGGTATTGCCAGCTTCCATGAACCTTGTCATTGACAGTAAGAAACAGTACCAGGATTCATAGCAGACATTTTCAGCACCAAACCGTTTACATAAGAAAACAACAACAACAACAAATATAAATGAGACTAGTACCAGAAAAGTTGATAAATTTTAACCAGTCTATTTTTTTAAAAATTCTAAATCAGGGAGACTTAAATTAAGTAAAAAAAAAAAAAAAAGATTATGTTCCCTTCTGCTTTTGTTAATCTGTCCCAATGGTGATTGTTAACCTATTCCCTTTCACTTCATCTCTGACTAATCTTATGATTCTAAAAGAAATCTCAACTTAGTATAGAATTTCAAGAGCAACAGTCAGCTTTTTCTCTCCCCAGCATACTTTCCTATCAAACACAGTGCCTTGACTGCTAAATGCCTCCAAAATCAGCCTGATGCTGAGGTTTAAAATTCTGATGAAGCAGAAAAGTAGGGCAGACAGGGAGAGGAATATTTTCAAAGGCAGTCGTGATTGCCATAGGTCCTAATTCCACTGCAGTCAGTATTAAAATGTGCATTGCTTCCAGTGCTAGCATAAAGTCAGAGCCCTGCTTTGTCTGAGTCTCATATCAGTGCAGAATTGGTCAGCTTGTCCAACGTGAAAAGTTGACACGGTCTTCTAAACACCTTAATGGTCTTGTAAACACATTAATAGTAGATGTGGTTATATTCATTTTTCTTCATGTTTTCCTCACTTGTAGATTTTTTTTTATTAAGTTAAGAATATCATTAAAGTCTGAATGATAGATGTTCTGACCTTCATTCATGCAGAACAGTGGGTTTGCTTTGGGTCAACATTGCAAGAGACAGAATAAATTTGACTCCAAGGCTCCTAGATGACCAAGAATTCTCTGTTGAGAAAAAGAGAACTTCTACTGAAAAATGGTAGGTTTTTAATTCTGATTTAAATACAGAAGAAGATTGTAAGAACTCTTTTCTCTGAATTTACTTGCATTTTTTCTTTCACTACGCTTTTTGTCAGTAGACAATTACATTGTCAAATCTGTGTGCAAATAGACACAGAACCTGGATAATATAACAGCTGCTATACGTTTGTAGTCAAAATGTACTAATCAGTCCTGGCAGCCGGAAATTACTTTTCCCCTGTTATTCATAAGAGGTAAAAATCAGAATTTACATTGTTCCTATTGCTATTCCAGATTCCCTTCTAGCTAGCCCTGCACAGACTTGAGAGAGCAGGAAAAATCAAAGACTGATAAAAGCCCCAGTTGGTTCCTTCATACAGCAACATTATTTCTTGCAGTGAGTCAAGATCAAAATCTTCAAGCTGAAGAGTATATAGATCTTCCTATAAAGAGAGTGAAAGACTGCCATTACCTCCAGAATTTCTGATTCTGCAGATTTTTGTCACCAGATTGTGCTGTAGGAGATGGGCCCCAAATTTTTGAATAGGCAGCTCATAGCTTTCAAGATAGCTTTCCAGTGAACACTCTCTCTGCCACAACAGCTTCTCCAAAGATAATACAATGCCAGGGACAAGTTAGGAGTGAATCCCAGCTAGTTTAACATCCTGAGAAGGCCAAGCTCCTTCTCAAAAACAACAGTCATTTCAAATAAAAATGTTTGTAACCTCTGGAACAGTTGATACTCAAATATGTGCTGGTTGTCAGGTTCCACGTGAGGCAGTGACTAACAGCAGCTGTTTTGATATGCCATCAGTCTATCTTATTATGGCATTGATTTTTGCTATGCCTGACATCCCCAAACTTGTTCTTACAAGAGTTGCAGCCATCTTATTTTTAGATATACCGTCAATATTTTTTTCCAATATTTCTGCCTGGTTTGTTCCTAATTAAGCACCTAAGGTGCACTTTCCAGGTTATGTCAAGAGGAAATTTCCTTTTAATCAATACTATTTTTCTCTGCCTATTTTATTCTTGTCTTCAGGTGCCAGATATACTCTGAAATTCAAACAAGCCTCCAGCAACATACCACAGCCTGGCACAGGTAGTGCAGAGATACATCTTTTGTGGTCTTCAAGAAATAAGAGACTATCATGAATTAGGATTTACCTGGTTGCCTGGTTATCGTACGAACAGCTGGCATCTCTGTTCTTATGAATTATTTAGATTGTTGCATTTACAAAAGAACTGCAAAGCTCTACATTAAAAAAAAAAAGCAAAGTTGACCTTTTATCATATAATAAGTTAAAATATATCTGCAGGGATGAAAGACACAAACTACCTCATACTGTTAGAAGACACTATAATATATATTTAACTGTGCTGAAGCTTTCATTCTTTTTTACAGAAACCAAAGATTTCCCTGAGATCATTTAAGTAACAGCCAACAGCTTCTCTTGCTTTAAATAATGTCTTTTCCCTATGTGCATTACACATCTGAAAGAGTTTAAGGCATTTAACTCCATAATTTAGATGGTAATTTCACTGTCTTTATCACAGGCTTTAACGAAAGGAAAAACTACCAAAATCTGAAGCAGCGGCAACTCCAGCTTTCCAGAGAATGGTCTGTAGGCATCAGCACTACCCACACAGAGGCCAAAGAGTAGTGCAGAAAAGAAAATTCAAGGAAGATACTAGGAATAACTTTCTAATTGTAAGAACAGTGAGTGACAGGGGCAGAGAGCTGCGAAGTCTTTATGTAGTTTTAACAGGTTAGACAAAGGTCTGTCAGAATGACACAAGTACCAAGCTTCCCTGAGGCTTGGTAACATCCTGAGGTCTGTTCATGCTTTTTATCATAAAGATCAAACTTGTCCAAACCACATCCTTGCAGGAATATGGACGGGAATGTTGCAACCAGGACTGCTGATGAACAAAGGGAAGTGGCTTCGCGAGCACTTCCACCAGCAACTTCAGTCCTCTCAGATGGATCCCATCTAGCCTTCTTAGACTTGTGTGAGTGTCTAGGTGGCTGTCAGTTTAGTAACCATTTCCTCTTGGATTATGAGGGCTCTGCTCTTCTCCCCATCCTTGACTTCCAGCTTAGGGGGCTGGGTACCCAGAGAATGACTGCTCTAAACTATTAAAGACTGAGGAGGAGGCAGCATCGAGAACCTCAAACTTTTGTCACTTTGCTTCTATCCACATTTAACAAAAGCTGGAGATTCACATTAGCCTTCCTTTTGCTGCTAATATACTCATAGAAACATTTTTTACTGTTCTTTACAGCAGTAGCCAGTTTAAGTTCTAGTTGGGGTTTGGCCCATCTAACTTTCTCCTGCATAGCCTCGCAATATATTTGTAGTCCTCCTGGGTTGCCTGCTCCTTATTCCAAAGATCAAAAACTCTCATATTTTTTCCCGATTTTCAGTCATAGTTCTCTGTTCAGCTAGGTTGGTCTTCTCTCCTGCTGGATTTCCTTTTGGCACATGGAGACACTCTGCTCCCGTGCCTTTAAGACTTCCTCCTTGAAGAATGTCCATCCTTCCTGGACTCCTTTGCCCTTTGGTACTGCCTCCTAGAGGACTCTGCCAACCACGCTTCTAAACAGTCTGCCCTCCAGAAGTCCAAGTCCACAGCTCTACTCACCCCCTCCTCACTTTCCAAGAATCAAAAAGTCTATTATCTCACGATCACTGTGTCTAAGATGGCCTGCACACATAACATCTCCCACAAGTTATTCTCTCTTCATGAACAACTGGTCTAGTGAGACACCTTCCCTGGTTGGCTTAGCCATTAGCTGTCTCTGGAAGTCATCTTCCACACAAGACACAAGTGAACAATGTTGCAATGGTCCAAATCATGGCATTCATTCTCATTTCCCTTTGTCTTTTAACTAGTAACGTGTAAATTTTTTGTGTGTTGCTTGTGCTATGCTTTCCTATTTGCATTTTAGTCAGCACGACCCACACTAAATTTGCTGGACTATGGATGATACAGCAAGTTAATAACACATTTTCTATGTGCTTAAATTAATTCCTAATACACATATACAGGAGAAAAGCCTTCAGGTGGTGGCATTTTTCAGTAACCTACTGTGCCAAAGACACATGACCACTTGATACAGCTATCAAGGAAGCAATATTTTCTTGATGGCTACTTTGCGTGCCTCCAGTGATATCTGGTAGTTTTGTAATAAAAGAAATAGTTATAAAAACTATAATGTAAGACAAGGAGCAAAAATTATGTCAAGTACATGTGTCTCTGTAGAGATGTGTATATATTGATATCAGGAAGAGAGATCCTTCACCAATCTGGAACTGCAGACTGTTTCTCATCACGTAGTCCAATACAATAAGCATTTGAGAGCCCCTGTTGTGAGCAAGTATTTAAAGATTAACATTAAAGCAAGCATAAACCTTTCCAATCAATTGTGAAAGTAAAATCAGCAGTGAATCAACAACAGAAATTGAAGCACAGCTAGAAGAAGATTAGAAACAGCTACCCCAGAATACCTGTTTTAATTAAACGTTAGCTGGGAATGTGTGAATTAAAATAGGAATGACATTTGAATTAATAATAGAGCAGCAAAATTATCTAGGATTTTTTTTCTTTGAATAATAGTATAATTTACTGAGATTCAAGACACCTTTGCTGTCTAGACAGACCAGCTTTACACGGACACTTCGTGAGAACAGCTCTGTCTGTAGCTATGGTTCATGCAGCACCTGTTGTGAGCTGACTTATTTCATTGATCCAGAGTATCTAACCAAGCTACTAGGCACCTGTAAGGTTTAGAATGTAAAAAAGAGAACATATGGAATTTTTTTAGACAATAAACAAAATGAATTGAAAGAATGTTGCAATAAAAGAAAAGACAAAAGAATATGTTGAGTTTTGTATGGTAAACAGGAGAGAAATTGGACCTCAAAATGTGTTCAAAATATTTATGTGCTGGGGAATTTGCCCAACGCTTCCTTCAGTTCCAAACATATGTACAAATTGAACAATACCACAAAGCCTCACAACACAGCAACATACAACAAGACTAAATATAATGTAAGACCTATTTAAAATTACTAGGAAAACTAAAATTAGAGTCTTAAAATCTTGGAATCAAGTTTGTCAATCATATCTTTCCAGATTTTTAAGGCTGTTTTTCTATGAGCAAAGCATTCATTAGGAAAATGCTATACAGTAATAAACCAGGCTACAGGTACCATATCTCACATATGCTGTTGTTGCACTGAATTTATTTGTATTGCCATAGCACCTGACATCTTTGTCTTCAAGGTGATAAACACAGACTTAATGTTTTTAATAAATACAGACTTAATAATTTTGTCCACGTATTTCTAACACATAAAGTGCCATTCACTGACAAGTCATGTAGCAATAACGCAGCCCTCCTGGAACCACTTATCAGGTACTATTTCTACCCCTGCCCTCATGATCCATCCACAAGGCTTTAGAACTACAGGTCCCTCCCCTCTAAGAAGGCAGCTCACCAGCCCTAGTACACATGCAGTGGTCAGTTTTGAATGCTTAATTTTCCTGTGCTGTATCACTGCTCAGCTCCTTCAGGCTGTTTGCTGAAGCAATATAGCAACATGGTAGAGTTTTTCCACATCAGGTTTGTTGGGTTTTTTTCCATACTTTGCTCCACCAGTACCAAAACTCATTTTTCTAAATGGATATATTGGCTCCTGAGTGCCCTCCATGGGCAAGATCATGTTTCAGCAGCACTTGAAGAGAAGAAATTACACCTGATACTCATTAAAAATCTGTCAACGGTCTCAGACTTTCCTGGTATGGAAGGTTCATCAGTTTTTTTCCCATGAGAATGTATTTGAATGCACTATTTTGAAAGCACAGCAATAGGTACCAATTACATCCTAGTAAGGTCTGTGTCTGCATGCAAAATTTCTGTTGTGGTGTGATGCTATTGTATTTACTGGTATATTGGCAGAATTTGTAGATATTAACTATAAATTCTGACACAATAATAAAACCATGTTTTTACAGCATGTTGAAGTCTCACAGGAGAATGTTTGCATGCTCCCTTCTGAAACCCAAAACACAAAAATATCAAAGGATTTATTTTTAGGGCTGGCTATTGCAATGTGTCACATCAAAAAAAAAAAAACAAAAAAAAACTGGCCTGGTTGGACTCCCCCTGCTCTGTTTGTTTAGGTGCCTGGGCTGTACCTTTGTCTCCACTTCCTCCTTTTCCATGCTGATTAGGTGTAAAAGCATTAATGGTAAAGACAGGAGGCACTTTCAGGCTTACCTCAGCTTCTTCAAATGAGGATCATGAGCCCATGTTCTTTTCTGATTTTTAAGAATAACTAAGTACGAGCAATAAATGCACATAAATTATATATAGACTTGAGAATTTCAAATATGTTTGAACACAGACGATACATTAAGACACACAGGCAATTTTAAAGAACTTATTTAGTCATCTCATTCTTGTACAAAGAAGTAGTATTCTACTACTTTAACACCAACCACCTATGTCCTATTGCTTTCTATGAGGCACGGTTTCTTCTGCACTTGTAGCTCAGCCACTGCCTGGGTTGGAGTGCTGTAAAACACTGAAGAGAAACTCCACATGGAGATAATAAACTGGTAAGAGAAAGTATCTGAGATGGGTGTACAATACACCAAAAGACGTCTATTAAAATAATAACAGGACACAAGGCAATAAGTAAGTGCTGATCTATAATGCAGTTCCCAACTTCTATACGTAAAGGTGTGGGAAATGAATTGCCTGGAGGAGCAGGTTATGGGGAGAGCAGGAAATGGCAATCTGTACCATATAACAAAAGAGAACCTTCATTTATCTTTATATCAGGCACCTGATATGGAAGATCTGAACTCAAAAAGGAGGATTTGAAGCTTAGAAAATAGCAGTGTAATGGAGGGTCTTGCATGAAATAAAATTACTCCATCAGGGAACAACTAAAGAAAAAAATAATTAAGGATTAATATTAAATGAAGGCTAGAGAAGTTGGAAATGGAATATTCAGCCAAAAAAAATCCGTATGGAAGAGGCAGTATGTGGTAAGCAAGGAGAGAAGTTCATGCCGGTGCTGTTCCTACATTATCCATACAGGAGAAAAAAAACCCCTGCAAGTAAGCCTGAAGTAAAGCAAGAAAAATACAAGAAACAAAGGAAAGAAACCTCCATATTTAGATCATTTCAGCATCACAGAGAATTGCCCAAAGAGCAAAACACCTGTGTCTGTTAAAGCAACACCAGCAAATAAAGTAACAGTAGGAAACAAAACAAAAACCACACTAAAGTGACAGTAGAGACAGTTTATCCTCAGCCAAAGGAGGAGATCCACTTGTCTAATGTTATGATCTCTGCAGCTCCATGGGTTCAAGTGAATTATTTTCAGTTTACAGTGGCACTGATGAGGGCAGATTTGCAAAGATGGCAAGGTTGGAAGACGAGGGAGAGACTTCAGCAGAGGAGGCGGACACTTGGTCTTACCCTCTGATCACTGTGGTCTTGTGTGCTCTCTCATACACGCACATTATTCACATACTAACTGGTGCATATCCATCCCTTTCAATATCTGCAATGCAAACTTCATGATTGTAGCAGTCCCATCTGACATGCACAAACTGGAGAATTTGTCCTTGGCTATTTTTCTAGGCAACTTTTGGGAGCAGGTCATAATTGGGGAGTCAAATACATTGCCCAGAGGAAAAAAAATGAGGTTAGTTATGGCATTTCAAAGAGAAATATTCAAAGCTCATGTGTATGAAAAATTAATAAGCTGACCAAACATTTGAAAGCTGAATAAATAACATTTCCTTAGTGAAAATAAGCTGAATGATCTGAAACAGAATATGGGCATCCATCCAGCAAAGAGAAGGAAAAGATAAGCTGTTTTGCTCTCAAAAGTTCCCCAGATTTCATTAGAGGTCACACAGTTCAAAGAGGATTGAGTTCAAAAACGACTAAAGCATTTAAGTCCAACCTTGATCAGAGCACATTTTCTTGGGAAACAGAAAGTAGGAAATCACCAGTTATGTTCCAAGACAAGGTGACACATGAGAAAGCACGGGCTTCATCCTGCACCCTGGGGCGTGACCTTTGTATTATTTCTCTGTACCTTCTGGATGCCACTGCAGCTGTGCAGGCAGCTTGTCCTTTCCAGCCACCTCCATAATATTGTGAGTAGCAGCGAAAACATACTATTCCCACCTTGCCAAGGAGAAATTTCACCCATCCCTTACAAAACTGGTCCTAAAGCTACATTCCCCTTCAGCAATTTCCCGTTTTCTTGCTCGCTCTTGAGCAAGTCCCATAACTTTGCAAGGGAAGTAGGTCTCCCCCTCCTGCCATAAGGTCCTGCCTGACCTTTGCTTTAACATAGAACAATTAAACCAAAACAACACTCTGTCACAGTTATGTTAATTATCAAGTGGTTTTCCATGAAGGAAGGAAAATACTCAGAGAAGGCAGAAAGACGTATCCCACACAGAGACTCAAGTTTCTTCAAGCCCTGACTTAGTGCTTGATTGGGTGGCAACTTTGAAGTTATTCATTCAAATTATTCATTTAATTTGAATTAAAACTGAATCTTTCAAATCATGCAGCTCAACCTGGGCTTTTAAAGCTTGAAGATTCATACTGAGTTAGGCTTGCCTATAAAAGCAGCGAACTGTATATTCTTATTACATTCTTGGGATGCTTTTTTTTCCTCAAGTTCAAACAGTTGCAATTTATTATACACAAGCTTATCTCCTGAGCCACTAAAAGAATCAGCCTTTTGTCAGTACACGGTACCAACAGCATTCTCATTTTCCTCAAGAAGCTCCCTCACTTCAAAATATCAGCTTGACTCACAACTGCATGCTGGATCTGGAAACTGCTTTCATGGTAAGGGTAATGAATATACAATATATGCACAATAACAAATAGCTGATGAGTCATCCCCCAATCTGTCATCCATTAACTTCTCAGCTAGTCTCCACAGGAGAACAAAAAGGTAGTGCTTTAAAGAGCTTTAGAAAAACTCAGGGGACATGCTGAACTTTCAGCTTGTTCACCAAATGGTATAATTTAGCAACATCAACAATGTTTAGAAAAAGTCAGGTTAAGGCATTTCATTTCTCAAGGTTTTCTTTGCCATAGTCAGGAAATATACAGTCCTACCCAGTCTTGCAAATAAAACAGTGGCTCGGATATACTTATACAAACCTGCCTGCAAAATTAACACAAAAACTGAATAAGCCTACAGAAGATACTCTCTAAGTTTTACCGTGATGTCAGAGAGTAATAGCACAAACAAGTTTTCTTATTCTTTCATTTAAAAAAAAAAACCGAAAACCTCTTCAGTCTTAGCAAGCTGGCAGGCTGAAACCACTAAGACAAAATTACAGCCTGACAGACTGAATACCCATACAAACACTGAGTTTGGATAAAAATCAGGATACCCCCATACTTCTGAGTAACAGTATTTTGGTTTAATCCCCATATCTGCCAATGCCTTTGTGTCTGTGTGCACACAAGGGATAATGACAATGCATTACCCTTGCTTCATTTTAGCCTCTTATCCTAAAAGAATAATGTTAGTAGGAATAAATTGGATAGAATACTGACCCATTTATTTTCCTTGCCAAATTTTGATCTGAGTGATCGGCTTCAACCAAATCTGCCCAAGCAGTGGCAGTCTTCAAAGTATCGGTTGTCAGGTTTGGTAACAGGGAGTTGACCTTTCCATGGGGCTGCAGGCAGCTCATAAATGCACTGGAAACCTGAAATCCTGTTATTCATGGGACTGGTTTTTAGGTTGTTTTGTGTGGGGGTGTTTGCAACAATTTCTGCTTTTAACAAAGTAACAACAGTATTTGGCCCCTGTTTTCAGGGTCTAGACATAAAAACGAAAAGGAAAGCTTTCCTTTGCCCCAAACACAGTGAACTGATAAAGGAAATTTGTTTAAAATAAAGTTAGTGCATTTATTGTTGTTGCAGTGGATTTTTTCATGGAAACTCACCCCTTACAACTAGGCCTGATGTTTACCTATGGGTGCACAAGCCATCAGTGTGTTCAAAACAACAGGAGTTTATTAGTGATGCTTCTGCACTGAGCTCATGCCGGTTATCTCACAGATGACCTGGTAAAAACCACACTTACATCTTCTATCACCGTGTTTTCACCTTGCAAGTTGGTGTCAAACAATGTGATAAAAAAAACATTCTTCCCTAAATCTTATCCATACCATGTTGCATATACTAGTGCAAAACCCATTGCATGAGGAAAAGGGCCAGGCACTGTGTCTTGGACCATGCTTTGAGATAAAAGAACATGTCTCAGTCATTCTTCTTCAGGTCCATTTTCGCCCAGTGGAGCTGCTGCTATCTCGCCCTCCCAGGTTTGTTTATTTAGTGTCCTAGGATTAAAACAGCTTCATTGAAATAAAGGCTTTTCTTGTGGAACAATTCAAATTAAGATTTATGTTGGAGCATGTAATTATCCTACATGTCTCTGAAATCAAGGAAAGCCACTCAGATGCCTATCTGAAACCGTATGTTGTTTCCACAGCATATAATTTTCAGATCACACACATCAATCTTATGGAAGTAGAGGGTATATTTATTTACATACATTTCCTTTAACTCAGAGAAGTGCTATAATTTGCCTTCTACTTAGTAAATATTTTCCTCTCAAAACCTGTATCACATTATGACTGTATGGTGCATTTTGTGTTTGAGATGGATGGTCCATGGCTGTGAAAATCCCTCCTTGCTACAGAGGTGATTTCATTTGGTAAACTAATTCTAACTGTAGCCATATTCCCTGCAAAGCTTTTTGGATGGAAAAACTGGTAGACTGAAACTGGTTGTGATTATCTAAAAATTCATAGTTTCTAGAAATATAATGATATTACCTTTTTTAAGAAAAAAAAAAAAGAGGCAAAACCACAAGGACTGTAAAACACCAATACACGCTGTTTTCAAGACCACATTGTTTCAGGAGTCAATAAAGTTTAGTTTCATATTGATTTGTATGTTGTGGTGAATTAACAAAGACATCAGTGGAGCCTTTTCCCCAGCCACTTTGATCAAGTTTGCCAAAACAGCATTTTTGGTGTCTAGTAAAAATCCTTACTGGATTCTTGTATTGGGGAGAGAGTTTTCTAGTGGGTTTCTTACTTCCTTCTGCTTAGATTTGTGAAATCTGTATCAACATAATAATTTGTGAGATTTCTGCTCTTCTTCCTTGTAAACTTAGGTAGGAATTGTCCAATGAGTTTAAAAGTTATAGACGTATGGAGGAGCAGGAGAGAGGCAAAAAAAGAACTTTATTTAGGAAAAAGTTGGCTAAGATAAATACACACTATGACTTCTTTGTCCTTCGGCTTCAGAGCCATTAGAAAGCACTCAGGTCACGTTATCAACTTGTTTTCAACATGAAGAATTATTATTTTTCTTATGAAAAATGTTACTTTAGATGATGAAGAGTCATTTATTTGGAACTACTGTAAAACAAAAACCACCCAAAAAAACAAAAGTAAAACCAGAAAAAGGACAAAAAGTAAAGATGTGCAAATGTTTAATTTTTATTTTTTTTTTCAAATTAGCTATACTGATATTTCCTTGTGATTAATTTTAAATGTAGAGGGTTTTATAGGCTTGTCTTCATATTTTCATTCCAGCACCTATGAAAACCACATGTGCGAAGACAAGTATAATAAATATGAAGTTTCACAGAGTACTAGAAAGGACAGAAAGATGCATCAGTTGCAATTCCATATGAAGCCATTATGGAAGATTTCCGAGCTATTTTTTGGTTTTCAGCTGTTTGGCTGACGTTTTGTTGAAGTTTGCCCCTGACTTGTGTTCCTTGCCTAAGGAGCTTTCTGCTCACAGTTTTCTAGACTGGCCTTGCTGCTGTCCTTGCCCCAATGTGCACCTATCACAGAGGAGCTCATTGCTCCGAGAACACCATTAACTAGACCTCTGGGCTCACTAAACATGTGTTTCTCTCACCCTGGAATAATTCTGTAAAAAACTTCATATAAACAAAGCCTTCAAGATTCAACCTATGTAGAGCATCTATTCACTCACAAATCAAACTGTTTCCTTTCAAGAAATAATGACTAGTAATAATAAAGTGAATTAGTGATCTCTGCTGGACTTTAGGAAGCATTCTCTTCAGGAAACATATTTTGTCTGATTTGTGAAGACTAAAAATACTTTACATCATGTCACAGTAGCATGCCTATAGCATCAAACACCATATGGAAAACAAAAATGAAAAACTCTTGAATAATCTGAGTACTTCTACCAATGCTCTTAAATAAAGTCTTGGATGTATCTTTCCATTCCACGTGTCTTTTCACTTAGAAGCGTCACTTTTATTTTTAAACAAATATTCTTGCAATCAAATGGAGACCTTCCATTTTATTTTGACTTCAAGCTATTTTGAAAAAAAATTGAGATTATTATTATGACATTCATAACTGCCAGTGAGCTGAAAAATAAGTTTCCAAACAGCTCTGATTCACTTATTGTTATTCTGTAAGTCTGGCTATTACAGATGTTTCAGAATGTTCCACTGGGAGACTCTGATCACCAGAATGAAATGATCAATTGCTCTAATTTAGCTTTTAAGATGAACTGAATCAAATTCTCTATGAGGTCCTTGTTCATGGGTTTTCAAAACCCAGCTTCTTAGAATGGGGAGGGTGTGGGAAGGTACTTATTATAAGAGGTGGCTGCAACACAGCACACCAATTTCCTACCATTTAACATCACAATAGTGGAGTCACTGGTAATAAGAAATTCAATTTATAAATCCATTAAAACAACAAAACAGCCCAATTTGCTATATAAAAAGTAATGTTTCTGCCCTAGAAAAAAAGATGTTTGTTTCAACAAGACAGGGAAGAACGTTGTTCTCCTGATTACTGTCCTTTATGCCCGCTTTGCTTATACAATACACAAGATTTGTAGATGTTCTTACTTTCATCAGCTTTCTGTGGCCAGTTTTTGCCCTCAGCTGTTCTCATGAAAACCTGCTTAAAGCAAGAATTGACCCAACATCTAATTGAGGGCAGAAGCTGACCCAGGTGCGTTCAAACAAAACGACTCAGGGACTTGGCAGGAATTCAAGCAAAAATGGGAATAAGTAGGAAAGAAGGGAACCTCATGTTGTCAGGGGCTTTGTGCTCCCTGTTTGCCTGGCCCAAACCTGGAGGGGTTTTGCCCCATCTGAGCTGCCAATGCCACAGGCTGCAACCAGTGCTGGATGCACACGCACACAAACTCCTGTAGGTATCTTCTCACTAGATTTTATTCATGAGGCTTAGTGTGGTAGTCCTCATCAGCATGGCATGTAAAAATTTCTGTAATGTTAATAGGGGTACTCATAGTACAACTATTCCGAGTCAGTTATTGCAATAGATTTTGATTGCAGAGATGCTGTATTCAAAACATCAGAGTGAAGGTTTTGAAGGCAAATATTAAAAATTAGATCATTTTATGTGTCTTTTTGAAGAATTCTTTTAGCCTTGTAAATGAAATTACAGGAATGAATAGAACAGACAATTGATAGGGTAATTATTCTTAATTAGATTTTGACACAATCTTTGGAAGACAGGCATTTGAGTCACAAAGAGATGTTCTTGTATCAAAATTCAAGTGGAAGTTATTGTGTTGAAAAGCCAAATACAGCAGTGTAGTGCTAAGAGAGATGATTCCAAACAAGCAAGAGGGTAAGTAGTCTGAAGCCACTCACCTCAGCTCTTTCCATGCATGGGAAACCGTTTCTGGCCCCCAACAGGGTACATCTCCAGTGCAGCAGCAATGCTGTCTTGCAGAATCCTCCTTTCCATCCCCTCTGCTAAATTCCCTATGGCTATTTCAGAGTCACATTCTCATTTTTCTGACAATCCTATGACACTAAGCTGGGTGGAAGTGTCGATCTGCTGGAGGGTAGGGAGGCTCTGCAAAGGGATCTGAACAGGCTGGACCGCTGGGCAGAGTCCAATGACATGAGGTTTAACAAGGCCAAATGCTGGGTCCTGCACTTGGGGCACAACAACCCTATGCAGAGCTACAGACCAGGAGACGTCTGTCTAGAAAGCTGCCTGGAGGAGAAAGACCTGGGGGTGTTGGTTGACAGCAACTGAACGTGAGCCAGCAGTGTGCCCAGGTGGCCAAGAAGGTCAATGGCATCTTGGCTTGTATCAGAAATGTTGTGACCAGCAGGTCCAGGGAGGTTATTCTCCCTCTGTACTCGGCACTGGTGAGACCAGTCCTTGAATCCTGTGTTCAGTTCTGGGCCCCTCACCACAAGAAGGATGTTGAGGCTCTGGAGTGAGTCCAGAGAAGGACAACGAAGCTGGTGAAGGGGCTGGAGAACAGGCCTTATGAGGAACGGCTGAGAGAGCTGGGGTTGTTTAACCTGGAGAAGAGGCTGAGAGGAGACCTCATAGCTCTCTATGACTGTCTGAGGGGAGGTTGTAGAGGGGAGGGTGCTGGCCTCTTCTCCCAAGTGACAGGGGACAGGACAAGAGGGAATGGCCTCAAGCTCCGCCAGGCAAGATTTAGGCTAGACATTAGGAGGAAGTTTTTCACAGAAAGTGTCATTGGGCATTGGAACAGGCTGCCCAGGGAGGTGGTTGATTCACCTTCCCTGGAGGTGTTTAAGGTAGGGGTGGACAAGGTGCTGAGGGACATGGTTTAACATTTGATAGGAATGGTCGGACTCGATGATCCAGTGGGTCTCTTCCAACCTGGTGATTCTATGATTCTATGTCTTCCTCATCACATGTTTTTGTGCCCAGCTGTACCTTACTCCACCTTAAAAATGGCCAATTTCCTGAAACCTGTAATAAACCTATGCAAACACTCAATAATAAGGACAAAAAGAAGATATGAACTCTCTAGGTTATTCCAGGTGGATGCATGCCTTCTGCTGCCTGTCCCACAGACTGTAGGCTGTCTGCAAGGAGGGCCATTATGACCTTTTCTTATAAACAGTACGGAAAACACTGTTAGCGTATAACAAAAAAGCCAGATAGTACTAATTTCTTAGACCTGGACTGGACAAAGAGAGACAGGGTAATACAGAGAAGGAAAAGGTAGAAAATGAGAACTAAGACAGAAAGGTTTGAGCTTTCCATCATCCCTTCCTGATGGCAAGAGGAAATTTACCATTTTTATTTCTACTAGTTACAACCATAATTTTATGGAAACCAAAAATAGATTTGACCTCTTCTTTGCTCTTTATTACTACATATTCCAATAACACTTTCCTGCCTTTATGCCTTTTGCTTGAAAAAATTGCACAGTTGTTGGTTTGATGTGTAGCATAGAGATGTTTTCCCTTCTTCATGAAGATCCCTCCCCAGGGAATAAAGTCTCCTAATCCATTTCTTTTCTGTCTTTGAATAGCTGGGAACTACATTAGCATCTCCTCAACTGGAGCATGGACTGGGGTGTTGCTCTGCAGGTTCACACTTTCTTTCATCTGCCTCCTGAACGCCCTTTGATAATCCTTATATTTCAAACTTCCTTTTCAAGTGGTTGGATTTCTCTTTGAGTCATTTACACTATCTGAAGATTAGCAGTGAGGAAACAGCAACATTCACTCCTTCACTCTCTTTTTTCCTGTCTCCCTCAAGCACTCCTGAGCCTTAAATACATTTCACTGTTTTTTTAATTCTACGTATCCCAATGGTGTCCCTCAGCATCCTTCCACTTCCTGCACTAAGGATCTGATGGGCTGTAAGAGACTGATTCTTTTGGGGTGCTTAAGCTGCTGTTAAGACTGCAGCAGAGAGACTGTTCTTCAACACCTTATCTACCCCTTGCAAGCAAGCCCAGCTGTGCTTGCTTCCCAGAAATCCCCCTGGAAGCAGCAGCCCCCTCTACATTCCATTCCAGAACTTTCCTAGAAGAAGCACTGTGCAAGCCTACCAGAAACTAGAAATAATACTCTGCAAGAAGGGCCATTTGCATGCCCACCCTCCTGGAAGGATTCTCGCAGCACCAAAGCCTTGGGGTGGTGAATCTTTACTATTTTTCTTTTGGTTCCTCTTTATTGTCTTGCTTTGCTTCTTTTTACCTCCCACTCATTGTTCTTTCCAAGGGTTTGATATGCTGACACTTTTCCTATTCCCAAGATTCTTGCCTGTGAGAATAAAAATCTTTTACACCAATCACTGATGTTGGTTTTTACCTTAATCAGCCAGGGGGAGTCACTAAATTTATCAGGGGAACCCAAGGCCCACACCTTGCTTCCTAGACTGGTCTNGCTATTACACCTTGCTATTTACTATTTTTACTATTTACACCTTGCTTCCTAGACTGGTCTGCAACACAGGTACCTCATAAAACAGCACTTGTGCCATGTTTTTATGCCAATAAAAGTGCTTTGACCATATCAGAAGCACCACATAGTAATCCCAATGGTAGAGGCAGCTCTAATTGAAAGGCTTGCTCATGTTGGAGACTTACAGGCAAAACGCAAGTCCAAAGCTGGGTTTCTCCCAGATCTGGAAGCAGTACAGTTGGATGTTTAGGAGCCAGTTAATAATGTGTGTTTAATTAGTCCTTTAATTAATGAGAATATATCTCTATATGTGCGCATATATATATATATACGTGTATGCGTGTGCATGTGTGCTTGTTACCTAATTATTCTCTAGTGACTCCTCTGAGAGGCAAGGGCACCAAACACACAGAAATAGGAAAGAGAAAAGCAAGTTCCTTTGCTCTGCACTTGGTATGTAACTGAGCAAACAAAACTAAAGTATTTGGGAATCCAGACCTTTGCCAAAACTGACTCGCTAACGCCTCTTCTTGTTTCAGACTGGTGGTGGTTGCTATCCTGAACAAGCTCCAAGCCACCTATCATGCTGCATATGCAAATATCCTGCTTGTAGGAAGCGTTTGGATGGTAAAATACGAACTATGCTCATACTCTTAAACTCTGAAATAAAAGAGCAGTAATTTTTCCGTGTCCTGTAGTGAAACAGGAGAAATTTTATCTCCTGTGATCAAATTAGTGCTTGGCCTCCAAAGAGTTGTAGTGATTTCCTTAGATTAATTCTGTGTAAAATACTTATTTTCTCTCTAATTCCTCTGATGCAACTAGGCTCTATTTGGGCACGTGACTTTTTACTCTTACACATTGTGCTCTGCAGATCTCATAATCTCCAAGAGCTTTTAAGTCATTGCAGCTCTCACATGGATTTTTGATTTCTGCTATATCTTTCTGCTGCTATCCTAACAAATCAGCAACCAAATTATCAAAGGTGAGTAGCAAGGGTGACAGATTCACATGTGCATATTCACTCAGATCATCTTATTTCACACTAGGAGATCTTAGAGATGCACATAGTCATTTTTCAAGAGATCAATAATCTTGGTTTTGTTTGTTTGCATTCTTAGCACAGTAGTTGCATGTTATTCCCATAGCATACAAAAGGCTCAATTCTTATTTAGGTACCACCAAGCAACAGGTGAGTGTTTATACAGAGGTTTCAAGGAGGTTTAAAATAAGACAAAACAAACTTACTCTTCTCTGACAGTAAACATGGGAAAAACAAATTTTCTTAACACAGACGAGTGGTCACGGCCATTGGAAAAGAATAAGCACTCCTATTTGGTTTTGAGGTATTCCCTAGAGATGCTATGTCACTAGCAAATACTTTTTTGTCTAACCAAGGAATATGAAGCTGCAGTCCTGTCAGCCTTTCTTGTAGAATAAATGAGAAATACTGAAATAATAATTATAAGTAGATCCATTAATTATTTAAAAGTTGACTGTTAGTAGGTCCCCCATTCACTGGACTGTTTTGAATGCACTAACTACCATAGCTGGTCCTGCACGAAACACATAGAATGTGTGACTATTTCACTCAATAGAGTCAACCTGAACCACCATGCTACACTGCTGCAAATGTAACCTGTCCTCCTTCAAATTGAACGTACCTGCTGGCTGAAAAACCTGACCCATCATGTTTAATGGGATTACACAACTGTAACTGAGGAGGTTCCCAACTACTTTCCAACACTTGTGAGGAAATATGACAGATTCAGTGGAGACCTAGAAAAATTAAGACTAATTATTGGGTCTGATCTCTGAAACCCTGGAATTAAATTGCCCAGTTTAGTACCAGACTACCATAAAGGGGCATAATTTAGCCCTTTTTGACTCATGGGTAAACCTACTGAAGTCATGGCAAGTTCATTAAAAGAGAGTAGCTTGAGAGTGGACTAATATCTTGAGTGAACAGGGCTTGGAAGGAGTTTCATGATCCTCATTTACAAAGACCCTTTACAGATCTAGTCCCTTTCACTGAGAGCACCACTGGAAGCAGGGGCAATGGGAGCCCAAACAGGATACCTGCCAGCATAAGCCTGCCCTTGAAACAACATATTCTTCTTACAAAGCTTAGTCACTGCTTTATTCTAATGAGTCTCAAGTGCAAATAAAAAAAAATGCTAAAAATCCACAATGCAATTGTCTTCCTGACCGTGCCGGCAAAACTCTGGCATGGCACATGATGCCAGCAACTGCTTTTTGCTGCATGATTGACAGTTCAAAGGTGAAAAGCACTATTTCTGCTCTAACCTGATTTGGGGCTGGGATGAATTATATAATGCTTCCAGATATTCATCAGTGCAGGATGACAACATTTGATCTTGCACAACTGCATAGCAGAAACTAATGAGAAATTTAAGAAAGGAGATGAAATAGAAGAAAGAGGATAAGATAAAAGAAATAAATGTGTTTTTCTTAAAAAAATAAACCCAACAAACAGTAAGCAGAAGACCTAGAAAGCAGAAGAAAGAACATTTTTCTGAAACCTTTTGACTTCTTTGCTCCCAAGGTACATGTGCTGGTGTTTGTGTCTCCCCTGAGTTTTCATGCCCTTCTCACTAAGTCTGCATTATCAGTGCCTCTAACTGCAAAGACCAAAGAAACAGAGTACCTGAAATCTGATTTCTCCTTTTAGTCTGTTTTCCCAATATACCTTTTCAGGCTGCATTATTTACCACTGAATAATATTATATTCAACACTTCAGAAGACATTTTCTTCTGTAACAGTTTTGTTTGTCCCTCTGAGATGCAGCTGCTGACTTTAAAGCAGAGGGGATTTGAGCAGCAGTCAGCAGAAATGTCACTGGGTATAAGTAACTCTTCCATAATAAAACCAGAAAAGTCTATTTAATAGGCATAGCTCTGGTAAAATCAGAGAGGTGGCAGCTGAGGGCTGTCCTCTCCTTGTAATACAGGGACAGAGGAACACGTGGCAGCCAGTGAGAAGTGAAGGGAGGTTGTAAAGTACCTCTCATGTTAATCCATTACCTATTGCACCTGTTACAGAGATGGGGAGTAAAGGGCTTTATTGAGTTATTTTTCTTTTTCTGAAGCTGTTGTTGACCAAGGACAAGAAAGAGGCTGTGAAGTTTTTAAGGCACATTTCTTATTGTTAAAGCTCAAGTTGATGATGCTAAATAATATTTCAGTGACTCTTGCAAATGTGTTTCTAACTCTTTCAGCTGAACCTGTTTTGCCTTCTTTCAGGCTGACTTTGAGATGCAAAATGCTGCACATCAGGGTCTCAGAGGACCAGAATGACAGCAGTATCATAGAAAGGAGAGCAGGAAGAGATCCCAAAAGTTACTCCTTTCCCTACCTCAAGGCTGAACCAGCTCTGCTAAATCAATCATGACATTATTTGTCTAAGATGTTCTGAAAACCCAAACATCTGACCCCAAATTTGCAACGCCAGAGTCTAATCTGTAAAACCACTCCCACGAATAACTCTTCTTCCCTACCACTCACTGTGTGCATTAGCTGAGCAGATCAGCAGCAGACTCCCTTGCAGCACTAATTTTCAGGTGTTTGAGACTTCAAAGCAGGATAACTGCATGGTTCCTCTAAATACAGGATCCCAAACAAGGGCAGACATTTAGGACTTATAATTTGCATTCTGTTATTTTCTTTCTGTACTCTTACAATGATTTTATCATTTCTTTGCTAAACAAGGCAGTGCTTAATCCTGCTATTAACCTTCTTTGATAGATATTCCAAGATTTTCATTTATATTGGCCCCTCACAGCTCAAAGGCAGCAGTGAATAAAGCTCCACAGAATACTCTTAATGAAAGCCTAATGAATTTAAACCAGCCTCCATCCTATTAATGCAGCACAAACCATGGGATTCATGTAAAATACCATCAGGTATATTCATATTAACAAATGGGTTTACTTCACGCAACATTTTAATGCTTCGATAAAATCTATTCATTTGCAAAGTTGAAGGCAGGTCTGACACACTAGAACCGGAGAGTGAGAAGAGCGTATGCCAACCTCTCCCCTTTTCAACTTCTTGATTTTCCTGCCACAGTTAAGAATTTAATTTCTAATGAACTGAGAAATTCATTTTTTCCACCACACCAGTGATGTCTCCTACCAGTGTTTGCACATGTAGGAAGTCTTCAGAGATGCTTAAATCCCAAGAAAACCTCAAGTGATAGTAAAACTAAACAGAGGGGTTTAACAGATAGTAAAAACAGTATTTTTCCATTGCTGCATTATGGTAGAATTAACTGTCTTCAAGGTGTCTAAAGTAACAGTGATGCTTTTTCTTGAAAAAGAGTGGTGTTGACATTTCATTTAAAATCAACCAGAACACACTCAGTTAGAGGTGATAAGAAGGTTAAAAAGTTAGAGCAGAAAGAAAAAAAGCTAACGAAAAATGGAAAATTTGACCAGCTGTTGATAAAAAAAATCAGTCATCGTATATCCATGGACTGAGTAGAAACCTTGCATACTTTCAAGAGAAATCATAATGTTCAAACATTTGTGGACCATTTTGATGCTTTCTATTGCTCATTTTCAAAGTGACTTTGAATCAATGCCTGTCACAGAACAGGGTCAAATACATTTCTTCGCTCAACAGCAGGAAAAAGCAAGTACCAAACAGACTTTTGCTCCCAAATGCCTACACATTAAAATCTTCAGTCACTTGGATATTCTCAAATATGTTATCCCATTTTCCTGTAACAATATCTCCTAAATTATCCTGCCTGTCCCTGTAAGGGAGAACTTGGATGGAGGCCAGTCACCAGCTGAGAGTTCTCCTTGCCAAGTCTGTCAAGTAAATTGATTTTCCTCCAAGACCTCTGGGTCTCTCTGAGCAAAAAGAAGCCATATATTTCATCTCATTTATGCTCAAAGGTCTTGGAGCAAAAAACTCAGATCTGGACTAAAGGGCACATAGTGCCACCCAGGGACCACTGATCACCCACAAAAGTTTTGGATGCGGCTTAAGTTGGGCCATCTTGACAGCACAAGCTACTCACCTAGACAGTTTCACTGTCCTCTGCAGCTTTGCTGGACCATGATAAGTTTTCTGGTCACTCGAGGGACCAGAGATGTCAAAAAAAAAAAAAGTCCATAAAACTCTCACTGCTCAAAAATATAGTCAAAACCCAAAGGGCGACATATTGCATGGCAGCAAGTCATGAGCTGAAGATGAGTTTTTCTATACAGGCCCCAAATCTGTTGCCCCAGCTGCTATCAAGCCCACTCTAAGCAGTGTTTCAGGAATATCTAGAGCATATCTTTGCTCCGGGAGCTGAAAGCTTGTGAAGACAGCAAGGTTGCCCATTAGCAGTGGCAGACAACACAGTATTAGCTGCAAAGGGTCTCAGTCACTTCCAAGATATAAATGCATTGGACTGCTGCTTGTTCAATGCAGATATCTTTAAGGTGTCATGCTTGGAGTTTTTTTGTTTTCCTTACCAGCATACAGCTGTTCCTCAGTTCATAAACAGTTCTAGAAATCTCTAAAAATTAGTAGGCTTATAAAAAAGTAAATTGAAGGTAGTTGTTTCACCAGGATAAGCTATAACGTATCACTCTGGTGCATCATTGCCTCAAGTGAAAATAAACAGGAAAGATTTCTTTTATACCCTCAAGAGTAGTGAAGGAAATAAAATATGAAGCCAAAGATTTTCCACCGAAAATATCTACTATTTTGCCTTTGTCCAGGCAGCTCTTATTACTTCTCCCCAGTCTTGCAATGAGGGAAGCATAATAAAAACAACAGCTTTCATAACACTAGAGACATTACATTTCTATTTTAAGGATATATTACACACCAGTGCTTCTTACAAGTTGTGGAGTGTTAATTAATACGATTTCTTTCTTTCAATGGTGATCAGTCCTGAGTTTGTAGTTGCTCCTCACCCTGGCCAGGGAGGGACTCTGTTCCCCCAGGTCTTTAGTAAAATCCTCACCCCAGCACAGCCCTATGGTCAGTGGCACCAAATGGGTAAATAACCAAACAAGAAGCAGCCTTGTAGCAATCCGGTTATATTTTAACATTTCAGATGGTGCTGTGTGCCTGTTCCTGGCACTGCTCATATACTGGAATAACCTTTTTAGTCCCGATATTTCACATAGAGATCTTCTTAGCAATTGATTGCTGTGAATAAAAGCCTCTATAGTCCTAATATCTTTATAATGGAAGTCAATGCTAAACACATAACGTTTTAGCAGAAATATATCGGCAGTGCAAGAAAGGAGAAAATTAACCTCAGTAAACTGTGGTCAAACTCTAAATGGTTTTGTTTAAAATGTAAACAGGTTTATGTTAATTAAAATTACACTGTTGATTTCATTAGGACGATCCCTCTGCCTTCCCTGACTTTCATCTAGCTTTCCAGAAATGGAAGAAATAAATATATATTGCAGTGGAGCTTTCTTCATTTTATGCTGAGTTCTGCCTAAGAACTTCACCTCATTCATGCCAGAAAGGAGAATAAGCCATGATATCATTTACTACACTTTAAACACTGCAAAACTTTGGATCCAAGATTTTGGTTTAGTCTACACTAAAACCCAGCTGTGCAATCTAAGTTTGCATATAGGCTTACATGTAAATAATCTATAGGGATAGAAAGGGAAAGGTCATTCCATCTGAGCATTTATCTTGGGTTTTCTACCCCTTCAGCTGGAACANTTTTCTTCATTTTATGCTGAGCTCTGTCTAAGAGCTTCACTTTACCTCATTCGTGCCAGAAAGGAGAATAAGCCATGATATCATTTACTACACTTTAAACACTGCAAAACTTTGGATCCAAGATTTTGGTTTAGTCTACACTAAAACCCAGCTGTGCAATCTAAGTTTGCATATAGGCTTACATGTAAATAATCTATAGGGATAGAAAGGGAAAGGTCATTCCATCTGAGCATTTATCTTGGGTTTTCTACCCCTTCAGCTGGAACAGCAGCTGGTTAGGTGTGATCAAAATCTGGCTTGGAATCACTCAGATAGGAACCCATCACAGTGTATGTTACAGACTTTTAAATACAACATTGTACCTTAATTGTCTATGGTTTAATATAAACTCTAATATTTCCTTTACTCATTTAAAGTCCAATCTCTCTGATTTTGTCATGCCAGGAATAGCTCAGAGTGCTCCAGGTCAAACAGTGTAATCAACTCTGCAATCGTTGTTGCCGAATAACACTGCCGGCAGCCTGCAGAAGCCTTTCTTATGAGCAGACGTAGCAGGAGATGAATTTGTGATGCTCAGTTACCGCATAGAGGCTAAGCCTCATTAGCAAAGTGCACGACTGTGTAAACAAAATTGTATCCCAACCACTTGGTGGACAAAGGGACTTCAATGCTTCCTCCCAGACTCGCACACTGCTGTCACTCTTCCCAGTCACCCACAGGCCCCAGATCAAGGTGAGGACAGTTTCTATCTATTGTACCCATTTAGCTACTAGCAGGAGTCTTCTCAACAGCATGGGAACAAAGAATTGGATACTACTGATACACAACATGTCCAATCTTTCTGCTAGGAAAAAGGCTGATGATAAAAGCAGCAAAGTGCTGTGAATTTTGGCTATCTGAGAGCAAGAGGCACCAGAAGTGTAGCGCATCCAAGAGGAATGAGAAGAAACAAAAATTAGCACATATGATTTGCAGTTAGTGGTTGCATATTTCAACACACATTACAACCTCAGCAAGAAATTGGATGCACGTGGGATTGTCTCTGTTTTGGAAAACTGGTTGTGGACCTAAAGACAAAATGTCTCAGATGTACCACAGCCATGACTGAGTTCTGTGGAAGTGCCTTTTGGTAGGATTCATTCTGGTTTTCTGTAA
>WAAB01003778.1:177432-254064 GCA_013389865.1 Piaya cayana
GGCCACCTGGGCACACTGCTGGCTCATGTTCAGCCGGCTGTCGACCAACACCCCCAGGTCCCTCTCCTCCTGGCAGCTCTCCAAACAGACCTCACCCAGTCTGTAGCTCTGCATAGGGTTGTTGTGCCCCAGGTGCAGGACTCGGCATTTGCCTGTGTTAAACCTCATGCCGTTGGACTCTGCCCAGTGGTCCAGTCTGAATACTATGCAAATTTCCCTTGCTATCCATCTTAAGAAGTACCCTGTAGTATACAAAGAAGGAGGTAAAATACTTATAAATCAACATTGATTTAACACTACCCAACAAGGAATCCACAGTTGATTTAATACAGTTTATAGTTTGGCTCATGCTTGTTAAACATGAATACAAATAAATGTTCTTTATTTTATGTTAGTGTTGTGGTTTGAGCTAAATTAGAGTCAGTTTTGTGACTAACTCAGTTACTGTAAGTAACTTCATTCTCTGAAAACTAACTGCATGATTTTGAGACACTATTCCTCTCTAAAAGCGATAACAGAGGACATAGGTACGCAAGACTGCCAATGCTTTCGCTTAACCAAGGCCATCCTCAAGCTGGTGGAAATGGGGATCACACTTGTGAGGAGAGGCAAATAGGACAGGTGACTCTAAACTGACCAACAGAGTATTCCATCCCAAATACATCATAGCCTGTATAAACCTGAGAGATTATGAGTATCTCAGTCTCTTCTGTGATGGCCAACATCCAGCAAGGACCTCATCTGTCCAGTTATTCCAGATCCCAGACCCATGTGTTCCTCAATCCAGTCCCAGAGTCTAGCATCCTCCTAGCCATGGACCCATTCCCTTGTGTCTGCTCTGCAGCACTTGTGGTGACATAGAGTAATCGAGGGGTGGGGGAGCAATCTCATGTATTTGTATATATTTTCTTACTTTCTAATTATTTTCATTATTATTGTTATTATTATAATTTCATTAAACCTGCAGTTTTAGTTTCCAACCTACAAGTCTTTTTCCTCTAATTTCCCTCTCCCCTTTCCCTGAGGGCAGAAGGGCTGGAAGGGATTTTGGAAGCTCAACTGCACAGTTTTAGCTGCCAAGATATAGCAGGGTAGGGCTAAATCGTGACAGTTAGGTAACAACCTCTCCAGTGATGTACTTCGTAAATCAGGGTACAATTTACCATATATGACATATCAGTAAAGAATAAGATTTTGTGACTATCACAGCTGATAGAGGTGTGTTTGCTCTTAGGAGGGCAGGAGCCAGCCCAGACCTGCTCCCACCAGCCAACACAATCACAGCAGCCCTAAGTCTGTCCGGTACTGGTTCACAAAGTAAAGCAAAACTGCACTCAAGTTTGCCAGCACAAAACATCAACTCATGGAGAATTCAACTAGCTAAAAGAAAAGTTTTCTTTCACCACGGAACCTCATATACCTCTGAAAATCGACTCCACAAGGTGGCAGAGGTCAGCAGTTCATAGGAACAAGAAATCATTTCATTAGATAGCAGCATCACACACAGACCAAAGCTGCTGCCCTATGACATAGCTCTTCTCCCCTGGAGATAAATCATGCACTTATTTAACAACTGGCCTCACAGCCTAGGGTCCAAAATACCCGCTCACTAAGTCTGGGGAGACTCCAAGCAGCACTTTCATGGCTGTTTTGAGCCAAAAGGAATATGAGAGAATAAGGCATGGAGGCACAGAGTAAGATATGATTGTTAGTGTTGTTGCATTACTTGTTAGCCTGGCTGCTATGAATTGGTGCATTGGCCTCAGGTCTCACAGGTACCTCCAAGCTCAGTGTCTTTTTTGACTTTTGGGAACTATGTAGTCACGTTAGGCAGTACAGGGTAAAGAAAAAGATTAAACACCAGAGCCAGGCAGCTGCTACCTGTCTGCAGTGATGCCATTTCTCATGCTGACAAGTTGCAACATGGGTGTGCACAGAGAAGTTTTATAGAGCCTTCTCTGAAGCACCAGGTATGGTTCTGGATGGATGTACCAGTTTGGGACCTGAGGAGGAGAGAGAGAAGAAGCAACTGCGGGCAACTGCCATCAGGATCACAGCCCCTTTCTCTCATCCAGGCTCAGAAATCAGCCCATCATTTAGGCCACCCACATTCCTGGGAGAGGCATCCCAGCTGCAAGTGACATCACTCGCAATACACATTACTCAGTGGACAACACAAAGGGTAGTTGTCCAAATCCAAGTGCTCTCTGCCCAACATCTGCTAATAGAAGGAAGCTTAGGCTGCAGTAGAACAAGGCAAGTCCTCTGCCTCCCAGGTAATGGTAAAACTCATGTATAAAATTCACCTGTAAAAATAGGAGAGAAATGGAAACTGCTGGCAGAAATACAGAGCCCAGATACTGCAGATACAATGTTTGTAGAAAAAATTACTGTATCATATTTTTCTTCTTTACCTCTCAAAAATGCTGACCTTTTTTCCCAAAAGTATTCTTATAGAGGTTTTTGTCTCCAAAAAAAAGAAGATATTTCCACAGACAATTCTGTAGAAAGCTCTGTCTCACCAGCAGAACTGATTGGATATGTAATTAGTATTTTTTCTATTCTTCAGTGACTGCAAGCTGACTTTCTTACAAGCTTCATGCCATATCAGTGGCTTCACTGCAGGAAAGGCTTTGCTGAATCCCACAATCAGCTGTGAGGTATAAATCCATCAGCAATCAGTCTTCACTATTTTCTGGCTCAGGTAACCACTCCTCATTTAACTGCCTTTGCAAAGCTGAGCTGAGCCCAGTGCAGTTGAAACTGGCCTTTGAATGGCCCAAAGCTTCACTGATCTGCTACCCTGCCAGCCAGGAGTATTGTCCCCGCTATGGCTCCCAGCTGTGTAGTTTCTACCAGAGGCTGTCAGCATAAGGAAAAAGAATCTCAATGGAATTTTAAGAGGTATATTTTTGGCTTAAAATTATTGATTGTTTTATTAAATCACTTAATTTTGTATATTTGTGCACGCCTAATGCGTGTAAACTTTTGCTTTGAACAGTGAGAAAATAAACAACATAATATCGAGAGAGAAGGCACTAAAAAAATGTTAACTGTCAAAACTCTGCTCTTAGAGAAAGGTTTGTTTTCATAGTCTGTCACTATAATCAGATCAGTGTCTTCATCTCACTGCACCATCTCTACATTTTGCCTTGACAGTAACAGTAGTTATTATAACAACACAAGTCAGAAAGACATCAGAGACAACTCAACAGCACAGCACAGAATCCATCCCCAGCATATAGCTGTGCCCATCTGCTGCAGCTTCAAACCAGCTTCCCTGGGAACTCCCTGTGGAGAATCGGCTGTGCTGCTGAGGCACACAGATGTATTTTTAAAATCTGAGTTTACTTTTGAAGCCCGCCCCAAATCCATAGTTTTTGTGGGTTTAAACCACTGATGTTATCTTAATGCAAATACTGGTGTTGAAAATATGTGGGAACCTTCTGAGTGTGAGGTGCAAGATTTAATTTCCTTCAGGTGAACTGTGCCCTTGTCTTTGGAACATGTTAGTTTTCAGTGGCTGCTAATATGCCAGTTGCTGCCAGGCCTGAAAAAAAACACAATGCAAAAAAAACCCAGCACAAACAAAGCCAACAAGCTGCTTAGTGTTTCCATTAATGACAATTCAGTGAGGATTGCAAGGGAAGGCAACCAAAGAGGATGTAATTCCAGCTAAGGCACAGTTGTGTGCTGAAACAACCAAAATGATGGTTGAGGACAGATTTTAGAGTGGTTTAGTAACCTCATGGCTCTCAGAAAATGACATAATATTCCAAAAAGGATACCAGAATTAAAAACACCAGGATGATTCCCTTAAAAGTGGTGAGCTGCAGCTCAGCCAAGTCAATTGTGTTCCTAGGACCAACACAAAATCTTTTTGCTGAAAAAGGCCATACCAGAACATTTTTTTAAATCTCTTCCTATAAAAACTTTAACACGTAGACTACAAATAACACAGGTAAAAAATGGGCAAAGCTTCACGGAACTGTTGGCAGCACCAGGTCTGCCAGTTGAAGTCTTTCCTCAAAGACTTGAGCACGCACCAGTTGCAGCAGTGCAAGATAGGTGATACTAGAATCAGATCCCACCTAACAAGAAACAAATATCTTTGAACACGGGAAAGGGAAGAGGCTACTCTTCATTTGGCATTTGGGTTTATTTATGGGAGACTCTCAGAAGATCAGTCTCTGTGCACATCGATTATTCTCATACATGGATTATTTTCTGTCTTCCAGGATAGCCAAGGCACCCAGCATCCACTTATACATCCTTTGGCAGCTCTGGAACATGAGTTAAGAATCCTGTACATTTATTTTCTTGTTTCTATAAGGATTTTCCAAGAGAACAAAACACATCCATTTGGTTTTCTCATAAACCCACATGATCATAGTAGCTGCTGCTGTCCAGCCACACTCACAGGGTGCTTCTGAGTGATGAAATCCCAATGGACAAGTCTGGAGCCAAGCCAGGAGTCCAGCCCAGAGAAAGACTGAATTCCTTCAGCACAGGATCACCCTGCCTGCCAGTTGTAGGAGCCCATGTATTGCAGCAGGTCTGTCCTTAATTTTCAAAGTGCTATAGAAGGATTAGGCCTATTGTTCACACTTTATTGCTATTTTTTAGCACTCTGAGAGATACACCTTCTTCTAGAGAGCATCTTCTTTCAACAAAGATTATTCTTTAGCAGAATTTCCCTTGGATTCATCTCTTGTGGGTTCATAAACCTCATTCTACCCTTTAAACAATTCTTTTGCCACCAGGTCCTGAGAGTCTCAATCAATATACCTCTCAGTCCTCTACACATCTCTTTTTTCCCTTTAAATTGTAGGACTCCAGAAAATATATTAGCTTAATACCAGAATGGCTTGAACTTTCCTTCAACTTGGAGCTGGCTGATTTCTGGTGGCACCTGGAGGAAGTTGTGGAGGAGCTCAACTATCTCTGCAGTGAAATGAAGCTAACAGAGGCAGAGGTACAACTCTCATTTAATCCAGCCTCCTTTCATCAGGAGTATTAAGGATTCATCTTCAAGCACTTTTATGCTCTTTTATTTAATCTTCCCTTGTCTCCCAAGTGGTCCTTTGAATTAGTAGGGCTCAGTGCTAATAAGCTCAGGAATATTTCTGGAGCATGCTGCTTCGGAAAGGCCATGCAAGGGGCTTCTCAGCCCTCTCCCAGAGCACCTAATGCAATTGCTTCCCTTTGCAGTGCAAAATCCACAGATGCATCTGCTGTTTTCAGCAACTGTACTCAAATATAATAGCTGAAAGCATAGGACAAACCACCTTTCAGAGGGTGCAAGCCAGAGGACACCAGTCTCATGCCTGGTCACTGCAGTGTATGGGAGTGAGGGCAGTACAGCCCAGTGCCACAGGCTTGAGGAGAGTAAAGAGGCTGGCTGATCACCCAAAAGTTGGTGCCTTAAATTACGTAGCTACTAGAGACCTTTGGCTGATGCTTTTACTTCCTTCTGCTAGGGTGTGGAGGTGGAGTTGTTTTTTTTTTTTTTCCTAGCTTTTTGCTTCAGCTCAACTGCAAGGCTGCAATGTTTCTCTGCACTTGCTCTGGGGGATCAGAAGGAGATTTCCTGGAGACAAAGCTCTAGTCAAACCAGTAAATCTCTTGTACTGGTTTCTTTCCGCTATTATTACCAGTTACCTATTTTACAGGAGATCCTTTCAGTATTACTAAAGCAATAAAGAGTTGGAAGAGAAAGCTGAGAAAGGACAATGTGGATTTTTGTGAAGGGAGAGAGCAAGAAGGCAGTGCTGTCCTGGCAGTGCAATAAGACACAGGAGAGTGTCAGAAATGCCACAAAGGAACATTTCAGGTGCATCACCACTGTGCAGATGGCCCAGGATGGGAGCCAGGTTTTATTCCAGTCCTTCTCCCACTCACCTGGACACTCCTACTGTGGCTTTGGAAGTGCCTTATTATTCACAGAGATTAGAGTGGGGTTTAAAACTCTCTGTTTGCTGAGGAAGAAGGAACTAATCTAATTTGCAAGTTAATGCAGTAGAGTCCC
This sequence comes from Piaya cayana, assembly GCA_013389865.1. Taxonomy (NCBI): domain Eukaryota; kingdom Metazoa; phylum Chordata; class Aves; order Cuculiformes; family Coccyzidae; genus Piaya; species Piaya cayana. The sequence continues at coordinate 183,461 of WAAB01003778.1, forward strand.
AGACCTTTCTGTGATGAAACACCATCACACCCTACACCAAAACAAGTGATTTTTTAAAAAAATCTTAGATTACAAACAAAAGACTCTCAGGTACCTGCAGAAATAGTGAGGACATAATTTGAGAAGAGTTATTATATCTACAAGTTAGTATATCTATACTTACAATCCAGCTTCCTTCAGCAGTCAATAAGAGAACATAATGGAGATCTGGAAGGGCACCTTAGCCACACGGCCAAAAAATATTTCTACAAAACCTACCACAAGAGAGTTGTGTTTCATGATGAGGGCTATTCTGTACTATTGCAAAAGAAATACTTTAAAATAGATTTAAAACTCAGTACCTACAAATCAAAAGCTTGTCAAAGGTGTGTAGAGCTGAGATTCCCAAGGCATGTGACCTTGTGCTCTTATAGAATCTCATTTTTCCCCTGAATGTAATGAAAAACACATCACATAACATGGAAAGGAATGAAAAAATTCCTTCGCAACACAAAAAACTTCCAGTGATGTACTGGCAGGCTCAAGAGACAAGAAAGAGAAGATAAGTGAAGGCAAGCACCATAGTAGCATTTCCAAGTGTCAAATGCTATACTCAGACTGAAAGAAGAAAATCTATTACTCTTCTTAAGAGAGTCACAGGCACTCTGTTATCTCCAAGCATGAAAACTATGAACAATATCTCAACACAGAGTTCAATCTGCTTAGAAGACAGGTGAGATGTTTTGTCATTTTTTTGTTGAACTTTATTCAGCAAAATTTTACTAATAGGCCACCTTTTGCCAAGTATTTGTGCTCTTGTCTAATATAGAGAAAAGGTTTTGTAGAAAATATGAGAACACAGAGAGTTGTCTCAAAACTAATTGTGCACCATTTGACTGCACATTGTATCTCAGTGAAGACTGCAGCAATAATAGATATGTTCATTTTTAATACTTTCTTCAGCGTCTTTCAAACATTTTCCTATACAAATTCATGCTACATCAATATCCCATTTAAGACAAGGTATAACTTAGCAAGTAAAGGGGTTAGGTAGTTGAGACGTGTGTCTGAATTCACTGCTAACCTGAACCACCAAGCAGCAGGGCTGATCACAAGCCAGTTTGACAGGAAAAAAGCAGTAATAACCATCCAACTCTTCATTTCTAGGTAAAAACAATAAGTCAGTTACGTGGCAGAAATCTACAAGCTAGAATGTAGTGGTTTCTCAATATTAAAAAAAAAAATCAAATTAACTAAACATAGAAGAAACATCATCTACTCCATGTCACATTGATTTTCTTAAGCAGAAGTGGAATTATACAGTTGACTAACTCCAGATTTTGTATAGCTTTATGGGGTTTCTCAGCCAAATTCCCAGGAATAGGATGCTGAATCTTATGCCAAAAAAAAAGCAATGGAAAAAAATCCAGTTACATTGAAAGGTTTTCAGATATACTATGCTCTTTTGTCAAAGCTATTCTTATTTACACCAGGAAGAACATTCACCATTTGGGAAATACCCTTTTTGTGCCACTTTAGGAGTTACCCTATCCCAGATATGCTCTAGAAATACCCTGTAGTGACCACAAGGCGTATCACTGAAATTGCAGTCACTGAGGCAATTTATGCAACCAACAGGGCAACTGGAGCCCAGAATAACTTCCTTTATGAGCTCCCTGTCTACTCAATGAAGCAATTCACCCCCAGTAAGTACATTATCACCTGCATTTCCACACACGCTCTTAGGCATTTGAATAGAAAACAGTGCCATTCTGTCATTTGTTCATCTATGGTACGGCTTTAAATTGGTTGTTTATTTTACAAGCATTCAAAATAGAAGCACTTAATCTTTACGAATAAAGATATCATACAGCAAACAAAAAATAAGCCCTACTACCTCCAAACAAAAACCCTGAAAGCTGGTTCCTTCAGTTGTACCCCTAAATTCTTATGACCTGATTTTATTACCAAGCAGTTCAAATCATCATCCTCACTGGTATTTATCTCCAAAGGGGAGACACCCATTATGCCCACAGGCAGTCTGCACATTTGGGACTGCTCCTGGGGCTAGGAGCAAAGGCTGGTCTCGCACTGGTAACTAGAAGCAAGGCCTTGAGCTTTGGGAAAATGTATTTTCAAATGTGATTATTCTGAGAGACAACAATGAAATGGGGTCATACATATCTGACAATACTAAAGCAGGAATTCAAGCAGAGGGTCATTAAAAACTTCATTTTCAGTCTACAAAAGGGGATTTATTTCACAAGTTAGCTGCTAGTCACGGCCAAATCAGCACTTCAAACACCGAAAAGATAGTGGGATGGGAGATGGAGCAACAAACACATTTGATTTTTATGACATTTTACCCTCAGTTTGCTTAAGTTTAAAAATATTGATGAAAATGGCTGTACTTTTAGGCATGAGGGTGGTCCGTTATAATTCAGTCTGTCATAGAAGTTGCATACATACATGCAGGATCACTTTAGGAACAATGTAACTGTTCATTTTTCAACCCAACATTAGATTTTTTTAAGAATTTACCTAAATGTTCACCACTAGAAATCCTAATGCTTTTTTTTTTCCCTTTTCTCTAAAGAGATTAAACCCAATTATTGCTGGAATTTGTCCTATTTCTCTTTTTTTCTATTTCTATTACTGAACTGTTATACGAGACAGATAACATTTTCACTAGACTTAATTAAAACTCATGCTAATAAAATGAAATGTAGTGAACCAAATATAGCAAATAATTTACTATAAGTAAAGGTATGCTGTATATTTTACAGTGTTGGCTGCATTATCTATTCTCTATGTGTCTTTTTATATTATAGAAATAAGAATGTCTGGTTATTAAATATAAAGGTAAAGTGTATATATATATATACACGTAGTTAATTCATATATATGTTTAAATGTAAGCCAACTAAACTAATATTAATACTTTAAGTTACATTGCTTTCCCTTATAGTAGGTAAAGAAATTACTTAGTGATTTATTATATGGCTAAAACCAACGTATCAAGACCCTGAGCTCGTAAATACATATTCCTCAAGTCCCTGTGCTATCATGATGTGCCCAGTGCAGCCTGTGCTGGGCTCTGGCCAACCAATGATTATTTGTGGCAGCATTTTGAAGGCAATTAAGTCAGATGCATTTGAACCCCCTGAAATGCCAGGCCATTTAGAAGTATTATTATTGACAAATTATCTACCATGCCACAAAATGTTACTAAAACTACAGCAAATTATTATTTCTGAATAATACAACTGGTTTGACTGGGAGATGTACAGGCTGACTGCCTTGTCAGAATTTGGCCCAGATTTCACCATGGGAAAAACAAACATATTGACAGCTGGCAAAACTCTGCCTGGATTGCAAACATATTTGCTTTTGAAGTTAGTACCTCATGCAGATACCATCTGCTCTGCAGAGAGGAGTAAGCAGTACACAATAAACAGGTCTGGGATAACCAGCCAAGCTCCTTCCCCATGCCTGTTGGCTCTGGCTTGACTGATTCCTAGAAGCAATATCGTCCCTGGTTTTTTGGAATTGGTGTGGTGTCAGAAGGAGTAATCACTCCTCAGTTTGGTCTGTCAAGTCATCATCCTCTTCTTACCCAGCAGAGAACTGCACATGACTTTTCTCTTTGTGCTTTCATCTGCATTTGTCCTCCTTGTGTTTCTCCAGGTTCACTTTTTCCACAATATCAAGATGCAGTATCCCCCACAGTAAAGGAAAAGAGGTACAAAACTTCATTTGCAGCATAGATCCATTTTCCAGGTCAAGCACAACCCACAGGAGACCAGGTATGGTTTAGAGCTCAGTCCAGTTACACACCATATATGGATTACATGACCTTTTTACCATTTTCCTGATTCGGTGTCACTATCTATCAAATTTTTAGAACTCATTCCAGCTTCTGCCCATCACACATATCAGCAAAACAAACTAAAGTAAATACAGCCCAGTGGTATTCTGGTTTGAGGGAATATATTTGAGGTACATATAACTTGTGATGACAGAGGTGTATTGTCAAGAACATCTATATTATTTTATTGGACATAAAGGAGAAAATGTGCTGTAATAAATCGGAAACTTTATGCCTTTTAGCATCTAGATGGTCACTTTAGAAATTTAAGACCTCACCTTTAAAAAGCGAAACAACTAAGCTATAACTCATATTTATTGCACTCTTCCACCTTCCCAGAGATTATCATTCCATGTACAACATTTTGGGTTTTTTTTCAAAAAGCTGTCAAGAATTTAAGGAATTGTGCCTTGAAGGAAAAACAACCACAACCATTTCTTGATGTCGCAAGATATAAAAGCATACATTTCAATATGGACAGAGTTGCAGCAATTACATTCATGCAGATTATGTTTCATGAGATTTCATCAAGGCAGGGAATTATGGGTTTAGAAGAGATAGGCTAAAGTTCCAGAAAGGATTCTGGAAGATGAACATTCTGGGAAGGAATTGAAGATCCATCACACTCTGTACCCTTATCTGCTCCATGAGGCTGAATCAGCCTTAGGGCTGAGGTTATCCACTTCAGCCTTTCCAAAAGTGTAATTTCATGGTAACATTTTGTTCAACTAGTATCTGAGCAGGCTGCACTTTGGTTCAACTTTGTGGTTATTTTGCCATTTTTACACTTGTATTTTTGGTTCTTCAGGCAGAGGAGGGCTTGAATCACAGGTGACTTGAACAAGCAGTCACATCTCTCTTGGACCATCTCCATTGCTTTTCATTTCCACAACACCCCATTTTTATTGACAGTTGGGTGAAAGGTGTTTTCTTACAACTCTGAGTACCCCTATTTCTCTATAGAGCTGATACACAGATTTTTACTAATGCAAAGCATAATAAAGACAAGAGTACAGGTCCTGTGTTTTACCTCTGTTTTCAGAAAAGCAGAACAACTGTGCAGCTCCTTCGCCATGGATGTTGCAATGGATGCTTATCCTGCTTCATTCAGTTTAAATCCTACCAAAGTTTATCATGGTGTATATCATGGGATCACTCCTGTAAGCCTTCAAACTCCTGTGAAATGCTGAGTGGCACATTTTCCTCCTGACCTCAAATTAATCCAGGGTCATGAACGTCTTTATAGAGGAATTAAAGTTTTTTAGGATCCCAGCCCTTTGGATCCAGTTTTGCCTTGGGTAATGGAAACTGCTGAAGAAAACATGGGCTTATATAGTATTTTATGCTTCCTTTACTGATCAATAGACTATAAAATACATGCCAAGGTGAGAGCCAAAGTTCACAAAAAGCTACACTTGCCAATCCAAATCCACCTCACAGCATGAAAGCAGAGGCTTTCAGCAGTACTTCAGCTTCCTTCGTGCCTTTTGCCTGCGGAGTCAGTTCCTGTCATGCCCTCAGCTGGAGGACAAAGCTAAGTTATTGCAGGGGGTTGCAAACAAGCAGATGATTACAGTGCACAATTAAAAAGCACCATGCAGATCCCTGCAGAGTGGTGCATCGTGTAACTTTCCATGCTCAAAAAGTCAAAGAAAGTGAACAAATATGGAAGTTGGATTCCTGTTACCTGGGGAGCTCACTGAAAGCAGATTCATGTATATAAATTTAAAATTAATTGCAAGTGGCGAATCTGTATGTCAACAAGATGACAGAAAACTAGTCTACTAGCACATAAGCTTCAGTCACCAGCCCAACTCAGGAAAGGAAAACCACAACTCTATGACCCTGGGATGGTGATCTACAAGGGTATAAGGATGTTCCTTAACTGCAAGTGTGACTTGCATATATTCATTGTCTTTGAGACATCTGTCTCATAAGCACAGCCTTTACACCATGAGTGAGCCGTGTCTTTCACTTATGCTACATTTGCAGCACTTTTTTGCTGAGTTTAATGACATTCTAGTTCAGAGAAGAAAAACTCCACATGAGTTTTTAGATCTCTGCAATTTAGGCACAACCCTCCAGGTAGAATACTACCCAAAATAGGTGCTTACCAGATTACAGCCCTGTGTGAGCAAACACAACTGAAGAAAATAAATGAAATGGCTAACACACAGTGCTCCCCAACACAAGCCCAAGTGCATTTTCATTCTAGCTGCACACCCCTGGTTCTACCCGTTACCATGAGAATGAAAACTACAGCTATTGCTACAAAACTCAGAGGTTAGCTTTTCTCTCTGTAAATCAAACCAGTGGTATTTTTTCCTCTGAACAACCTTTAGCAGCTTGATCCTGCCTCCAAGAATGATATTTCCCTTCCAGAATCCAGGTTGAATGATAATTCACATAGGGCTACTAAATGCCAAGGAAAATCATTGGTGAGAGCTGACTCTCCTGCACCAAATCTGCCCTGGAAGGTCAGTGACACTTCGATCTGTAAAACCCTTTGGCTACTGGCAAGATCCAGTGTAACCTAACATTGCTGCTCAATTTCTGCAAACTTTGCATGCCAGAATGAGATCTTTACTAGATTCATTGTACATTCACATAGACTAGTCAATGAATAACGTCATAAACCATTTCTATTCTTCCCTCTGTCTTCAAGGAATAATTTCCCTGGGTTTGATGGAGTCTGTGCTGATATTTGGGCCATGTTGACAGATGCTTAGAACTGCAGAGTAGCTCACAAATTTAACAAGAAGTGGTGGGTTTGCACAGTCTGACCGAAGAAAGACTAAGGCTCTTAAAAACACTTCAACTTGAACTTTCTTTTCTGTCTCAGAGGAATAAAGCATTTTTCTATGAGGTTGAATTTTCCTCTTCATGTCGATTTCACTGGAGAGAGAACACTCTCAGGCTCCAGAGACAAAAGATTAAAAAATATCTTTCATGTCTAATTTCAGTTTAACTTCTGTTATGACACACTGTCTCCGTCTCTACACCAGCAGTTCCTTTTCCTTCTAGAGTAAATTCCCAGTATTAAACAAAAACTTTTCTTAAAAAAAAAAGAAAACAATTGAGCTTTTCATGTGTAAATTTGTTTCAGAATTTTAAACATAGACTATCATCTCTAATAGCGGTATCAAAAAAAAAAAAACCCACACTGAANGAGCCAACTATGCACACACAATATAACAGCAACTGAGAAGTTAATAATGAAAACATGACTTTCTATTCATTTTCTGGGCCAGAGTTCTTCTCTCATGCTTAAATATCTATATTACACTATTCATGGACAGAGACCAGAAAAACACTTGGAAACACTGATACCTATGAGGCAGTCAGGCAGGTCCTGTACAAGCGTGTCATGCTGAGACACCCTCTGGCCTAAACCATACAAAACCAGTTATAAAGTCAACCTTCAAATCTGACAATGAGAAAAAATGAGAAGATTTAGAACGAAAAGATTAGCTGAGGACAGAGCACAGCTTGATCTAGAGCTGTTCTCATGCCCTCAACACTGTTGGGAGCTCTGACTGGAGCACAGCACACATTTATGTACCAGTCTCGGTTTCATTTATATTGGCTCCACCGGTACCAGAGGCTTAATACAGAGCAAAAAACTTTGGAGTATACTAAAGCCAGCTAAGGTAATGGAGTTGTCCCCTTACACACACTCTGATGCAGAGGCTGAGTTCCTTCCAGCCATACTGAGAGCAGCCCATGGCCATGGCAGGGATTTGGGCACAAAAATATCAGATCATAGAAGAACAGATCTGTCGAAATGGCCAGTAAGATATACAACAGTCATCAGTACCTGTAGCTGTATTGTTGTTAAATTTGTTTAAGGGAGATAAAAATTTCATACCCAATTAACTTTTTTTTGTCTCTAAGTTGCAAATATTGCCATTTATGTTCTGTAAAAAAATATAACTATACTATCCTGACATGTCTTTCAAAAAACCAAAAATCTTTTATACTACCTAGGAGCAGAAGCACATAGAAAAAGGTTTAAAATGTAGAAGCAGACAACTGATGAAACTTGTCCTATTTGTTCTTGCCAGAACGATGCTTCAAATTCCCCAAGAAGTGCATTTCCTTATAAAGCACAAATGTTATTTTTAAATGAGCTTAAAATCCCACCAGAGGCTCGCCAGAGACACAAATGCTCTCAGACACAGAGACATAAAGTCAGGGGAAACTCCAGGAAGACTTCCAGTACATTTTTCCTCATGACATCATGTGCAAAGCCCACAGACCATTTCTGACAGCACTTGTACATTCTTATATCTTTATCCATGATGTGGTAAGTTTGCCTTTAATGGGGTATCTAAGTTACTGTGGAAGCAAGAGCCCAGCACCCCTAACACATTTCCTTCCAGGTCAGAAATCTTCTACTTCTGGTGTTATTCCATAAACCACCTTATTTATCTGGGTAATAATGGTCCAGAGCCAAGACCCCAGCACTGCATAGCCCCAAGAGCAAGGCTGCTTCGGGTACTGAACATAGGGATATGACATAAAAAAGTAATAACTTCTGGCTGTGTAATTATAAGCTGCATCATTATGCGTGTGCACGAAGGAAGGAGAGGACAAACTGAGGTCACCCAGGAAACTTTGACGATGGCATTTCTCTACCTCCAAGTGTCTGACTTTGCAGCTTTAATAATATTCCTGTCATGAAGGGGTTTTGCCTAATTTATATATAGATTATGGGTTGCAGTCTATTGGCAGACACCCGCAGTATTGGCTGAATGCAGCTTAACACAGCAAAGTTTCCCTCTTTTGAAAATACCTGCTTTAGCTAGAAAACCATTTCATTCCAGGTGTTAGTTACATTCTGAATGAAAAAGGAGCCTAATTTTGATTCTATGATATGGCCAAGGAGGACAGCATCATTTAAAGTATCCATCAAAAATCACTAACTTGATCATAATTAAATGGGGAATGGTGTAGCTGACCTTTCTTTCAAATTACCAACAGAGACTTTTAATGGGGTTCTGAAAAGTTTATGTTATTAACATGAATATTACAGGAATGTAATCAACCTGTTAAAGCCAGTAATCACAATGCTTAAAAAAACCCCCGATTCCTGCAAAAAAATCTGCTGAGGTATCAAGAACTGTCTTATTCCTAAAGAAAGACAAGATTGAGACAAATATATTGACTAGGAGAGATAATAACTATATCAACACAGTTAGTCAATTGTTTTACTGAAAGTAATAGAGATCGTGAATTAAATGAGACAGAATCTAAGTATGAAGTTACTTTACAGTATTTCCTGTGGTAAATAGGCGGAAGCTTTTGTGTCTTCCACTTAGTTTGTCCATGATGGATATAAACCTGCATCTGCTGTGTATATAATACTTTCTCTTCACTAGACAAAAACTTACAGTAGTAGGTCTGGAAGATGCCTACTTCTTCATGGAAGAGGTGCAATACACACAGCAGTGACAAATACATCCCCAACAATCTCATCTATAAGCATATCTTGGTCCCAGGCTGAAGGGAACCCCTCTAGGTTCAAGACAAGTGCTTGTGCTTTGACCTTTTCTGCTAAGAAGAGGATAGTTTGCATGGTGTGCAGATTTTTATAATATCCTCTCATTTCTCGTGGTCCTAGTAAAGAAGTAGGTATTACAGGCTGTGATGATAAGTGAGAACAGAGACCTGACTGACCTGAGGAGTACAACAGCCCTCTGTCTAAATATTCTTCTTCACTTAAGGTGCTAAATGTGAGCTAAAGTACCATTTACAGAAATCAATGTGTAACTAAGTTACTAAGCATGTGAAATTGGCTACAAATAGCAAAGGCATTCTTCCAGTGATGATTCAATTTTTTTCTACCATGCCGTAGTTACCAGCTATTATTGCAATTTAATAAGTATAATTATATATGTTTGGCATTCAACTGAATTCACAACTTTCTGTAATTCCCTGTTCTCATTTATTTTTCTGCCCCAACAGGTCTAACTGCCAATAATAAGAAATATCCACCCCATTTACAAAGAGAAAACCATTATACTAAATTCCATAGATATACCAACCTAATACCATAAATTTTAGTACCGGGCATTGGAAAAGACACTTAGGTGTGTACTGTACTGCCTAAACTGACTCAGTATATGCAATGGCTGTGTAATACAAGTCAGTAAGGACATCAAAAGCTATTGGAAATGGAGTGTATCAAGACGTGTGAAGAACCATGCCAACAGCTACCTATTATCAGCCTTTGCATCTAGCCTTTTACCTGGTATTTGGTCAAACATAGTAAAACTAATCACCATGAGATTTTTTTTGTACAAATGGAAATGCTGCATTTAGATACAATCTGAGGGCTCCACACTGAGCACTGTACATCAGGCAAATAAATGACTGCCAATTATTTTTTTTTTCCCTGTGGATAAAGTGGCTATTTGCTTCTATTCACTCCAACAGGGAAAGTCATAGCTCCGTTTTCTGGATCTGCTGTTCCTGAGAGACAGCAGAAGAGAGGATGTGCCTTTCACCATTATGAAAATTATGATTCTCATAGTGGTCTTTATTGAAACACTTACCTGCAGATCCCCTTTCATTATATGTAATTTCTGGGGTTTTTTTGCAGATCATATTTTTGCACATCGTTAATAGTGTTACCAGTGCTGAGTTTCATCTACTCAGGTCCAACACACAAGCACAAAATCTCCTGTTATAAACAACCGCACAGACTCCTTCAATCTGGTATTTATATAAAAGCTTTCTGATAATCACCTACCCTCTGCAAGAGCTATCAGATTTCACTTCACAGCTGATCATATGGCTTATGGTCTTACTGTAACTTGCTTTTGGCAAGTGGCAGGGGACCACTAGTGGGACACAGGCTTTCTGGCAGGGGGAGAAGAGGCACAAGCAAAACTGCCAAGCAGCTTCAGTGCCTCCAGCCATTACCAGGAAGGTCTGCAGCCACCAATACGTCTCAAGCCAGCATCACAGCCAGGATTGTGTTGGCACCAATAAGTGCTGTTGATATTTGTCCTGACCAGTGGCAAACAAAATGAAATAACAACAGGAATAAAAGTCTCTGCTTAATGTGGATGACAAAACCAGGAATGTTATTTGATCAGGAGAGAAAAATCTCTCTCCTTTGCAGTTGGTGATATTCTAAATGACACTGAGAAGCCACTCTCACCATTTCAGAGATGGTCTTTTTGATCTGTGACACAGACAACATTTTCAGGGCTATCAGATGCGGCTATCCCATCTTAAGTTCCAACACAAGTCACCTTGAAATTACCAGAAATGTATGTGCGAGAGCAAAGTAGCCATATCAACTCTAGTCTGCTGCATCACCCAGTGCCTGAATCCACACACTTTCTTCAGAGCCTGCTGGGTTTGGACTGGGGCTTCCCACTGTTCTTACTTGAGAATTTAGTGGTAGATGCCAACATAAGGAGTTTCAGTTTGTCACTTATTTTCCTTATTCATTTCCCATATCCTAAGGGCCCTTCACTGAGCCCTCCTGGGCTCCATCCATCAGAGATGCACACTCTCCTGTCAAGATCAGCCTAGGAAAAAGTAACTGGTAAAAAGCAAAAACCACCACACAAAGTAAATGGCAAATTAATAGCTGTGTTTAGTATGAGAAAAATACCAAATGTCCTTCCCCTCGAGTGAGAGGATCTACATCTGGGAAAGCATATCAGACTGTACAGACAAAATATTGTGGTATAATGAAGGACACACAGAAATGCTCTCAGGAATGTTTTTGCGCAAGAAGTCGTCTTTCCCTGGGAGTTTATAAAAAGCATTTTTTGCCTCGCCTGCTACCCCATTTACTATGCTGCTGCACAGGTCAAGTGATGCCAGCTCAGAGCGATCAGCTTTGATTGAACACATCTTTCAATCACTGGTCTCCAAAGGAGCCTGGGACACCTTCATACCTGGGGCTTAGACCAGGATCTGAAGCTTCTGCAAAGCATTAAGGGCATTCCATGCCTGTTGCCCAAGAGAATGACTTCACCATTTTGAAGAACTTTTCCCATTGCTGCAGGCATCTCTGCAGGCTGCAAGTACTCAGTCCAGAGTTTTTACCAAAGTCATATGAATTTTGAAACACAGTGACTCTGCAGCCTTAGCCAAGGACTTCAACTGCATTCCCCAAGCGCTATGCTCACTGTGCTAAAAAGCATCTGCAAAGCATTTCTTTGTGATATTTACTTTGTAAAATTAAAACTCAGGGAGGAAAAAAAATATCATCAGTTTCTTTCTGCTACTCCTTAGTTTGTGTAAGCAGTCGATTGTAAATGTCAGACACAAATGGTACATTAAGGAAAGGATCACACTGAAAAATCCTCCTTGAAGGACAGAGCCTAGACTCCTCAGGAGTCCCCAGACTCACATATATTTCACATATAACATTCTACATTGGGACCATGTTCAGTAATGCCTAATTTATCCATCACTGTTCCAGTAGTGTGGACTTAGAGACTTGAACAGCACACGTGGAGACAGTTCACCCAATGCTAAATTTTAGGCAGTGCCACTCTGCTTCAGCTGAGCTCTAGCTCTGTCCAGGTTTGAAAGGGTGAATGGTGAATATTGTGAGATTTGAGTTCATTACAGGAGCAGGTGGGGTTGTCTGCAGCTGAATAAGCAGGTTGCTTTGGGAATAACATGAAACAGATGTCCTGTCTTCGTACACCCTGAACATTTCTTCAAATAAATTGCAAGTGCAAGGTTTAAGGCTGAGTCTGTCATTTACCTGTTTAGCAACTCCTCTTCTGGTTTTTTCTGCCTGTTTTCTTTCAGGATAGCAAATGCTTTCTGTAAAAGGATGATTTTAGAAGCTAGACGGCAAAATAAGCTTTTTGACTGAGCAAGGGATATGAAATATACCAGCCAAATGAGTTTTCTGAAATTTCAGGTAAAGATTATGGGGAGGTGTTTTATACATGGTACAAGATAGGCACATATTCAAACCACACCAAAGCACATTAAAGAAAACCACTTACTAGGCTTTACTGTTAGGGGGATTTCCCTTCAAGATATTCTCCAAGCAAGCTCTTTTGTTCAGGTTGAGGTTGGGTCAGTTTTTTTACATATGCTAATTATAGCTTGTCGTTTGTTATTTCAGCACAACACTTATTCGTATCAAATGTCTGAAGTGGATGAAGGGACACTGGTTCTGATTACATACCCACGTCCTGGGAAATACTCAGGCAGGTCTAGAGCCATTCATGGTTACCAAAAATACGCTCACCCTGCTTTACCAAAGCTGTACCTTCTTTAAGTAAGAGGTTTCTTATAGCACATGCAAAAGCAAAAGGTACTTGATTCTTCTTCATTCATGAAAATTTTACTTTGAAAGACCAAAGTATCAGTTTTCTATAAACAGGAAATGTTTTAGGACAACATCCCCCCAGACTCTACCAGAAGGCATCCACTGATCATCAGAAAATCCCCATCACTCACCATCTGGAAGTGTCTCAATGAGATTCCTTTATGCTTGGCAACCAGTCCCCTTTGTCAAGGTCCAGGACTCACATTTAAAAACACTTTGCACAGGTAATGTACAGGGGACTAAAGGAGGCAACAAAGTTCCAAGATGTATCAGAGGAAATTAAGGGATTTATAGGTCCATCTTTGCTTATCCTTGACAATTTAACCAGCAGTGGTGCAGGAATGCCATTTACTGTCTACTTACTTCACTGTTTACGCTGCTGGGATAAGCTTTCCTATAGGCAATGCACTTGACAACATGCAGAACTCAGAATTATACAAAAGAAACTTTAAAAAAATCTGCACAGAGAACTAGTTCAAGTCTCAAGACGAAGAGGCAATAATTCACTAACTCCATCAGCAGCATTACCAGAAGTTACTGCAAAATAAATTCCATGGGAGTCTGCAAATATGTCAGATGACAATAATACCTTACTGAGGCAGAGCATATTTTATGCATTCTTCTCATTAGCTGTAAAGCCTGTCTGCATGACTGTTTTTTCTCATTTGAATTAATCACACTGTATATTATGAAGAGACACACTGAGCCCTTTAGCACATAAAGCATTTAAAAGATGTTATTTTAAAAGTTATTTTGGACATTCACAATTACACATCTATTTATATACTTGCATATATTGCTTCTTTTATTCTCAGTCTGTGTTAAGCTAAAGACATAGCGGCCTGCTTACAGAGGTGGACATTTGGAGCCATTATAAGTATGCTTACAAGAAAGTAACAGTATCATTCTTCTGAAAGACTATACATTTTTAAAGGCAAGTTATAAAGCAGCTGTTTGCCATAAACAGCTTTGTCAAACTGTTTTATAAGAAGTTTATACAGCATCTCAACTTTAATATACATTCCAGTTCCATAACCAGGAACACAGAAAATCCATGTTCAATCTAGGTCATGAATGGTGCCAATGACGTTGAAATGATGCTCTGTACTGAAGCTCCTCTACGTGCAGTATCTCGGTTCTGGATCCTTAAACATTCAAGGCACAGAAAAATTCCTTTGCAAGCCAATAAACCCAACCATCTGTCTACCAGTCTACATCCCCTCACATGAAGTAAGTCTCAGTCTTAAAAAGATGTTTGACTTCTTGCTTCACCTTTTATAGGAAGACACTTATGCCAGCCTGAGGCTTTCTTCCAATTGATAAAATAAATGCAGCCACTGTTAGCTTATTCCCATTTTCTCCTGCACCAGACAGCTGTTCTCCCTAAATCTATTTATAGACAACAGCATAAAGTGTCCAGCCAGCCCTTAAAGAGAGACTTAGGCACTGATTTTTTGGCTATAGCTTTGGTTTTGTGTACAAGTCAGACAAGAATTATTTCTGCATGCAGGCACCTTCACTCTGCTAGCACTATTAAGAGCAGGAGAACAACAGCGTATGAATTTCACAGCCCTAATAATCTTATGAAATTTGTGAAATACAGCAGACAAACAGGCACCCCAGGGCTGTGATGGTAAAGGTTGATACAAGGGCAGCAGACCAAAGTGCTAAATGACTAAAATGGCATCCCCAGCAGTTTTTTTTTCCTCATTCATTATCAGTGCATTTTTAGAGCCACCACATAACCCTGCCCACTCTTGCCCACAGGGATATCAGTATTGAGTCATTCATCAGCAGAATATTGTCACATTTTACAATATCACTCTTAAATACAAGAGCCTTCAATAGGACAGTGCTGGAGGTTATTGATTTTTAACAACTGACACAGCAGACCACATCACCCAGCAGGAGAGATGCCCAAGGTCAAATGCCTCCTTAAAATACACATTTGGCTACCAGGAGTTTCATAAAGTTCAATAAACCATCAGGTATTGACTGGCAGACCTATTTATAAATAATCAGTCTGTACACTGCTGAACTTTTTCTTATTTAATGATATTTGTTTTCTCTTGTCAGTGTCAGGTATTTTGAGTTAGCAAAATGTTGTGACCTGTCCCATGCTCAAAATGAAACTGTATATAAAGACTGTCATAAAAGCCCAGTAGCAGTAATAGTTCCCGAAACCAGCATATATCTATTTAGGTAATAGAAAGAAGATCTCACATCTTTAAAAGAGTAAGCTCTTAAACCAAGTGCCAAACCATCCATAAACATTTTCATACCACAAAGCAAGAGAGCACTCTCTCCTTCATTCAGCCTCTGTAAAATAAGTAATATATTATGTAGGAGCAAAATTGGTGTTATTGCAGCAGTGACAAGTCATCTTGAATTAAGACACTCAGGATTTAAAGCTTTCCTTCCTTGTGCATTTCCTAAAGGCAATATTTCCTGCACAGGAGCTGCTATGTGTTGGATCAATGTTGCCCTGACTGGAGAGTGCTTGCCAGGGCTGAGCTTCAGCAGAGCCACCCAGCTCCAAGTTCCCAGTGCAGGGCCAACGTCCTGCTGTGCTCAAGCTCCGATGCTTTCTTAGTTCAGCATTGCTTTCTCCTCCTTATACAAGAGTTGGCAGCAGCTTTATCTACCGCAGGCTAGCAAAAACTCATTTTGAGTTAATGGTCCTTTATTTCCTTATGGACTTTCCTTATTTCTCTCTATTCTTTATGCCATGATTGCAGAGGTAGGGATCCCTCTTCCTCCCCTTGCCCTACTGTTGTTCTGTTCACCTGACCTTTAAGTTCTGCTGCACCATCCGTAAGGAGGGATTCACAACAAAAAAATCCAGGAAACATAAGCTTGTAACTTCAGGCCATGCTATATTTAGCAGTTCCCTGGTGTACTGCTATGTTTTTGATGGTTGTTGTCAGAACACATGTGGGAGAGGTAGCAGCTGTTTTATGAAACAAGAACCCTTTATACCCAGGTGTTAAGAGTGTGAGTATCATCCAGCCAGTTAAAGGGACAATGAACTGTCAGGGTCAAATAGAGCGTACCTAGATGCAGTTATTTGCCTACAGCACTGCATACTGCACTGCTATACTTGCCATGAAAGTTGGCTGGGTTTGTTTCTGTGCAAGCACATACATAATTCATGCAGAAAGTGGTGCATATGTGATGTGTGTATGTGTGTTTATACATATTATATTGCACAACAATATTTCAGTTTGCAGAAGAGTAGTGTTCAATGATGTAATGTGCAATACATGGGGAATAGATAGATACAGAGCTGTTATAAAGCAAGATTAAAACTCTTTGGTTGATCTATATTGATTTTATTTTTGCAGTACTATCTGACTGATCATAAATCTTCCATTTCCACCCTGCTGCTGGGCAGGAGGGGTGCATGGTTCGGCTGAGACTACAGAGCACAGCACATATCTGTGTAGCAGAGAAAAAGCCACCGACATCCTTGAGTGGTTAGAAATTACAGACCTCTCACTAGGGGACCAGACTGGAGCCAGGATCCAGCTTTTAGTGTGCCAAAGCCAAATATAGCTAAATTACACTCTCATCTGCTTCACCAAACAGCCACTGAGAGAGGTGCCATCTCCAGCATATCCTTGCCCTGTGGAAGGGCCACCTAGCATGGCCAGTCACAACCACTGTGGAGGGGCCACGCTGCAAGGGGCAAATCCTGCTTATGCTCTGTCAAGCTAAGATCAAGCTTAGCACTTGTACAAGTACGTGCATATATGTGACAACAAAAAGCACTTCAAGAAGCAAAAGACAATTGTTATACAATGCAAGTGCCATGTGAGAGCACCAAGACTTCACACTCAGCAGCTATAGCTGCTGTAGCGGTTCCTTTGCCACTGTGCCACCATGGAAGTCCCTGCCTTTCTTTGCAACCCAATAAAAAGGATCCAGGAGTATCTTCTGTGTGACCAACAGTTCCCACGCCTCCTTACTGAATGAAAAGTGGCAGGTTATTTGAAAGTAGGAAGCAAACACATCCAGACTGCCTTTCAACCTTGTTAGCATTTGGCAAGCATCATTTCAGCTTAATGTTATAGATGTTTAACAGGTCCATACCGAAAGTCTTTGAACCTTGTAATCAATACAACTGAGCCACTGCACAAAATTTACCATTGATCCGTGTTTCACTTCATTAAATGTTAGTTTTACAAGGTTCAAAATGGGTCTGCTTAAAATTGTTTAACAACCTGTGCTTGCATCATCTGATCTAAATGGCCACGGAAGACTGACTGCAGGCAAACCCACTAGTTATTTATTCCTCGTGCTATAACAATATCAGTTTGGCAAACTCATTTTTAAAACTTTGTAACATCTTCAGCAATATCCACTTTAAGTTCAAATATGCTGACAATACCACTTAAGGACAACCCTTTAGGATTCAGACAGAGCTACATCACATCTAGCAGTCCCTACTGTACCTTCACCCATAGAAGCTGCAAAAGCAATGCTGCAAATTTATCGCAGACCTGGGAAGCTCCTGCCAAACCAACTGCATTTCAGCTGTGGCCCTCAGATTAAGGAAGCAAAAGACAGTACAAAGATGACTGGTTCCAGGGTACGACCTCAGCTTGTGCATCACACAGGGGCAGGACTGTCCATGTAAGGCAGAAAACAGCTTCAGAATTTGTGTGTGTAGCAATTCACCACTGGGTAATGAGAGCTTCCAGGCAGCAGCACAGGGAGAGCGAGCGTGAATAAAACTTAAATCAATGGGCATACTTTCTTTTTTGAATGTTGTTGCTGAGCTGCTGAACCTGCTGGCCAAAAAGAGGGATTCTCTTTCAAGTTCTTCAGACTCTAAAGATCTGGAGCAAGCAGGCACAAGTGCTGAAGCACATGCCATTAGTTGCTTAAAGATCATATGATGCCGAAGTGGACTAAGCCATAGAGATTTGCAGCAGTATTAACGTGCACGCTCAGAAAATTAATAATCAATTCTGCCTTTTGACTTCTCTTTCTTAATCCCGTAAGCTAAGTGTGAAACAAAGATCCTGATTCCTGCTACAGCAGGATGACTGACAGCACCTATCAAGCTCTTAGTCCAGAGGCAAAGAGCTGCCTGGGATAAACAATGAGAGCTGATAGCAAACCATCATTCCACCACTACTAACACACACCATTATTTATCTTCTGGACAAGGTTAATATTTTAGTGCAAATGGTTTTATGTACTAGCATTTCCTCATATCTATGGCCTTGGGTCACCAGCCTCTATATTTTCACTTCCACAGCCAATAGCTAGTAATGGAGAAAGATATTGTACATTCGTTACAGAGGGGAAATAAAAGTCCCACATCAATGTGATTCCTGTGTGCTCTGATTAAGGGTTAGATTTTCCTCTTTATTCTTGTCTCCTGTAATTTATTAAACCTGCTGCCACAACAAAATGAGCAGAGTAAGTAAAAATTGCAAACAATTGATACATTGCACAAACCATCAGATAAGAATCAGTTTTCTTCAAAATAAAAATATACATATATTTTGAAAGCACATTAGTTGCTGGGGAACTTTGTCACCTACCACTCACAGAGGTGCCAGGGCAGTTGGCCTCAGACAGGGGCTCCCTTGGACACACACCCCCCCACCCCCAGCTAAAGAACTGGGTTTGCAGATGAAAATCTGCTCAAGTGTTTTGCAAGATGACAGCCCAGCAAACCAGGGCCACAGCAACACCTGCATACATTGTCCCTCTTGGTGCAGCACTGCAGCCTTCAGAGGATGCATTCCTGATTAAGAAATGCATGCAGAGAATTAGGCCAGGTTTACAGCCGAGAAATAGCAGCCTTCATGTTCACAAGGCAAGTAATTACACGCTGAAAAAAAAAAATCATATAAAGGTGTCGGTTTTACATTGATGCTTAATATAACAGAGCTGCGAACTGTCCCGTGAGGTGCTACAGCTCAGTCGTTATTCATTCCCACTGTCAACAAATCGGCGTTGCTAAGTTTCGAGGGAAACCTCTCTTAGCTGCTGCAAACCCCGTGGCCAGGAGGGGGAAACAAATGTATGTGTTCAGATTCAGACAGCCGCACTGCACACAGTGATCAAAACCACACCTGCAATTACATCACAAGGAGTTTCACGGTGCCCACTAAAGTGGCACTAGCAAAGGCATTCAGAAAACTCTCCTCTTTCGTGCGTTATTTCTCTCCAGCCCCCAGTTTTGCATGGAGTGGAGAAGCCCCATCAGTGGCAGCAGCTGGGAAGGGGTCTCTGACAATACAGCTAAAGCATCACGCAACACGATTGTTTTGTTGTTGTTGTCTGCAGAATAAACAGTATTTCCCTGGCATACTGAAAATCACACACAAAATGAACAGATACTCCTACAGATAACAGGAGCAGAGAGCCACCCCAGACACAAATCAGAGTGATTTTGCAATGCCCAGCAGACTCTGCCAATTTACTTGGCACAGCCACGAAACCAACTCTAGCATCAAGGCAGGAAAGTAGAAAGACTGAAATCATCTCTCTGAGCATCAACAAAACACAGATGGTCTTTTCTCTGAGTGAAGACCATTTTGCACCTGGAAAACTCAAGCTGAGAAGAGAGACCACAAGGCGAAGGGGGAAAATCCATTTGTAGAGGCACTTTGCATTGCAAACTGAACCATAATCTTCTAATCAGCAACAAATTTTTCTATGCACAGCAGTAACACGTTCAAACCAAATGTATCTCTCAAACAAATAAGGGCATTTCTTTGTGTAAATAAATATTTTGCATTAACTTAAGAAAAACAACAGATGCCTGATGGAATTTTATAATAGAGGGAGAAGGTGTTAATAGTATCAATAAGGCTGTCTGGGACCTGTCTTTCTTTACTGAAATTATTTTTAAGCAATAGGGACAAAATCAGAAGCAGATTGGAGGTTTCTTCCCCCAGAAGTAAAGTTCAAAAAGCAGTATTTTTATGAGTGGTGATTCCAAAGAAAAGCCGTCAGGCACTCATATGCATCTCCCAGTAGTACCACCAAAAAATGATGCCATGTCACAT
This sequence comes from Piaya cayana, assembly GCA_013389865.1. NCBI lineage: Eukaryota > Metazoa > Chordata > Aves > Cuculiformes > Coccyzidae > Piaya > Piaya cayana. The sequence goes on from WAAB01003778.1 coordinate 203,658, forward strand.
CCTAAGACAAACACTAAGCTAAGACAAAAAAAACTAAGCATATGCTTTAGTACCTGACTCCACAAACCCAGAGTAAACCCCAACAGACTTACCTGTCTCTACCAACAGTGTACAAAAAATGTCACTAAGCGTGTTCACAGCATTGCCCTTCCAGACATTAACAAATCCCATCTGACAGATTCCCCTTGAACAAGAAGTTTCAGCAAAGCATCCAGTGAATCACAGACCAACATGAAAAAAAAGTAAGTTCTCATGAGGAGGGGAACACCTTGTCCAGGCTAGTGCCTTATCCATGTACAACTATTGTTGCTGTATCTCCACTACCTTATAGAGTTCTTATGAGCCACATAAATTAGTTATGCAGTAGCAAACGGGAATGAAAGATATCTGATAGATCCCGTGAATTCTCTGAAAGCCCTTTGGAAATCTAAGCTTCAAAATTATGAAAACACCTTTTAAAACTCATTTAAACTGATTTTTAATCAAATTGCAAATAATACTTAACTGCACTTCACACAGTAGGTTTTTTGTCATGACATATCTGCATTTTGTTGTAATTCAGATAGAATTGTAGAGCTTGTCAACTACAATAGCCACATCCTTTCAATAAATGCCTAATTGTTCTAAGCTCTACTATAGTTATTTATGAGAGCAAGAGTGCCTGCAATGTACACCCACTTCTGATCATAACAACTAGATTTCTACCCTTTATGGATCAAATTTTCCTAGGAGGTACAGAGATGGAAACTCCTTTTACACCTGAGGTATATCCAATCGCACCAATTCAGGAGCTTACCTGGTACATTTAGTTTTTATTGGAATAGCCTTGTCACTTCTTTCAACGCGCATTATTGTTTTTACCATAGTTACATGTTTACAGTCTCTAGTTCCCTTCCTGGGCCTCAAGCCATTCCCAGCAGTGGCTAATGAAGGCAATTCACCAACAACCACAACAGATGGACATGTGATTTCCACCAGGTGTAGTTACCATTGTTTTGAGATAAAAACCGTTTAAGGTGTTTTCACTACAAGAAAGAACTCACAGGGTAAATTAAATTTTAAAGCTCCTTAATTGTTAGATTTGACAATTCCCATGTAATCTACCTACTCCTCAAAAGACATATCACAGCAAGACTAGAAAATGCATTATTTTGAGATAATTTTCATGACATTTATACCCATGAAATCCCAGGATTGTATCTGTAAAGCAGCCACAGAAACATGAAGGGAATCAGGTCCTTTCTTTTAAGTGGACGTCTGTCCAGCAAAACTGGCACTGCATTTCCTAGGGGGGTTAAATATTGCAGAGATCACTCAGGTAGTTGAAGACAGAACAAAAAACTGGTTTTGTGTGCAGTTATAGTTCAGCTAAGACTCTAACATTGTAGTCATATTTTTCCTGCCCTTTTGTCACTGTTACTTTCCTCTAAAGAATGAAAACTTGCAGGACACATCTGAACAGAGACAAGTCAGAGAACTATTTTGGATTGGTTATTCAACTCTCTTCTAATACCATCCCTTAGTTTATGTAATTTTAGTACCTCTTGTTGAGGTCACTGGAATTCAGAGCCTAATAATGCATGAAATAGGAACTACAAATGTGGTTAATAGGCAGTTTAGTCAGAAACCTTCTAGGGAACATATTTAATTAATCCTAGGGAAAAAAAACACCCTCTGCTTAATATTTCCTCCCTGTTCAAATGAATAGGATGGGATAATTGCACTAAATATCTTTCCCTCTTGCATTCTCTCTCCTTTATGGACTTCACTCACTGTTTATGTAGTTTGTATGATGACAGAAAACTAGAATTTAGCTAAGGGAGGTGATTCTACCACTCTGCTCTTGTGCAACCACACCTGGAGCCCTGCCCTCAGCTCTGGAGTCCTCAGCACGGGAAAGACATAGATCTGTTGGAGGGAGTCTAGAAGAGGCCATGAAGATAATCAGAGCTGGAAAACCTCCCGTATGAGAACAGGAGGAGGGAGTTGGGGTTATCCAGTCTATAGGAGAGGGCTCTGGGTAGACCTTATAGCAGCTTTCCAGTATTTAAAGAGGGCCTACAGGAAAGATGGGGAGGGGCTCTTTATCAGGGACTGCAGGGATAGGACAAGAGGGAATGGTTTTAAGTTGAAAGAGGAGAGATTTAGATTAGATATTAGAAAGAAATATTTTATCATGTGGGTGGGGAGGCACTGGCATGGGTTACCCAGAGAAGTTATGCATGTCCACCCCTAAAAGTGTTCAAGGCCAGGCTGGATGAGTGGAAGGTGTCCCTGGCCATGGCAGGGGAGTTGCAACTGGATGACCTTTAAGGACCCTTCCAACCCAAACCATTCTGCGATGGCGTGAAATATGATCTCATATAGTTTTTTTTATAACGTCCATCAAAAAAGTTTTCCTCAGTCTTTGATATTGGTGGCTGCTGGGCATGCTCAAATTAATTGTGAACACTAAGCTGGCAAACAAATTATTTCTGCTTGCGCCTCTATCACCTCTATGATGAAAAATGACAGGAAATCTCCAAATTCAAACCACTTTTTCCCCTTTCAGAGTCACACAGCACGGTTGAGAGGTAGGGGGCAGGATTGTACCCTCACTCGCATTGAGTGACAGAGGTCTCAGCAAATCCCAAATCTTAATTCCTCCTTGGAGAAACACTCACAAAGGGAGACAATTTGAAGAGGGAGGATATGGCTCTGCTCACAGCACAGGCTGGGCTGTGGGGCCAGGCACCACGTCCCTCCTTGCCTACCTCCAAGGGGACAGGGAGGGAGTTCAGCCCACCCAGAGAATGGCTGAGAGGCTCTACTTGCCTTTAGGCAGAGAATTCAGGTGGGATTTTTAATTCATATCATGAGTGCATTGGGTGTGTGTGCCCAGGTGTCAGCTGTGCTGGGAGGAGAGACTGGGGGATGTTCCTGCCAGGCGTGGCTGATTCCAGCCGGTTCTGCTCAGTTCCAGCAGCCCCAGCCCAGGGCACAGTGCAGCCCCTCTGCTTTGCCAGAGGCACCTCAGGGGAAAAGGGCTTAAGAATGGACAAAATGGTGTCTGGCAGCAAAGTGTGAGAGGGAAAAAATACATGAGAAACAGCCCCACAAGGCTGGATTGGAGAGGAGGAGTGGAAGAGAGGACCCAACCTCACTCTCCTCCTGTATTCTGACATAGAAAGCACAAGAGATAAAACAGCATGGCCAGATCAGAGCTGGCATGTCAGGATGTGTCCCATAGTGACAGGCAATGAGACAGAGTTACCAGCCACATAGACACCCTGACATGGCCAGCTGGTCCCAAAACCACAAAACCTTCATCTGCATAGGGCAGACTCTGGGAAGTGAGAGCTTTGGGGGACTCCTAACACCTCTCCGGGTTAGAGACATGGGCAGGAACAAGCTCCTTGGTCCCTTCACGAACAGCACAGGACCAAAACAGCTGAGGAAACTTTTAACTGACACGTGAGCATTGCTGAAGGGTGCTGAGTGTCAATTATTTCATCAAGATTAAAGATAAACGGTTATCTGCCTTGTCTTGGCATTGCTCAGCAGCAGCCCAGATCACTCACTGTCTGAATGTTATTAAAAGCCGTATTCTTTCTATTGTTCCTTCTTCTTGCTAAGGCAGAAGAAAAAGCTAAGTATCTAATCACATGGACCTTTCATCTGAGAAAAAGAAGAGCTTCAAAGGGCCAAAGGGAGGTACTCAAGTACTCTGAAGTAGTCATAGGGTTTTATTCTTTTCTTTCTTTTTTTTTTATTGTAGGTAACCACTCTATCTTTTTTTAATCTGAAAATTTCTCTGGAATTACTTTACAGCAGCATGTTTATTACGAACTGCTGGCACGTACCTTCCTTTACATCAATGTCAATTTTCCATTAGCAGTTGCAGAACATTTTGTTGGACACAGTAAAGCCGTTACTTAACAAAAGCACATATGGATTATGGATGCTATATATGAATATTCCTGTAGTTTCCATTCTGTCAGAGTACTTTGTTGCAGTTGTCATTAGAGTATTTAAACACATCTACTACCCTTATAAAGTAGGGCTGCTGAGGAAGGGGATCCTCCCCTCTACTTCACACTGGTGGGAAATCTGGAGTGCTGGGTCCAGTGTTGGTCTCCCCAGATGGACGTGGACATACCAGAATGAGCCTATGGGACTACACCAGGAGTGTCAGGGACTGGAGCACAAGATGTGTGCCTCTCCCCAGAAGTGCCCAGTAAAAGGGTGAGACAGGAATGGGAACACAGAAAATTCTAGGGAGATGCAAGGAAAACTTTTTCACTGTAAGGACAATCCAACTGGATTGATCAAAGAGCAACACTGCAGTAAGGACTGACCAACACACAGGGATGAACCCTCCACATCTGGTGTGGTCTAGCTCAAGAGACTGGTCCATGCAGCTCCCCGCTGGCACGTGCCATGGCCAACAGCAACTATTTCCCCTGCAGATGATTACAGGCCACTCCTATCCTCTTTATTTGTTATGAATTGTTTCAGGATGTTTTTCAAAGCCTGGTTAAATCGTGGTAACAGCTCAGCTATTCACAAGTGGCTTGTCAAGGTTCTCAGGTTCTTCACCCTTCCTCTGCTGTCACACACAGTCAGGCCCCGACGTGTAGTCACCAGGCAGATCCACTCTGGTGGACAGCTTAATTACACCCGCACGCTACTGGGGTCAGGCAGACTTTAGAGACTGAACTCCAGGCAACATATGGCATAATTTATAATTACAGAAACATCCTGGTGCCTTACTGCCTTGCTCCCTCTCTGCCAGGTTCTGCACAGGACTGCAAACCATGGGAGATATATCAAGCCTAAAGGTACCTATCCAAGTTGGTGAAGGATGGTGGCAGCTCTAATTTGCCACATGATGCCCTCACTCTGGGACAGGCTGGCCAAGTTCTCCCCATGGGACACAAAGGGTATATGCCCCAACTGTGGGGACCGGCCCTTCTTGACATTCTGTGGGACCTTTGGATACAGAGTGGGTATTTTCCTGTATAGAAACAAACAATATTGTGCTAATTATACAGCTTTGCTCCTCTAGGGAGGATGTCTTGGAGTATACCACCTCCGACATCTGTTTCATTTTTCCCCTAAAATTATTAATGGAATTTATGAAGACAAGTTTTAATCATCCATCATTATTCTACCTTTTCTGCCCCCTTTTACAGTTAATAGCAAAACAATTAATATGAACATTTTAACAAAAAATTTCTAGCCATAATTCATCTCTGGAGGCAAAGTCTTTTGTTTTGTTTAACGTGTGTATAAAATTTATTTACTGTGATTAAATTAAGCAGCTTTGGAGCCCTCCTAGCTACAGGTTACTTTAGTTGGATGTGAGGTGTTCTACCTGTCTGCACTGAACAGACCATTCCAAAGGAGCATGTTTTACATTGAAATCACTCATGCAGATGCCACTTAATGACAAGATACAAATAGGTAGCCTGGATACAAGACTTTTTGCTTTTGATTTTACTTCAGCTTCTCATTTTAACTGTTTGGTAGTAGTACTCCAATCAGAAAGCTGAGAAAGCGTTCTGAGAGCCTTACCAAGAGAAGTACACTGCCTTTTGGGCTTATAGTAGAGAACAGCCTTTGCTCAGAAGTGCACAACATCCCATCTGCAACACTCTCTAACTGCACTATGCACCAAACCATAAGCTAACTTAAGTTCTTTCAGTTTCAGTGACCTGCAAATAAAGCCCGGAGAGCATGCATGAGCACCTAAGCAAAGGGAGTCTGTACCATGCTATATGTTGACCCCGATAACAAGAAAACTAATAATACATACTATTCTCTTCCTATACTGCGTGTAAGTTCAGTAGCAGCTCAATTCATGCATCATTATGAAAGGCTTACTGGCTATGATGTGCTGCTTTTTTTTTTTTTTCACCATTAAAAGACATCTAACATATGCTCTCCCTCCAGCCCTACAGATCTGCAGGCCATTTGAGGTTGCCCTGCCAGCAGTCCTGCCAGCAAGGCAGAAGGGTGACCCTGTGCGCACCAAAAGACTAACATTCCCTTGAGGAGCTAACAAATGGGGGTGCTGGAAGGCAGTGAAGCAAAGGCACAGGGGACTGTTGATCAGTGAGACAGAAACTGAACCATGAAGCCTAGATTTTAGAGGCCCTCACACTAATTGTTATAGCTTGTTCCCTTGGAAAGAAGAAATTTTCTCCTGCTGTGGAAGATTTTACTTTCAAGATGGCACATCCCAGAGCAGAAGGCCCCCAAGAAGCATTTCTTGCAGTTATACATATTCGAAGCTTGATGTAAAATAAAGCAAAACCCGAGTAAGGACTAGAACCTGCTATATAACATTAAGAAGCAGCCTTCAACTCTAGCCAATTCCTACTCCCAGCCAATTTCACCTACTTGCTACAGACCAGGCCACACATGCTTATAAAGTTATCACTGCTCCCCTTTTCTGTTTGGTCATGCAACCACCTAGCCTGAACATCAGTGACCCCAGTCCTGCTGCCCAGGTGTGGAAGGTGGTTAGCCAACTCTGAGAATAACTCACTCCTGGCACACAGTAGCACAACTTCAACCTGGCCACCTTGCTTTTAATTGTCTGTGATTACAAATGCTAATATTCAGCTGAGCTGCTCCAAGACATCACTCACATGCAGCAGGAGAAAAGTATAGGAGGAAAAGAAAACTTCCAGCCAGCCTATGGTAGGCTATCAGCAGCACAAAGTGAGACTACCTCAGTGACACATCTAAGTCCCAGCATACCCAGTGCAAAACTCCAGAATCTTTAGTGAGAAGCCAAAGGAATGCTGCAAAGTAGCCATGACAACAGGCTTTAAAAGTTAAAAAAAGGAAGAAATGCAAAAGTCACAATAGAAAAAAAGGAGTGCCTTGTTTTTATGTCTGTGTAAGGTGAGAACATACAAAAATGTAAAGAAAGGTTTAAAATGGTTTTATATTCCGCCATGATTGAAGGAAAGGCATTATCGAAGACATCATTCATCTTGCACTTAATTGTAAGCACATGTTGGGATTCCAACCTGTTGCTTTAGGCTAAGTCTCCAATTATTTCACAGGATTAGAACTACTTTTTTTTTTCCCCAGGAAACGTAGTGTTATTGTGAAGCACATCTAGACATGCCATTTCATAATTAATACTAAATAAAAAGTGAATTCTCTCCTTTGTCTAAATAGTTTGCTTTGGCTCAGCTAGGAGCAGCAATTAGCAAGACAGCATCCCTGAACGTATTTGATCTGCTACAGGGTTTCCTGCTGTGTATCAGAAGAACAAACCTGATTTCACACAATCCATGGGGTTTACGTTAGCTGCATGTGCTATAATTAAAATAATCTTTATTCTTCCCCCCACCTCCCCCAAAGGGTTTTGTTTATAGCAGTTTTGTTGATTTACACTTCTGCTCTTTACTGGTTCTCTTTGTAGTGCTCAGAGTTTGTAGTAGAAATTGGGACCCATTATAATTTGTGTTGTAGGTTCGTTTTATTAGCAGGAGTAGAGGAACAGTTCCCATGGAAACGCTCCCAAGTTTCATGGTGTTCTTTTCCTGGGATTTTCAAGGTTGTGTAGGGTGAGCTCTGGGACTCTCTAAATGGGCGCATGCAGCAGTCTGTGAACACTTGCCCTTCAGCATGGGGAGAAAAATGATGCCTTTTTAGACTGTGTATTTCCTCTCTTACGAAGTCTAATGCCTGTGAAAATAAATCGGCTCGACAGATCCATGCCACAGATTGATGTTCAAGCCAACTTCTGTCACTCTAACAACAAACCGGATCCTATTTTGAAAGGCCACCTCAACATTTGAGTGTTTTCCTTTCACACACTGACCTTTATGCTTAAGCCATGAGTGATGCTACAGATTAACAGAGCTCAGTGCATTCACCCAAGCCAAGAAGTTCCTGTGTCACTAAGGACTTTCAAGGCTTCATGAAAAAAACACATCATCAACCCCCTCCTGCTCTCCAGTTGAGGTGCTGAGGCCCAGAGAACACTAATGCTCCTGGGCCAACCCTGCCCCCTGACATTTACCAAGAGCAATGCTAAATATATACATGAAAATGTTAAAACCACCTACTTTCTCACACAGCCTTTCTCAGAATCCTCTGTGATTGCCATATATACAGGTGAGTTTCCTAGCAAATAGGTTGTACCACCAGTCAGGTAAACACTGCAGAAAATTCACCTGCAGTCTGGATCCTGGCAAGACACCCTCTTCCCTTTGTCCTTTCTTTCCAGAGTCTGTGGATGGGTTCCCGATGTTATTTTTAGCTTTAATTTTTCATCTGAAGAATTATAAGTAAATTACTTTTAAAATTTATTTCAATCTATTCACAGTAGTGGGGAAAAAACACTAAAGAAACTTGAAACTTTTGGCTATGGCCACTGCATTGAGGAGAAAATTATAAAGCATTCTTATTCAAGTAGCAAGCAATTATAATGTTCTAAAAAAGATATAAAATAATTCATTCTTATTATTTTGGCACTTCTTTGTGGACCAGGTGCTTAGGAAGATTTTTTCAGATGGAAACATGTAATGAAGTCCCCAGAGTCCTTCCCTACCAGCCAGTAGAATGAGAAAAAACACAAAGATTGGACAGGGCTGGAGCTGGTATGGCCAGCAAAGACCTATCAATATCAGAAGATACTATGGTTTATTTTAATTTCATCATTCTCCATGAATGTGTCTGTTTTCTAATTACTCTCATGAAATTGTTTGAGATTTCTCAGCTAAGAAAGGTTTAAGTAAGGTCTATGTCTCTGGTCCACATTATCACTGAAGTTTTTAAAACATGATTAGATTTTAATGTTAGAGTACTTAAAATTCTATTTTCATTTTTGGGTTGTCTGACCTCCGCACCAAAGTCAGCAGGAGTGCCAATGAGCAACCCATGTAGTTTTACTAAGTCTTCCCCTCCCCTCTGTTCTTTTTGTGAAGCAGCCCCAGTATTTGGCCTTTCATAACAACTAAAGTTTCTCTTCTGCACATTGAAAATTTCAGCCACACCATGCTACTTCTGGGATACAAAAGTCATGAAGAATCTGGAGTTACCGAGTGGGTAAGAGAGGTTCTTTGGAAAAAAAAAATCATTACTATGAAGATCGTTTGCCCTTTCTTCCTTTATATTTTCTCCATCTCCCTCACTCCCAATACTGCATACATGATCAGAGTTGCCAGCTCTGGCAAACAACATCTCATCATTCACTTCTGGGCCTGAATGCATGTGCTAGAGAGCACAACAATCATGAGGCAGCCCAGCAAACACCTGTTCACTGGCTGGTTAAATAATGCAGAACCTATATTTACTAAGTTCAGGCAGAGCTGCCACAGAGTGAGCTGTCCTTACCTTCAGGTTTTGAGATCACCAGGGTCACAGAGGTATTTGCTGGCTTGGGGACATTCATGGCTAGGGTTCCTGTGTGCATGGATCACCCCAAGCGTGGAGACATAAAGAGGTCTTGACAGTATATACCTGGCAGCTGCATTTGATACTGTTTTCCACAGGAATTCACAATAAAGGACAATCTCATCAACATTTCCTCTCTGAAAGTGGGGAAAATGTGGCTGAAACACTTTCTTCTGTATCCAGTTGGCAAGATCAGTATAAAGAATTCACACCAGCCAGGGACTTATTTCAAAATTATGTTAAGAACTAAACAAACCAGTGCTCTAGCAACGTGGTATTTGTTGGGGAGACACCCAACAGCAACACAGAAAGATATTTGGGGTTTGAGAGGTTCAGACAGCACAAAGCTGCACAGGGCTGGGTGCCATCCCTATGCCAGAGAGGCTGGTTGGGTTGGCTGTGCTCAAAACTTTACAAAGGGCGTGCTGGCTGTGTGCTGTGTCCATAAACATGTCCATCAACCCCAACCTTTGGGGAATGGGTTGAAACCATTCACATGCTGAAAAACAAACTGCCATTCTTTCCCTTCTAACCCTTCAGCAAAGCATCTCTTCCCCACTCCAGAATGTAAAACCAACTCACTACATCTGCTATTTAGAATTCACTCACACAGTGAATTTTATAGCTCATTCATACTCAGCTCAGAAGCTGGGAATGGCCCCATAACATGTGCAAATTTCCAACTAAAGCAAAATTATGATAAAAACAACTGAATGAAGAGTCCATGAGGCTTGGCGCAATTACACGTTACTGAAAAATGCCTAAGCGTGTGGGTAGAGAGCAAGACAGATGAGATGAAGGTTCATAACTACTGCAGCAATTTTTATTCATTAGCACAGAGACACATCAGCAGGCTACAGGACCCCTCAGGAGCACTGACCCTCTCTCCACACAGTGCACACTTTCTCCTCTCAGTAAGCTGTATTTTTATGAGTCCCCGCAGGACTTACTAGCTTCAAGATATTCATTGTACTAAGTATTTTTTTTTCCCAGAAAATTTAGTGCAAGTTTTCTGCTAGCACAAGCAGCAATAGTCAGTTTGCTGCACTTTGTCCCAACAAGCGCAAGCTGGTGGATGAGGGAGCCCAGTCCAAGGGCAGAGCTGCAGCAGGCACAGGAGGCCACCGACACACAGCATGACACAACCAGCCTCCCCCAGTACCATGAACAAGTGTGCATCTCTTACCTGAGAAAAAATGGCCCCAGGAACTCCACGTTGTTCTCTCCTCATCTCAACATCTCACTGTGCAAGAAGGGGAGATGAAGGGCATCGCACAGGTGCTCTGAGGTTGCCCTTTCAGCACAGCTGAGGAGTTAACATTTCACACCTGGAGCACATGGCTGGTGGCAGCAGCCCCTTTGTCTATACATAATGCATACAGCAGCTGCCTCAGCATAAAAAATAAAGAAATATATATAAGCAAGTCTACATATCTGGGATTTTTTTAGACAAAGGGAACAAAACCCTACAACATGCAGATAATTTCTCAACCAAGCAGGATGCCTTTCAAAGAGTTCCTCCAAAGCAAACTGTGAGACCAAACACCTCACAGGTTCAGTCATTAAAGGTGAGCAAACAACAGTGAGATTCTATAATTTATTATTGTTGCTAAGATGAACACAGATACTTGATACCCAATCGTATGCAGAACTGTAAAAAAATAGTTTTAATACAGTATCAAAAATTACACAAGTGTAGTGTCAAAAGACCAGTGTCCCTCAAATCACCCCTGCACATACGCACCGCAGGCACAAGTACAGGTTTTACATTTTTTCATACATATATATAGATATATAGGAATACAACTATTTAAGTTTAACTATGCAAAAAATACATATGGGAGAAAACAACATAGAAAAGTAACAGACAACTGTTTCAGCTGGGTTATATATAAGAAATTTTACAAGAGCACAATGTTTCAAAATGGAAGGTAGGATTCTGCATTTCCAACTCAAGGAGATGGAGTGAACAGGAGTTTTGCCCAAGAAAACAGTGCTGGATCAGAGGCTTTACATCACATGGTACCAAGTAAAATGTAACAACAGAAACCAATATAATTACTGCTAGAAATTAACACATTTTTTCTTAAGAGAGTTAGCAGATTTACATCATACTCCTATATAACAAAAGATTGTACAGCAACTGAGCTACAGTCCACTGCAAATAGCCCACAAATACATAGGTTGCAAGCCCAGAGGAAACAAAGGTTCTGACTTTGGCTCAAATCTTAGTAACCAAGAACAAACAGTAAACCCAGGAATTGTTGCATTCCTATTTTTTTAAAAACATTTCTTTGTCTTCCTGATGCTCAGCGATAGTAAAAACTTAATCCACAGCATTCAGTCACAAGACTGTTGCACATTCATACATGAAATTATCAATGCTTTTAGATATACACAAAATACTTATCATTGCAATTCAATACACACAACTAGTATCTTACACAGATAAAAATAAACTAAGCACATCTAGGGCACCGTCTGGTCATATCCCAGGCAATCTGAGCAAGAGCTTTCTGCCTTATAATAATGAAAGACATGCTCTGAGTATAATAAAACCTTATTCTTTGAAAGAACACTACAGTGGCAAGAAACTCTCTTTTATAATGCAGTACAATCTTTTAAATCCTTATAGATTCTTGCTAAATAAATCAGCATGTCTCTAAATTAAAGAGTAGAAATCAGCATTCTGACAATTGGAAAACACTTGGAAAAAAAAAAACTCTGATGGAAATTCTGATTTGAGACCTGTAATAGTAATACCCAAGTATTCTGTTCATTAAAGGGCTGCAAACATCATACATGTCTTCAGAAGATGTGCTTCAAAGTGAACTGAAAAGAAAGTAATCTTTACTTTCATTTAGAAAGAAATTGTGTTTCACTACAAGTACTGTAGTTATGCTACACTACTGGCTGGATAGAAGACTTTATGGTCTTTTAGCACCTCCAAAGGCAGGTATTCTACCAAAGCAAAAAAAATCATCTGGAAATTGCCTAAGCACCATTAACCGATACTTTGCAGACTGAAGTGTGAGTTACTAAGTGACTTTCTCAAAACTGCAGAGACCAAAGGCACAGTTTGTCAATGCCTACCCAGTCTGATGAAAAACCTCTGTTAAATCCAGTGGAAAATTCATTCATCTTATTAGAGATTCCCTGTAACTAACCAAAATAAAGCTTATTTCATCTAACTCCTGCAGAATCCCAATTATCTTTTAGTTAGGATGGAAACACCTCAGTGCTTCTAAATGCGATGTATTGAAGTGATAATGTGGCACCAGCATTTCACAAGCCAGTATATGCAAACAGCAGTATTCAGGGGACACTTGACAACACGGCTCCTCTGAAAGATCACTGTGCAGAATCTCTACTAGTTTCCAATGAAGTCTCTCATAGTTCATCATACAGGAAACCTGTCGTCAGCTGGGAAGTTGCTCTGGACACAGTTCTTTCTCTCTCATCAATAGTTCAAACTCTTTCTCTTCAGAGAGAGGACTTGCTTAGGGCTTTTTACATAGGTCCTTTGTACTGATTTCCTGACAAATGTTGTCTAATTCCAGGGCACGACCCTGCAGCATCTCCAAGTTTCCTCCACACAACCTAAAGGAAGGGATGGAAAGACATCTTATTATCACCAGTTAAGATGTACAGGTGTTCATACAGACATGCACCTGGGAAACGCCACATTTGTTAAGCAGATCATGCAGCACAGTAAGGACAGAGGGGAGGGACACACAACAGAAGAGAATATCTCTCAAGGCATACAACATTCCTTCCAAACACAGAAAGCACATGCTTCTACATAAAAAATACTAAAAACAGAGACAAATGAACTAGTGCGTGCATCACCAGGATATTTTGTGCTTCAGATACAAAACTGAGGGCATTCACAGGCCTCAACTGAAACTTTGTTCAACTATTTCCCCAAGAACCCAACTCAGGGGCCCGTAGCTCAGTCCAGAAGAGTCTAAACATTTCTCATTCAAAAAGCACAGAGCAGTTCTCCCCTTTTTCAAAGAATTTACTTTTTCTCTTAAAATCAAGCAAGGCATTAAAGTGCTTGGGTTTTTTCATTTTTTATTCCTTGAGATCAGAGGAATTGTGTGTGTAGTCACTGTTCTATACACACTTGCGTATTTTGTGGAATAAGAGAAAAATCTACAATTTGGTATAAATTAGCAATTTTTTTCTTAGTGTGGACTACAGGTTATAAGTTTCCTTCTTCATACTCACATCTATTCCCATTCATGATTGCATAACATCTATGTTACAATTAAAAAGCAGAGAAGTTATACCAAAAATCACAAAAAGTACTTTATGAGTTATAAAAAGCTTGACTGATTACAAGCAAATGAACCAGTAGCTTGTGTTGTATCACCAGGCATCACTTCCAGGGGCCACCAGAATCAAGAGTGGTGATTACTACCACAACATGTATTGCAATTCCAAATTATTTCTATTTAATAATAATAATCAACTGGCAACCAACTAAAGTGTAACTGCTACTAAACCTACCCATTAATCTCTGGAGCAACAGCAATATGACTGTTGAGAAAGGCGAAAACTGTTTTCTATCATCATTATTTACTATTTGTATTTTAACAGTGCCTAAAGCCCAGGAGTGAACAGAGATTATATTAGTTAGAACTGAATAAACACAAAGCAGCTGGATCCTGGGAAGATAACACACTGAAAAGACAACACCAACCCCGATTCCTACAGCTGATGAGCAAAGGCAAAACAACCCCTGTTATTCTGTGCAAGAGATGGAAAAATAATTCCTCTGAGCCTTCATTGAAGAAAATCTGAATATAAGCACGAAAATACTAATGGGTGGGTATAACTTACACTCTGCAAACTTTCCGCATGGTCAGAATCTTGCAGCCCAAAATCAGAAGGAAAACAGATTGGACCGTGTTATAATCATAAAAAATATGCATGTGTTTTAGCTCTGTTTGCTGTGTTGTGAAACTCTGTGCCATGGTGAAAATATGAAAATGGGGCTGCAGTGAAACCTCCCAAATCAGCTGCCTATGGTTGAGCCAGCAGAAATGGAAGAGGGCTGAATTTGAGAACATGGGCATTTCTTCCCAGTGTTTTGTTGCTGATGTTCCTAACTTCATATTATCAAAAGTAAGACCTTGTGGATAGCTCTTGTGAGAAGGCATATTGTACCTACAATTTTTCTGGTCAATAAACATTAGACAATATTTACCAGCAGCTAATGCTGACACAATAATAAACTGAAAGGTGACACTTCTGAAAGTCCTTGATTTCCAGCTGAACAAATGACCCCTGATTGCTAGGAAGGGACAAACACATACAAAACAGCCCTGGAAAGCCAACATCCTAAACAGAATTGACAAGGTAGGATCAAAAGGAATATTTATGCTATTTTTATGGACAGGAAATGGAGAAATCTTTATCAACAGCAACTGTTCCTTGTGCATACAGTGCAACAAATATCTGGGTCTCAAAGGCGTTACAGTAATTTTATTTGCCTCCTCTTCAGAAACGTGACATCATAGAGGCTAAATTTCTGTGGATTTATCCTCAAACTCTCCTTTTATGCTAGCATCCATACAGTTCTTTGCACAGTCACAATAGTTGTACATATCGCTGCCTTCTGTTCACATATTTGTTTGCCCCTCTGCATCACAGATGCATTTTGGATTTGCATATAGGTTTGCTTTTTCTTCAGTTCACTTGTTCAACACTGACATGTCACAAGCAGCACTAATGGAACTAATCTGCACTTACAAGCATTCAAAAGCATTAAGAAGAGTTATGACAGAATCAATAGCCCAGTACCAAAAACTTCACTCAAAATTTCAGCAGAAACCTTCAGTGAATAAAGGACAGCCATGAGGTTCACAAGGAAGTCATGAAAATTCATTTCTACCTTACTTCCAACACACAGGAGTGAAAGGATGGAGCAATCTTCTTTCTGGAAGTCAGGCAGAGACCTGCACTCTAACTGCAGATGAGCAGCTACATCACCTGCCAGCTGTGGTAGCATTTAAGGCCTGTGCTACTTCATGTGCAGCATAAAATCCTTGTGGAGATCTCTGGGCCTCCTGACTCCTCTTGCTCAGCCACCCCACCAATTCCACATGGCATGCCCCATCTTCCCTTTGGCTCCTAGGCTGCTAGCCCAAGTAAGCATACTGCAGCCCTGCAAACAAAACCTACCAGGAGCCTGAGGAAAATCATGACCCTCCAGATATAAACATTGCCATCCTTTGTAATTACCTCCATGCTCAATAATACATGATAAACTAACTCTAAACCTGCTGCTACATATTGCTATGTTCGCCTAAGACAATGCAAGTATATAAATACAAAGCAAAAACATTCCCAAATACACTGTTGATAAGGTGGTACCAATACCACATGCACATCCTGAGGAGAAGTCCCATCTCCATTAACTCAATAAAATAGCAATAAGGTCACATAATAACATAAAGTTCCTACAATATGAATTATACGTCCAAACTGTATTTTGGTACCAATCAAGACTATGCACCAAAATCACAGAACCTAAAATGAAGCTTGTCATGACTGCACTGTTTTCACAGGCGAAATGATGCCATGGCAAATGTTTCATGCAAAATATCCACAGGGTACAAAGCTGGAGGAAAATATTGAGTTTTAAACTGGAAGGAACTGCAATGAGAATGCAAAAGAAACAAACCTTACAATTAGTTTATCACAAATACACTGTACTTTTAACATGGAGTAGATGAATATATGAAAAAGTAAAGCCAGAAAGAAAAAAGCCAACTATTTTTAAAGTATAGTAATAGGTCAATAGTCAAATCAGATATCAATTAAAAAAGAAAGTTAGCATTTCAGTGCCAGCAGCAGAGCTTTGAATGGCTAGAAACACAAAGACAAGGTAGAATACAAGTACATATTTGGGGTTTACAAAAATGATTTGATAATGTCAAATTTAGTATATCTTCATTTTAGAAGTGGCATTACTTACATCACACGAACTTATGTATTACTATTAAATATATTAGTTAGAAACTGCTTTTTTATCCATACATTGCCAAGGAATAGTGTAGGCAGGAAAATACACAGATGCCATTGTAGAGGTGGGTAAACTGAGGCAGCCAGACTTCATCGTACTTGCCATATTTTATTCTTACAAAGGATAAACTCAGGTCAGCTGAGTCATACAGTACTTGATTTCATATATACGATCACACATAGATTTTTCTGATCAATACTAACCAACATGTTAAAATTTCAGTGTCACAAATAAAACAGTAATTGCATTACAGAAACAGTAATTGACTTAATTTCCATATAAAATCTTCAAGGTCACACTGTCAGTGCTTCAACAAAAAATACTTTGTATCTTCAGGTCCTTCCAGGCCCAATGTAGAATATAAAATTAAACACCTTAAAATTATACTGCACATTTCTCCAGCCATACCTCTTTGAGACTCTTACTGCTACCCTTAGTGAGAGAGAAGAGTCTTTAACAGCCTGCTGATTTATATTTTCCTGAGCTTCCAAGACAAGGATATGTTTACAAATCTGTTTTGCAGGCAGAAACAAGAGTAAGAGTATGTTTAAGCTTTCAGGAGTCCTTCCTGAGTATGGGCATAGATATGTAACTGACCAATTGCATTTAAAGATAATTAGACAGATTATCGTGCTCTGGATTTCAGGGCAGGAGGGATAATTAAATCTTCCTGCCTGACCTCCTGGGTACACTTACTTTTCTGCAGCACTTCCTATAATTAGTTGTAGACCTCATCTTCAACTAAAGCACACCTCAAACAAATTCGCAGGTGGCATACTAGATTTTCCAGCAGGTGTCACTGAATTCAGGATAGGAAAACCCAATGCAAGTTTCACAGGTAAGCCTGTGCCCTTGGTTATTCAGGCAGACTAGATAAATATAAACCATGGTCTGCAAAGCAAACCTACGTTGAATACTCATATCTCCTTGCACAAGCATGCAGTTTTGCCATATACAACTTGCAAACAGAAACAAACACATTCTGCCATATGAAATAACTAATTATATATCCCTAGTGAACCCAGTGGCAAATAGGGAATAATCCCATGTCCACTGGCAGGGTGGGGAAGATCTCCAAAGCCCAGGCATGAGAACGCACATGACAATTTCTTCTTTCAGCAACCCTGAATAGCACATCAGATAATGGAAGACTCCTCTGCAGACAAACTGCACAGCAAAGCCCTTCTCTCTGTCACTACTGTCTCAATGAATAGGATATTCACAGGCTTGCTTTTTTTTTTTTTAAGTCTCCTCATTACTCGGGAAGAAAACAGCACTATTTTTGCAACAACCTCCTCCTGTATTCATATGGATCTGTCCCTTTAAAATACAGTCCTGCTCCTTAAATTTCTTGCTGTGTAGAATGGGATTGTGCTAAAAATGAGGTTTTGTAACAAAGACTATTTCTTTTTTTTTTTTTTGCAGGAATTCTAAATTGTGAAATTTGTAAAGAAAGCAGGCTGCATACTTCAGCTTGTTGTTCCTCCTGCATCTGATTCTGCTAAGTGATGCAAGTGAGAGATCTGCACTCCCCAGAAAGTCAGAACCAAACCTGTATGCTTCACTCTGGGAAACAGCAGGGTCTCCGCCCCTGGCTGGGGATGAGGAAGGTTGGGCAGTCTGTTTAGCTGACAGGTCACTTCCCATTTCAAATATAACAGTATAATTTATATCTATATCTGACTGCTGCAATAACTCCTAGAAAACTAAAAGCCGAGCTTTCACATCACACTGAACTAAATTCTGTGTATTTCTTATCAATCCATTTCAGCAAGCAAAGTATCAGCCATTGTTCAAATATTTCACTTACACCAACTAGCTATTACAGGTTGTCAAAAGCATGTTGTTAAATGTTCCATTCAGGCAAGTGCCTTTGCCAATGGGTATTTTAGGAGAACTACAAAAGGCTTTCTACAATAATTATGCATGAGCTCTTCACAAAATTACTTGGAATAGCTTTATTTTGTAAGCAACAGCGGGTGAAGTGTATGGAAGATGCACACAGGATCTTGAGCACTGCTGACCATGGCATTCCTCAGCATCTGGGAAGGGTGGATCATCGTATCTCTTCTGTATGATGGCAAGACCAATGCACTCACAGGTAGTGTGCTGTCAATGGGGACATAGTTGGAGTGGCCGTTAGAGCCGTAATTGTGTGCATGGGGAGACAGGCTCAAGCACTCTGCTGCTTCTGCTTGCCCAAATGCAAAGACAGAAAAACAGGTGAGGTGTCTGAGGTGAAGTCCTGTGCCTGAGTTTTATATTACAGGAAGGGATCTGATTGCTGTAATTTGTGCACAGTTCACTTCCATAAACCTATTTCCTGAGGCTTCATGGAGGAGAAGTCAATGTCACCCAGCCATGTGGAAGATAATCACATTGCACATAAACTCAGATGTCCAGGCAAGTCACCAGCACTGCTGAGCTCTTACTGTGCAACTCCACAAAGCTCACAAACAGAACAAATATCTGCAGAAGCCTCTTCCAGTTCTTCCCTGAAAGACTGCAAACCTACCCCCTCCAAGTAGCCAGTATGTCCCTGTGACATCTGTATAGGTGGGGAATAACACCCACTTAACAGAAAGAATATTAAAGCAGTTTAGCTCTTGATCAAAGTACAGGAGAGAAGACGTGTACAAAGCACCAGAAAAAAATCATGTCAGAGCCAGCATTAGGGAAGGGGAATACAGAGTTCCTGCTCACTACTTAGCTTACCATCAGGTTTTAATCCTCTCCAGAGAAGCACAGACACAGCTGACACCCATGCTGCAGTGAGAGGGTGAACTCAGTCACGTGTTGGTTCAGATCACCTGATAAAGTTTTCTAAGTTTCATTAACTGCACGTTTCACTGCTGGCATAGGTAAGCACATGCAAATTTGCCCCTCTGGTTGCTTGTGTCAATTGCTGTTCACCAATACAATACACTTGTTTGCAATCCAACCCTAACTTCAGAGTAAATCACAACTTCTCTTGAAGTTTCAACACTGACCTTGCAATCACGACGCACTGCCTTGAACCCAAAGTTCTGCTAATTTTATTATGAATATGCCATGCACATTGGTTTTACCTTTGTATTAAAGTATTTCTCTCTGCATGGGTTACAGGAATTCATTATATTGCACTGGAGAACAAATACGCATCCTAGATGAAATAGAAAGACTTCCTTATTCAGAAAAATACCACCTTTAGCTTCAAAGAAAAACTGTACAAGTTATTTGGACAGCAGCTACAGTTGGCATCACTCGTGCTGTAAGGGTCGGATTCCTGCCCCAAGAAACACACAGTCCACAGATGCAATGAGTGACAAACAGAAAAACAATCCCACTCATGACAGTAAC
Source organism: Piaya cayana (assembly GCA_013389865.1). Taxonomy (NCBI): domain Eukaryota; kingdom Metazoa; phylum Chordata; class Aves; order Cuculiformes; family Coccyzidae; genus Piaya; species Piaya cayana. The sequence goes on from WAAB01003778.1 coordinate 223,435, forward strand.
ATCCCAGTGGTGTCCACAGGAATGTTGCCAGGACAATACAACATGTGTTGAGTAACAGACACGACATTTTGCATGGACTGTACCAGAGGAGTGTTACCTTCAGAGCATTTACCACTGAGTCAGACTGCTGAGAGGCTGAGCCATGTCCACTGATGCTAGTTGGCTCGTCTGCAGAGCAGTAATTCCCCTCCGCCCCTCCTGGCATCCTAATGGGATCCTTCGCAAAAAATTAAAAACTATTTAATAAAGAAAAGGATTGGTAACTAATTAAAACAGATGTAAATTATTTATTGCTCTTTTTTAAAAGTCTAAGAAGCACGGAAGGCTTGTTGTACTCCAAAGTCCCCAACTTTCTGTGCCACAGTAACCAAGATCCACATGAGGCAGCTCAAGCTGTTGGGCATCACTCAAACACTCTAGTCCTCAAGGGTGTCTATCTGAAAAATTAGGACATAGTAATAAAATTCCTTATGTATCTCCAATGCCTCACAAAAGTGCTGTAAGGCTCAGAGAGATGAGTTCAACTCCAGAGGAAGGTTTTGAGAATGTCTAATTTTATCCCAATAATTCTGGAGGTTGTTTCTTCAAGAAAACCCGTATTTTCAAACATTGCTACAAGATTTGCAACACAAGCTCAGAGGCAGCAGACCAGGGAAGGAGCCAGGAGCTCCAAGCTGCCATCTCACTCCTTCCCTGCCTCTGGCTGCCCCAGTGTCAGGCCAAATCCCCGTGCTTGCCTGTGAGATGTCCATTTATACCCAACAGTGACAACCTTGGAGGCTTTCTCCTCCCAGGGAACACCTGGTAGGATTCTTCAGGACACTGCAAAACAAATGAAAGACACCCAAATGGCTACAACCCTGTCACCTCAAACTTTGCAAGATGTAAAGCATCTCCTGGAGTAACTGCAGTGCTGAGGTAACCTGAGCGAGCAACCTGCTTTGGAGGATTGCTAAAAATACCCCTGCTGCATTCATGAAGAGCAATGTGATAGCTGCAGTGACAGAGACGGCCTGAGTATGTGCTTCCGAGGTGCCTTCAACCTGACCTGCTCTTCATTGTCATTCTTCATGCAGACTTTTGTTTAAAATACGAGAAATATAAAGAAGAAAAACATGTCAAAGCTTAAGAGATGACAAGTGCCTTTCCTACAGAATAAAAAAACACTGTAGGAAACATTAAGAAATAACATAGCAGTAATTTCTGCTGGAAAGTATGGGAAATGCATATCTGAAGGATAAATAATGACAGTGTGAAGAGCCTCCGATCAGAATCAGTGCCCCAATGTGCACTGATTTGCCCTGCTGAGCAAGCACATAGCATGTTTCAGTCTATTGGGGGTTATCTATAATCTAAACAAAAGGAAAGATGAAGGTGGATGTGAGAGAAAAAGGGCACAGAGATGTCATGAGGCTGAAATTCACAGATCCAGTTTGCCTGGAAATGTTTACTTGAAAAGTACTGCAGTCCAAAGCAAGATAGTACGCTGAGCATGACTTTGTCAGGATACACCCAGGCCTTTATAACCAATGCTGCCAAAAGGACACATCACAGAGGGAACCTTTGCAGCTACTGAACACAGTAGACTAGATCCCTGCAGTTGTCTGCAGGACTGAACCTGATATGTTTGAGAAAAAAAACCTAAGAACAATTTTTTTTAAAAAAAGAGAATGCTGCATACGTTAAGCCCACAGGAAAGGTAACTTGAAACTGAATATGAAACCCTATTTGGAACATGAACTCATCTCAGTGCTGCCATCCTGCTAAGCAATAGACGCAGTGTAAAGTGAAATACTGGGCAGTAATGGGTCTCATAACTAGGCTGACAATACCGGCACACACTTAGGGCAGCACACAGTGTATCATCCTTCAGTTCTTCATAGCAATGAATACTAGCAATTTGCTGTGAAGTATGGAGGGAGATTTAGCACTTATTTTTCTTTGGGATGGATTTATAGTTCTGTTAGTGACTGGGCAGGCTTAATACTATGCTTTGGGAAAGGAAATTAAAGAGGAAGGAAAAGGGGTAATAAAGTAGATTGGAGCAGTTCTGGTTTAGGAAAAATCCCCTCAGTCATCCTTGGAGTTTTATAGTCAGAGTATTCTGTTTCATTACTGACTGTAGAGCCAGCAAAGATTTTGGTCATTTTTTAATGGTAAAATAGAAATATTATTATTAAAAGGCTGGGGAAATTAGTACAGAATCTACATCTAAAGCCCTAAGATGAGAAAACCCAAAAATCCTGCAAATTCTGCTGCTCTCACAGTTCAGACCTTCCTCCAGGCAGCTGTCATCCACAGCCTCTTCTGTGCCATATGCAGCATAATTCTGTCTCCCTTCATGAGAATGAGAATCTTATTGGGAACACACTGCTTTAGGCAGACAACATTCTCAACACATGTTGGTAGAAGTTGAAAATTAGTATTTCTTCCATGGACATCCTTTTCCCTCCTCCCTCTGTCCTTGGTAAGAGACATAAACTTTCCTTAAAAAACAAGGCAGGTTTTGCAGCCCTGAACTCCCATCCTCCAGTTCAGGGACTTCTCATCCCAGGTGAGGTCATTCCACAAAGGCCATACAACCTCTGCCTTCTTCGGAGAAGATTATTCCAGCAGGTTACAGGGGTGGGACCTGTTTGAACATGGGTCTCCTGTTCCTTAGCAAGTCCTGCCAGTCTAAAGATGCTTCAGCAGTACTGACTGCATTATGAGTTTCTGTGGTAGTGAAGGAAAACAAGGGGAAAAGGCACTTTGTCAGAGTGGTGGTGCCTGAAAACCAAGTGCCAGGAGACTTGACCTGAGTTTCCTTATACTGAAACCCTTCTCTGCCACTGCTCAGCCTACATTACAACTGGATCCTGACCAGGACCTTGAGGACAGAAAGAGAAATCCTGTTCCCTTCCTTCTCCTCCCTAGCTCCACATACAGCTTGCATTCAGCTGCTCAAAGTAGGCATCCCATATGTCCACGTGTTTTGGACAGATCTTTTCATTTAGTATTCCCTAACAAAGCTGTGTAAGTAGAACTAAATCAGACAGAAGGGATGAAGTAATGGCTCCACAGTGCTGAAATCTGCATTAACTTTAAACATCATGAGTGATTTTGAATAAACCATGCTGTACATCAATGTCTGAGAAACAATTTACTTTTCTGCTCATCCTACATTGCCAATCTTTTTTTTCCTGCTCCTGCCCAGCCTTTCTGCCCAAACTACAACACGGATTTCACGTTGACTCCTCTGACTCTAACGCATATTCTGTGCAGGTTACACCATTGCAGAAAGCATGGGTAAAATCTTCATAATATCCCCTGTACATTTTGCCACAAATGAAAAACAGAGTGCAATCACTAAATGTGCTGATCCACTTTCTGTTGGAAGTGAATCTACAAATATCTAATGCCAACACACAACTCTAGTGAATAGAAAGCACAGGAAATTTGACTCAACCCCATAATATCACGTAACAAAGAATTAAATGAATGGAAATCAAGTATCTCACTCACACTGACTGCAAAACATAAAGGATATTCAGGCCATTGTCCTATAGCGCCAGAGGCAAACCCTGCACTGTACCCTGGTTATGGCCAGAATAAAGATTCCCTGTGTAGAAGACAATATTCTTTGATGGAGAGAACTAATCACGAGCCTTTCTACTTGAGCCAGCAGAAAACATGATTTTTTCAATCTATACTGTTGATATGGGCAGTCATGAATGAAAGCCACTGTAGTGCAAAGCACGCTACACAGCTCATGTCAGCAGCAGTTGATCTGCCAGCCAGCCCCTCCGGAGGAAGCGTGCCACTTGCTGCCTGATTCACAACCTCCTCCTCGTGGCATGCAGGGATAGCTGAGGAGGAAAAAACACAGTCCATCTCTGCCCCAAGGACACTTGCAGTCACCTCACCAAAGCTTCTGAGAGAACACGATTTTCCTGTCCACTGGGCACTGCTACATTCACTTGCCATTGGAGACCTACCTCAGCAAATGCACGAGACCTCCTTCTCCAGCTGCCTTTTATCCCAGAGGCAAGTGCTCTACTGGCAAGTACATCCTTCCTGCTGGGTAACTGCCACACTAGTTCAATCACTACCTGATTTTCAATGCTTTTTTTCTGATTTCCCCAGCCCTCAATTTCCCTGTTATCTCCAAGAAAACGCAGGCTGTGTTTGTAAGCTTGTTTCAAACAGGCAAGAGAAAGAAAAAACAGAAAGCAGTAAGCTGCAGTATGTTGCTCTGCTGCATTAATAATGCACTATACAAAACCGCAACTTTTTTTTTAGGGAACTTTCCTGTCAATTAAAGCACACAATTTTAAAATGTTGTAATTATTCACCATAATTTCTGTTCTCAAGGACCTCAGGAGAAACCTCTGCTTCTGCATATTGCCACTGAAATCACATATTCTCAAAGTATATTTGAAGCACATTCAGACTTCTGATTGGTCAAAAGCACTGCTGGCTATAAGCCTACAGAAACAACCATTTTCAGCAGGCCATTCATAAACCCCTTTTTCTAATGAATCTGTAAGAGAAAAAAGCTCTGGGCTGTAATACCTCTAAATCTTGGAGGTCACACAAACACCACCACCATGTAAAATCTGGAAGATTCAGTGTACTCTACTAGAAAATTATGAGTACAAAGTAACTCCAGACTTTCAGAAATTACTGTGGGGGAGAGAGGTGAAGTTTCCTGTCCTTCTCTCTGAACTACAAGTCTTCTTGTACACCATTTTTTTCTTGAATTTGTATATTTGTAACATCAAGTCCATAGGCTCTTGCCATTCATCCTGCCCAGGTGAACCACAATGGAAGAGCTATGCTTAGGACACCCTGAGACAGAGTCTGGTCAGAATCTAGCTGTTGTAAACTGAAGTCTCTCCATTAATGACCTATTAATTTAAACTGACAATGAGAACACATAAAAGAACAGTGTAGGTTAATGCTGTTGATTTACTTTCAGCAAATATTTGATGACATAATTAGATAACATGGATTTGTTCAATGGGTTTTAATTACATTTTGGTTGAAGGATTCCCTATTCTTCTATGCATTATGGAAAGGGAGAGACAAACAGTATTGGACTGAGTGACAGATTTTACAAAAAAAAATACTAACCGAACAGTTCCCATCTTCTAACTATATTTATAACTAAAGCCATGCCATGCAGAGTGAAAATAAAACCCACAGGTCTCAACAAAAAGGTCTTTGCAAGATTTGGAAATAGGTTGAATACAATGTGGTAATCTAGTGGAAAGGTAAAGAAAGAGGGAAACGGAAAGTGTTGGAAATGCTTAAAAATGAACCAGTGTGTACCTAAGAGTCACGCCTGCCTTTTCACACTTAAACATACCAGGATTGGAAAAGGCTAGCAAGCACAGAAAAAGCAACAAAAAGTGCCTGCAGCAACAACTGAAAGAGATTCAACAAAAAGAGATGGGAAGGGACCCAAAGACCTGTAAGGGAAAGAATGAGGAAACAGTGGCAGAAAAGTCCACGTGAGTGGGAGCAGATGGGGTTTGGTTCAGTCCTGCACCACATGTGCCTCGTGGCTTTGGTGCCGCATGCTATGGAAGCCAGGAAGTCAGCTCCCAACATCCAGCCTCTGGCCTCATGCAGTTTGTTCACTCGGGAAGCAGCATCCTAGCAATACTTCCTTTCCCTTTAATGAAAAGGCAAAGCAAGTTGCAAGGATAAAGAGTTAGAAGAGAGAACAATTCTCCATCTCTGCCCCCTGTTCCCTCCTTCTGTGAAACAAAGAAAAACCGAAGCAATGTAAATCAGGTGGCTTGCCAAGTATATGTTTTGCAAATACATTCACTGTCATTAATGACAGATGCACGTATTTACATAACAGTTCCGCTGAGCTTATCAGTCCCAAAATACTACCCCCAAGAAAATCCAAGGATATCTTCACTTAATTGACATGTGGATGCCAGATCCAGATCTTACTTCCCCCAGCATAAGACACAGAGAGTAGTTATGTACCACCCTAAGCCTGGGAGGACACTACTGTTTTCAGTTATCTAAAGTCACTCACTGACATGAGAGGTCTGTCACAACCCAGGAAGCTGTAACTGGGATCCATAATTCATTGTTTGGTCCCTACATATTTTCTTAATTGTAGCTGAGTATCTTCATTACAACATACACAGACGCTATGCTCTGGCTAGAGCACTGACCATATTATCATGCCTGGTTTTTTTAATGTTAGCAGCAATACTTAATCCACAGTGATGCTCTAGTTTCATGTATATTTTGAGGCAGTAGAAGGTGGCAGCACTGCCAGAGTCCATGTGCTGCAGAACTTTCCTGTCTCAGCCCCACAGGGCAACTACTCCAGCCTGAAATCCATCCAGCAAAACAGAAATGTTCTCACTCAAATCCATTTGCCTCTACACATTGCTGTCATACACCCTTACCTACACAAGTGTTTGAGATGCACCAGCACAAGCTGCACACCCCTTGTCTCTGGCGCAGCCAGCACAGTTTGCATTCTCTACAGAAGACCCAGCTGCATATCATAAATCTTGGAAAGTATCTGCTTTCTTGCACAAAAATCTTAGTTGTGGTCGGAAAACAAAAGGGTCTGGGTCTGGATCATACTCTAGTTACGTGCTATCTGAGAGAATGGAAAAAATTAAAATGACAACAGAACAGCTAATTACAACTCGCACCAACACAACAAACCTACAACCCATCTCCAGCTTCTTATAGCTTTTAAACCCACTACTACGCTATTAACTGCCACCAGAAAAACTGTGCAGCACAGGAAGAGACATTAACGGGTTGAAGTGAATACATGCATTTTTATACCATTTCTATTACCTGATCAAACTAAAATATTGACTCTGTGGTGGTAATGCATTTCCCCTGACAAAGAAGCCCTTCAATACCTAAGAGTTAACAGAAACTCTGATTCCATTTGAACAGTGATGGTAGCACTTAAAACCATTTTTCCTGGAAATATTCTTGCCACTAAATATTAATAAAATCTTTACATTAGAGGTCTCCGCTGTCCTGAAAAGAAAACTAATATGTATGGAGGGAGACAAGCAAGGCAGAGGAAATTGGAACAGAACCTCACCTAAGTGACAGATGAAAGGAGTGATTTATCTGAAGAGGGTGTCAACAAATGTGCATGAGTGACACATAAGCAGAAAAGGGGGGAAAGAAAGGATATTGAAAGCAGAGGGGGAAAAGGAGAAAAGAGTAGCAAAAGGAGAGAAAAAAGCCCCAGAAAGCAAAGCAGGGACCCTTCAGCAAAGACTTAGCAGAGGCATCCCACTCCATAATGCAAGTTGTTACCCCTCTCATGGTAAGTGCAGTCCTGCAACTCTCAAACCCTCCGGGTGTTTCGTTACACCATCACTGAGGTGCCACACAAAAAGCAAAAGGTACTCTCTTACTGAAGCACTGGTAAAATTTTAAAGCACAACACTGTAACTGAGTAAAAGCTGTGCCAGAAACCTCCATCAGTTGCGGAGCTCATCGTATACTTTCAGCTGATTTGTCAATATACTTACTTTGGCTTAATGCCCAGCAAACTCCCATTCCTCCCATTAAACAGAATTGAACCAGTATCAGAATCATATGCATTTCCACCCTTTGTCCTTGTCTTTGTGATGGGGCCCAATCACATTTAGGGTGTTACAGGAAGAGCAAACCCCCTAAACAAACTCATGCAAGTGTAATGCCAAGGTAATTGAGTGCAAAGTTGGAATAAGCTTGGTGTCTGCATTTCCTCCCTCTCTCTTAAGCAATGACTTTCTTTAGGAGGAAAGGTGAGTAAGATACGCCAGGAAATGTGAGTCCTTGTCATTCATTATTTCTTATAATAAAGTATGCAGTGATATAACGAGATTTTTCAGAGCTCTACTACAGATCCTTGTGCCAGTAAAACCAAAGACAAACTTTGGCCTATGTATTAAAAAAAATAAAAAGCACTTTGCAGGTTTGCTTACCTAGTTCTTCCCCTTCAAAACTCCTTAATCAGCACATTCTGGTTGAAATACTTGTGGAACAGCTAGGGGCTTATTCGCTACTTTTACAAGCACTATTTTCTGGGTTTAGCACCCCATCTAAGATATCTCCAATGAACTAAACATGCACAGTGTAGCTGTTCCAGTCTTCGGCAAGATCTGGTAACATATTTCATGGGTCTCCACCCAAGCACCTCAAATGCCAGACAAATAAAACAAAGTCACTTCTAAAGACTTTGCTACAAGGTGTGTTCTGTAAAATTTATCCCCCAGCATTGCTCCAGAACCAAGACAAACCATAGTACTATTTTTCAGGTAGATTTGTTAACATTTACCCTGAACACGATTCTTGATAAGAAAATAATATTCTGTCATTGAAGATCAACCTTCGTCTTTCCTATAGAAGACTGTATACAGACATTTAATCACTTTTGGTGCCTTCCTTTTCCAGATCAAAAAACTAGGGTACAAAGAAGTTGCATAAATTGGTCAAGGTCATGCAGTGAGTCAATAGCTAAACAAGAGTTATAGAGGCCACTCCAACTGTCATATTATAGATGAGGGAAAAAAGTCCACATTTTACTTAAACTCTGCCTTAAGAAAGGAAAGGATCCAGTGGATTTTACTTCTTACTACATTGCACTGCTATTTTGTTTTTTACATTCAAATAACAGTACTAAGTTCAAGAAAAAAACCCACCTTTCTTATTCACACCAATGTCTTAATTTATCCTAGCATTTTATCTAAACAAAATGCAACTTCTTACTTCTTCCAGTGGGTAACGTCATTTGGAGACTTTATGGATTTTCCTAAGGATTACTCAACAAAATATAATAGAAATATGCACTGGCATGTATATGTATACATAAAAAACCACAAGCATATGAATCATTCTTATTGAACTTTGAAATTTTTCATTCTTGGAGACACATTGGGAAAAGCTTTGACTTTGTATTTGCTTATTTATTCAATTTAATTTCAGTCTTGCACTATGTATCTCATATATTCCTAGAAATATTTTTTAAAAATCTAACCCAATTATTTTTACTTAAAACATTTGCATTTTGAGAAAAATATTTTGGTTAACTATAAAAAGTACTTAGTATTTTAACAACAAGAAAGCTCTTGGAATAAAACCAGAAGGTCAGTTCAGTGTGATTTTCAACCCTTAAATTAATAAATTATAAGTTGCAGCTTCCTGTGAATTTTTCTTAGCAAGGTTCAACATCTGCAAAGGAGAAAAATTAATTAAAGCATTGTCACAGTCTTAAATAAATATCCCACTCAATCACAAGCAAGATGAGCAAACAGATGTGAGTGCCTTTGATTATACAAATGATCAGCCTGAGTGTTCAAATGCAGTAATGTCAAATCACAAGCAATACTGATTTCACCTCAAGCACAAAGACTAGAGCATTACTGTCTAGCTGCCGGCTACTGTTCCCACCAACAGAAGTCACCCACCTGGGGCAGCATGCGATTTTCCTCCTCCAGCTGTCTTACTCTTGCCTCCAGCTGCCTAACATAGGACAAGGTTGATTCTAAAAATCAAAAAGAAAAAAAAAACTCGTATTATCCACAGAGATCTGCTTGTGTTTACTGGTGTCAGAGCCTGTGTCATGTTCTGCCTTGTACTCACAGCAGATTGCCTCTCTCAAAAGTCTGTTAAACATTTGGCTCTGCTCCTCTGCAGTGTAAATAACACTGATACAATAATTAATCCAATTCCTTGTTACTTGTGATTCTGAACTGCTGTACTTTCAGGTGGTCCCTTCTCAGATACAAGATATCTCACAGAAATGGCACACAGACCTGAGTTCTTCCAACCACCCTGCAAGATCTGTGAGCTTCTACTGTATTTTGGAAATACTCCACAAGAGTAATGCATTATTCCATCAAGTCACCATTGAAAAGCCTAGAAAGAGAATACGGTCATCTGAGGGAAGATGCAGGCAATAGGCCCCCTCCACCATGAAGGTCTGGTGGTGCACATCCAGCCTTCCCTACAAGCTGTGACCTCTCCTGCAGGGAATATAGCAGCTTGCTGGCACAGAGGCTCACGCCTCAGCCTCTGCTGGGAATCAGATATGTTGTCACAGCTTGAGCCTGTGTTGGGACCAGATGGGTGTCCTCAGGGCCCTGAGAGGGTTTCCAGCTTGGTTGAGAGCACAACAGCCCAAGGCACAGCCCTGCTCACAGCACGTGCTCCTCACATGCCAGGGCAGTGCCATGCTAGGACATGCTCTTACATCACTGCTTTGCTACATGGGATTGGGTGAAGAGCAAAATCCTGACCATCTTATTCACAAGTAACTTGACTGACCTTCATCAGCTGTTTTGGTTGATTACGGAGAACATGAGTTCTAGTCTGCTCTGTTCCCAAGAACTTTATGTAAGAAGAGTAGATCCATGATCCATCCCCTAAAAGCATCCAAGAGCTTTCTTAACACACACTTCGTGGGTTGCATAGAACTTCTGCTATTCAAGTCATGCATCTATGAGAAACAAATGCCTGGGAAAGTAGCACTTGAAAAAGATATCTTTTCAGTCCAGAAACACTGCTGTCTCTTGTACCTCCCTTGTATACAGATGGAAGTTCACCACATACTCACTTCTAACCAAATGACCCACTAAGTTTCTCTGAGATGCCAATTCCAGTAATACATTTGTGCTCCTACTACCATGTAACTAGTAAAATTTTCTCTCTGATGATTAATGGTACGGAATCCATGGCTATCAGGACAGGACTGTCAGCTGCCTGCATTGACAACAGAGCTGTTCACTAGTTTAAATTGACAGATGAATTTGTGTGCTAGCTTCCCCTGATTCCTCATCGCCATGCCAGCCTATCTATAAAATGAAGGTGTGATGGGAAATGAGGTGTCACTTACTGCTCTTATGAGACTTCAAAAGGCTAAAATATGCACGCAGACAGTGCCTGGGAATTTACACAACATGAAGTTATTTGTCAAAAATTATTAATACACAGCAAGGCACCGGATTAAAAATAGCATTGTACAATATAAGGGAAAGAGGTAATCTGAGGTTCTGTGCACTCTGCTGCATAAAGATTTTCATAGCTAGCAATGGGTGCATCTCTTGAGAGTCACTAAGCCTAGCTCAGATGAGCACTTAGAAGACGAACAGCTTATTCAATTAACTATATACGACAGGGTCCCTCCCATCAAATCAGCTTCGTTCCCAGCAGCAGCACTTCTGGGAGGAGGTGCAGAAGCTCCCTCACCATTACAGCCATTAGCACAGGCAATAGCTCCCAGCACATCTCATCTCCGCTATGAGTTGTTTTAAAGAAGACTGTTTCTCCGGACTTGGCTTTTTGCAGGGACTGCCATAGGCACTTTCTTTGTCACTAGCCATTTCTAAATGCACCGGTTACAAGACCACTGTATATAAGCTTGGGCTCAGACTGCATGCTCGAGTTCTACATCCCAGCAATGCCCACCAGTCCACTCATGCAAACTCCCTTCTGGATTTTCTGCAACTCTGGGTCTTTTGGAATTTTACGTTTCATCATTAATTAGCTCTTCATGTGGTGTCTAGCTCTTGGTAAAGTTTGGTACTCAGTTTTACTTCCTCATTTGTATGTTAAGAGTCCAGAGTTAGGATCTCTGCTGCTCCAAATCACACAAGTCTGCTGTCAGTTCATAACTTCACAATGCCAGCTCATAACAGCTTAGGATTTAGTCTGAAATCTCTGCGCCTGATACTCCTTCTAAAGTATGAAACAGTTATTTAAATCTCCTCTTGTAATCTGATTAAAACAGAAAATTAGGTCATCTACCAAAGGCTTCATTGAGCAAATCCTTATTTATGAGTCTCCTTGACACATAGATTAGATGCATATATATTTCAGTATCTGTTAATATATTTATGCTATGATGCTATGAGCTCAGAGGGAAAAATGAGCAGAAAAGCCAGTCAAGGACATAAGAAGTGGAGGAACTGAAAATATACCAAGTGAAACACTGGCACTAGTGACATAATAGCAAATTTTGGGAAAAAAAGCCGCATCCCAAAGGTCTGTATGAGAAGGACTATGTGATCCATCTGTTCTTAATCAACCTGAACACCTGTGAAGAGTTCTAAATAAAAAGCAGATTTTAAAATGCAACACAGAAATAAAATAGTTACCTGATATCACTCCATTGTCATTCCAGGCAAATTTTCACAAGACAATTAAACAATTTAAACTGAAACAGAATGAACTGCTGATAGTAATTCTTCAGCTTCAGTATCTGAGCCAAAAACAAATGTGTCCCAAAGTGAAAGCAGCACAGAAACTTAGCGTCACTTCTATAACATTCCTGTTGTCTTATTATAAAGCATTTAATCAGATGCTACAAATGTGTCAGGCAACCACTGCTCTGAAACAGAACCTACTCAAACAAGATGATCCCTAGCTGATGTCATTAATCATAAACACTTTTGGTGTTTTATCCTTACCCAAGCAGATTCATCTCACACCGCTCATTTTCACAGAGCTGTAAGTGCACAGAAAAGCCCTCCCCCATTTGCAGAATCTTAAAATTGAGTTGCAGAACATTCATAGATAAATTTCCAAACACAAATACGTTGAGTTACCTCTGCCCAGAACCCAACTAGTGAAAAACAGCATGCATATTAACACCAAATAAAGCTCTTCTACTATATTCTGGGCAATAGTAGAGAAACTGTTAACTATGTTGAGATCAAATGCACACTCGATTAAAAACAATTCATCCGATCACAAAACCATGATACTGCAGCAGCCAAACTACTGCTTTCATCACCTGTAGGATTCTTGGTTACATTATTCCTGCTCCTTCCCATCTTCTTTGGCTAGGCAGTTCTACAAGGGAACAATGTTGAAGAATTCCCATTCCTGGGAATGGATTCCTCCCACATGAACTGCCCCACTTGAGTTTGCTGTGCTCTTAGTGTGATTGAAAATGTGATCACCATGTGGTGCTCCATTGCAGGGCTGAAAATAAAATTATTTTCCAAATTATTAGAGAGATGGCAGTAGCTAGCTTGTAGGGAAATCCTTTAGAGAACACCACCATTAACATATCTGACTACTTTTTCTATTGACAGCTGTACTCTTGAAGCTAGTAGGTATTTTAGGGTTACGTCAAACTTTATCAGATCCTTACAATGCTGCCTAAGGCACATTTCTGCCTTGGTTTTATCCATTTTTGTGTAACTGTGCCTCAGTTTATCGAGTAATTCATGATGTTCTTTAAGCTAGATTGTTCTCTGCAATTTCAGAATGGTTGAGGATGTCATGTTACAGGGTTTGGGTTTTTTTGCAGAGACTGGAGGGTTACAACTCACAGGCAACTGAGGGATTGCACTGGAGAACTACTTGAAGGCTAAGAACCTCTATTCAGCTATCAGCTCCCTAGAAAGAAAACAGATCAGAATCCCACAGAAAGCAAAAACTCCAGGGTTTGACCTACACTTCTACTAGTTGAAATTAGTTTCAGTAACAAAACACAATATAGCAGGTCGAAGGGATTTCATCCAATGAACAGAAGAGTATTTGAGGTAAAGAAAGAGTAGGAGATTGCAGCACCCCTAGTACTGATATAAACTCAGAAAGTAATGCACAAGAAATGCTTTAACTCAACAACTAAAATTCTATTTTTGTAGATTTAAAAAAAAATACTGATTATAATAATTGTCTCCAAAGACTGAGCACAAGGATTCCACAGACCTTCTTTTGACTAAATTTACAGGATAAACTCACCAATGCAAAAGATGCTCCTGGCTTCTTGGAAGTTAAAAATAAGATGTGTAGAATCTTTGAACTTTAGAGAAAGCTAGTAATACAATAGATAAGCTAAGCAGACATCCCACAGGGACTAGAAGAAAAATCCTTCAAGTTGAAAATGCTTAGAGGACTGGAGGTACTAGGAGAAAAGAGCAATACTGTGCCTTGATCTCTGGTCATTGACTTATGGCCAGCATAAAGAGAAGATACTATGCCAGAGAGAAGGCTGCTGTCACATCCCAATACACATATTTTACACACTTAGTGTATAAAGGAGGGAAACTGCCAACAATACACCTCAGCAAAGAATTTAGCATTTTATGTGTAGTGATACTTTGATGTATCGTGATGAAGGTTCAGTTAGGGTACAGTCAACTTCAGCAGAGAAAGTAATTTGTTATGTTGCTCTTCCTGTACTGAGGTGGAATATAATAATTACACATCAAATCCTATTTTGGTCATTCAAATCCACACTGAGCATCCTGCAATAAGAACTAAAGAATCTTTCAATAAAATGGAAGATGAAAAACAAGACTGTGCAAGGGCTGTTTTAAACCCTCCTCTAATTAACTGACAGCTCCATATGTTTTTGAAAGGGTTTCTATGCTAACTGGGGAGCAGATTCAATGACACGCGAAGTATCTCCCAGTCCTGTAATTCCCAGTCATCTGATTTAATTACTTCAATATTAATATTCATGACTAAAACATGTCATACTGCAATCCATCCCCTTTCAGCTAACTTGCTTGAATATTAGAAAAATCACACTGCTGGATTCACACTAAAGCAAATTTACACCACCTGCATCTCTAAATGGGTGAAGCTGCTCAGAGTTTACACTGGCAAGATCCAGCCTCCTAGCAGCAGGATTAGACAACCTCTGAAGGTCATTTTTAGCCCTGTCTTCTATGATTTTTCTATTACGGTTGCGCATCTTGCATAACGCTCCAAATGAATAAGTGCTGGAGAACTTCTTATTAAAACACAGCCGAATTCCCCTGTAATGCAGTGACATTAGGATTAGTGCTGTCATGTAGACAGAAAGACATTTGCCTAAGGCAAAATTTTATTAAGCTCACCAGAATGTTTAGGAGCTATTTACCACTAAGGCACATTTGCTCAGAAAGTTTGGGACAGCAAACACTGTAGCGTTAGCATTAAGGTGGAGTTTGCATTTCTCAATATTGCTATTGTCTGAAATTCTCCCACTCCAAGCTGAGATTTCTTGTGATTACAGATCCAGCACTTCTTGACTTCTCTCTCTAATTAAAAATATTATTAACTAAGCTTAGCTAGTTCACTGAATATTTCAAAACTGAATCCTAGCAAAGGGAAAAGCTTACATATGCTAATCCAAACACTCAGAATGCAATGTCACCTCTGCCACTTAGTTTTATTTCTCAAGCAATATGTGCTGTGTTTCCCCTTCTCAGTGCACACTTAACACAACATGTTAATTACAATATCTCTGTAATCAAACATTTTTTATTCAGATTTCATACAAAAATAGTGTTTTCTCAGTTGCAGCAGCTTTTAATCACAAATTATCTATTTATTACAAGAAAAAAACCACTTCTTATTGCCTTGAGGCAGCCCTAGCCATGCCTTTAATGATTCATCAAGGCTGTCTGACTCAGATTGCCAATATGTTTGCATTTGTCTGGATTTAGGTTCCACTTAGACACTGTATATGATGTGATTGTAGGGAGCGGGTCTGCGCTGCCATGCACACGCTGTCTGGCAGTGAGGGGAAGGCATCACTGCTACAGCAGCACCTCAGGGGTCGGTCACTTTTGCTGAAGTCACCCAAGGACCAAGGAATGCCCGACATCACCCAAATGTTTCTTGTGACACAACGTAACGAAAATACAGGGCGGGCTTCCACTTGTGAACCTCAGTGATTTCAGTTGGTGTCTGTTGGAGGACTTGTTGCAAGTTTAGCTTTAGGGTGCAACAAAATTTCCAGTTGAGTTAATCTACAAAAAAAGCTTAAAACATAAGTTTAAAAAACTCTCATAGAGCAAAAGGAGTATACCTAAAAATGATATCAGATGTCAGATAAGGGAAGATTTTGTTTCTCTGAAGCCATCCGTAACACTTTTGTTAATGGCTGAATAACACTGTCACACTAATGGTGTAACACTAACCTTGGTTTGTTTAGAGTTTTTTGGTGCTAGAGGTGAGAATGGAAAAGCTGTTCTTACTGGCGCACTTGATATCCTGTTAGCTCCATTCAGCCTGTGCTAAATGCATTTGCCACGTTATTGATGAAAACTGAGAAAATCAAATCCATTATGCTATTGCTAAAACCTTTCCCACTGGCTGTTAGCTTGTTCTGGTATTGATTTTGTGTGTTTCATGATTGGTAAAACCCTTATTGGCTCCATTTAACTGCTTGGGTTTGTCCCCACACCACCGCACTCTCATTTGCTCATTATGAGTGTCCTCAAACTACAGGCACATCCCCTGAGATGGAAGCACAGCAGGAGAGGAGGGGTGTTCAGTGAGCTCCTGTGTTAAATCAAATGGAAGACTGGAAAAGGCAAGCCTGGGTTTTGCTTAGGAAAGGAAGGCAGATGAACACACTGTCTTGGAGAAATAAATAACGGAGGGTTTCACTACTGGTACATAGAAGTAAATCTGAAAAAAAGACATTTTGACCTTACACCAGTGTCTCTTGATCACATTGATTTGCATCTGTTAAATGGTCCCCTGCTGGAAAGGCCCTGGGTCCCCTGCAATGGCCAGTGTGAAACTATGCATGCCTTCACAGTCCAATGTATCCACACAGCCACCTCCAGCTTCTCCTGGTTCTGCTGTGCCCATGTCAAATAACTACTTGCAGTACATTTGAAATGAAAAAGCAATAAATGAAAATATCCCACCAACAGCAGGATTAGGGCAAAACACAGAAGACCAGAGGGTCACACTGGGGTGCCAAATACACACACTAAAAGTCCCTTAGCATCCCTGCAGATACTCACAGCTGCCTTTCTTATCACATAGAATTACAGTTTTCAGGCTCAGACCATCACATGATGAAGAAACATATTCTAGAAAAGATAGCTTGGTCAAGAATTTTAGTATTGGTACAACAAGCTCTAGTTAATAATTTTACTGACTTCTACTTGGAAGTCTGCAATGTAGGTCAAAACTGAAAACTGCATCTCTGGGGATTCTGAATCAGATAATCTCCAGGAATTCTGATTCAGGTGAAACCTATGAATCATTTTTATGCTTCTCTTCTGCCTCATTAGGAGGTAGATATGCAGCCCGTAAACTACCTTTTCATGGGTTACTATTTGCATGACTCAAAACCAAATTCAAACTACATTCCTGAGAGAACAGAAACAGAAACTTCCACATTTCTTAAGGCATTAGGCAACAGCACACACACTTTTCCTTGCTACCACTACAATACAGATGGAAAATCTCAAAACAAAGATCAATAGCCACATGAATATATGGAGGAAGAACCAACCTGCACTCTTCCTCCTTGTTAAGACATCACCACATGTGAGGGAAATCAGCAGTTCACATTCTGGGCTTCTGTGGAACTGGTCAGGATGAAGAGACAAAGGCTGGGAAGGATATGTTTTAATGCATAAAGCATTAAAGAAATTGGTGACCACGTATAGAGCAGCAGACTGCAAGTATAGAGCAGCAGACTACATCCTACTGTCCACAGGCTGCAGACCATGGCACCCGGGAAGTTGTGCCAGGTTGTCCCTTCCCAACCCCTTAAAATTTCCCTGCTCAGAGAGGCCTCCAGTGGGAGAGTCTTGCCTAGGAGAACCTGAACAACCATCCGATTGTAGCTTCAAGAAGTATCTGCAGAGCACACAGTGCCATAAAATCAAGAGGAACAGTAAGGCCATCCTCTCATGCTCTGTTTCTAGCTCCCTGGCTCATTTGCAAAGCTGCCACTGCTCCACTTCCTGCAACAGAAGCATCCTGCAGCGAACTGAGATGTGTAGACTGGAGCACAAAGCCCTGCATAAGCCCTGCTAGAGAGCCAGCATGGCAACATCTTCCCACATGCAGAACAGTGCTGGTCTTCAGGGGGAAAGTATCATGTAATAATAATAATAACCCAAGAAGACAGTAGGATTTAATTCAACTATTACCTGTGAAACTGCTGTATCAGGAGTACAGGAATTGCTGATGAGAGGGTCAGAAGTCTTTTATGTTCATTCTTAAACTCAGATGTGCAAATTGACACCTATCATATCAAAGTCAGGAAAAATGCAACCAGTATGTACAATACTGTTTGAGGAAACTCCTTCTTAAATGCATTATATAACCCTAACACAGTCATCTTTTCAAGTTTTTTGTGGCTTTTCTCACTGTTCTTACTAAGAACACTTACTTAAATGCTCTAAACCATTCCCACAATACAGCAATCTGGACGGCAGCAAGGCTTTCATAATGCAGTGTGCTGGACAAAAACAGGAGCATTTACATTTAGCAAACACGGGGGGATAACAACTGCCTCAACCAAATGAATAAATCAATCCCTTAACCAATGTCAGAGAGGAGATGGAAGAGAGGGAAAACAGCAGGTTGAATGCCAAGATGCTAAATTTAGATCAGCTCTTATTCCTTCCCCCAGGAGGATTCACAAAGAACCTTCACATTCTGAGTCGCCATTGCAGCTCACGCAACATCCGACTCAGAACTAAAGCACATCCCAAATACCAAGTTACAGTGGCAATCAATGCTCCACAAACACACCAAAATATGTCAGGCTACATGAATTAACCAGGTAAATTAAAAGACTAATACCCTAGGTGTTCTCACTGCTTACATCATCTCCCAACTATATGTGTAAGTTAAAGATATGAGAAATTTAAAATGGTTCTGCCATTTGATCTTGATTAGTGTGAAGCAATATAAGAGAAATTCTCCTACATCCAGCCACTTCATCCACACACATATGCTACAGATATCCACAACAAACATTATGGACCTCCACTGAGAAAACCAAGTCAGTACACAGTCTGTATGCCATACAGGAAAGAAGAAATTTGGTGTATTTATAGAAAGCTTTCACTTTATTTGCAAGAAAAGACCTCAGAAACTTTTTACAATATTGTGGTTATAGAATAAACATATCCCAGTATTTTATAAATGATGAGGAGTCGATAAGGGACATCATTATTCAAATACATATATAAGATAAGATAAATGTATTTGATAAATAGAGATGAACTGTAGAGATGTTTCTCTGTGATGCTTTAAATCCATATTTCAAATCTTAATCATTGAATGGAAAAGAGGAAAAAAATTATTTGGGTTGACTGCCAGAGCTGTGAACACTTCTACTAATTTCTTACCTAGCTGTGTTAAAAGCGCTGCCAATATACAATTTCATATTGGAATAGTGAGTCAAGCTTCCTAACGATTACTAGATTTAATTTTAACTTTCAGACCTGCCCATCAGTCTCACCCCAGCTACACACCTCTGGCTTGTGCATGAGCCCTATCAGGTGGCAGTCAACAAGAAGGCATCACGGAGTCTGTGGCTAAACACGGTGCCTGCTCCCAGGAGGGCTGGACATCATCGCTAACTGGAAGGAGACAGCAAAGGGGGACACCCAAGCCTCTTACCTCTTGAAACAAAGGCACCAAAACATCCAGTGCTTCCATGTGCCCATAAGCAACTTCTAGCCCAGGGCATACTGCCTGCATGGTCAGGATATCTGTCCAAGCAGCTGGAACCTGCAGCAATGAGCCCTTGGCAGCAATGTGGCATCTCTTCCCAGAGGCAAAGCATCAGCCAGGTCACTACAGCAACCACAACTGCAGCAGGTCACCGTGGCAGCACTAGGGCACTCCATAGCACAGTGGGAGAACGTGCTGACCAAAAGCCTAAGCATCTTATTATAGGGTGGATATTTACTGGGAAACTCAGTGGGGAAAACTACAAAACCAGGAGGTCTCCCAGGTGAAAGGGAAGCTACATTTACACAATTATCCATTTCTATGGATGAGCGATGAGGAGTATTCCTTTGGTCAGGCCAGAGCAGAAGCTGGGAAACTGCCAGAGAAAGAGGCTGATGTGGGCAAACACAGTGGAGATTTAAAATTATCAGGACAAAAGGAGGTTTTGGATTAATTCCTCTGCACAGAGTGATTAACATTAGGACAGGTTATTAAATGTAATAAAAGATGTTACAAGATTAAATATGTCCTCAAGACTGAAACCGCTCTCTTGCTTCCCACAGCCCATTAAGGAGCCATCACATCATAATGTCTTTCTGTCCCTACTGAGCCTGGTCACATTTGAAGCTGAAAGATGACCGTTTTGTAAAATTACTCCACTGGCAGTCTCAGCTCAGAACTTAATTCTGAGGGAAAATTAACTATCCTTTTCATGGTGCAGGTACGTGATAGCAGAGAGGGGTGTCTATATAGCCTCCATCTCTTCTGTAAGAGTTTTTTGGGCTGTTTGTGGAAGAGAATATCACAAGGAAGTATAAAAACGACACAGGATTAAAGCCAAAATCTATCTGTGCAAGTACGTCACTATCTGAAGGTACTACGCACCTCCAATAGGTAGTCTGCCAGGCCACATAACGCAATAGCCCGGGCTGCTTCCTCCGCAGCCAGAGCATCCTTGTCTCCAGAAAAAAAATCTCTGAGAGAGGAAAGCCCTACGAGGGATCTCAGAGTTCACGAATCAGTCTAAATGTCCAGCTCCAACTGATATCAGTACCTTACTAAACTACTTCAGCGCTCTGGGAAACACTGCACATGTCTCCTGCATGTTCTAGGTACCTCAAACAAACTCAACCTCAGGGGCATAGAAATGCCTGCACCAGAACTGACCAGGGACCCATGTAATGCAGGATCCTGCCCTGCTGTCACCTCTCTAATTACTTAATTTCTGGAGATCTGTCCCACTGTCTCTGGGTTCCTGACATGATGCTGAGATTATGCAATTATTTCTGTGTAACTCTCAGCAGTCATTGTCTCTTCAGAACCTCAGTCCAGGCAGTGAAAACCAGGCAGAGGGGACTCAGCTGCTGCACGCTGAATCCTGCCACACTGCATTTTTGGGAATCCAAGCTCTCCAAGGGGCAGGGTTTTGGCAACTTTAGCAGATTTCCCTATTCACGTGGTTCTCACTACCCCAAACTTAAATTTTACCCTGCTCCCTTTCCTGCCTTCCCCAAGATATCTGTGGCTACATCCTACTGCTGCTGGGCCACGGAACTAATCAAAGACCACATTTTATTTTGGGAAAATATACAGACAAATCCGGTTCATTAAGTGACTTAGAACAATAACACTTGAGAGGTATAAAACATGGGAGCCTATGTTTCACAAGGGCTTCAGAGGAAACCAAACGCAACACATAAATACAGTTTTCTGGATTCTCAGCCCCTTTTCACAGTTATTTCACTGCAATCATAATATGCTGCTACTAAATTAACATGGTGAAGATTAAGACATTAATAATTTGAAAGTAATCTCAAACACAGGTAACAAAGCGCAGCATGTATTGTTACTGATAAACTGCACTGAACACATTTATGTGCTTTAATGCTATCAGTTTAACACCTGTATAATGTTATAGCTCCCAAACCCAGGAAACACTGGCTGAGCCCCTTGTGTTCTCTCTCCCTTTCTGCTAGCCATACATCTGCAACGCCTTTGTAGCAAAGCCAGTCAAGATTTCCTAAGTCAGCATGTTCAATAACCAGCTGCCCATTTCCTGGTCAGCATAACTGATTCTCTATTGATCCTATATAGGTTGCATAGTTCCCAGGACTGCAGATGTGGTAGCTCCCTTAGGATGCTGCTGCTTGTCCTTCACTGGTGTGGAGGCAGCCCCTCCACTGATGCGATCTTTTACCAGTATTAGTGAAGCTAATCCTTAGGCTTTAGGATGACGTGATTATCTTCCAGATCAGAGGTTAATGAACTGCTTTCACTTTACTACACTTCCAAAATATTTAGGAGAAAGACTCAAGTATATCTCCAAGTAGCCCTAACAGTAAGTCTTCTGCAGAATTCCCCATATATCTTTGTTGCTAACATTGCCATCAACATAGGCAGTTTCACTCTAACCAGTCTCTTAAACACACAAAATGATGCCACATTCCTGCTGACCGCCCCTGTGTCTTCTCCTTTTATGTTTCAAGTACCATCTAATTCAACAGGGATTAAATCAACAATAAGAAGTTCCCTAGAACATGAAAATGGTAAATAAACAGTTGTGACAATTCTGCAAGTCCTATTCATCTGCATTACTTTAATCAGGGATATAGTACTTTGTTCAGCAGTACAAGGGGCTTCAACATCCAGACAAAGCTGAGAATGATTCATGGAGCAGTCAAACTTGAGAGCTCTCACAGCTGCTTATCTACATCAGCAAAACAAAACAAATATTTTCAACAAGGTCTCCTGTTTATTTCCTGGTTACTTCACTAATGGGAAAGCAATTTACGTAATTCCTCTCCCTAAACATATAAATAATTGAGAAATGCTTTTGGCTACTAAGGCTGTTGGAAACTGCCATGTCCTTCATGCTGAGATTTACACAGAGTAATTCATTACTGGTCACTCTGCCCTGGCACAGGGAGAGGGGCTGCACAACTTCCCAAGGCCCCTTTCTTGCTCCATTCACCATCAGGTCCCTCTTACAGTACATAGTGCACAAAGAACAATGAGACAGAGCTGAAAAATGAAGACTGCACATGTTTGTGTGCACACATGCATGTGAGCTGAGAGTCCTTTTACTCACTACCTCCCTTAGAGGTATTAGGATTTCATTCTAGTCATATTCTGAGGGCGTCTTTTATAGGATTACTAGGACTAAAAATTTGCTCTTTCAGTAGGCAGAAGGACAGAAGAGAGATTTCTGTTCATTAGCTGAGCATTTCCTGAGCAGGTAGTCCGGTACAGTAGCAGTTATCACATTTAGCTGTTTAATGTCAATAATGGAACTGAAATATAATATCATGAAATACAATAAATTCTAGAGAAAAAAAACCCCAACATTTCACTCTCTCAGCAGCTGAAAGCTAGGACAGTATCTCCTGAGACTTACTGAAATGAAGACATAAAGACATAATTATTCCTAGAGTTCTTGGACAATAAAAGACACATATGACTGTAACTACAAACTGAAGGAAACCTATAAGTAAAACAGTTGGGGGGCAGGGGTTTTAAGTTCCAAATCAGATTATATTATTTACATATGTCCAATGCAACACTTGTTAAAAAGACAACATCACCAGACCAGTCAGTGTTTTATTATACGGGGATCAGCTCAGATACTATAGTGCTGAGGGCAAGGAAGGTAGAATAAGTATATAAATGAGCTGTCAGGGTAGCTGCCGTAACAAAATGCAGACAGCATCCTGAAATTTCTGAAGAAAATTGAGAAATATAGACAGCCTTGGAGGTTTAAGGGTAAAGAAATGCCATTAAAACAATGCTGTCTGGCTTCCTGCCCTGCAGAGACAAAGGAATTTTGATAATAATTGCAGGAATGCCTGATTTCCTTTTCACTGCTGGAAGTAGACACGGTCAAAAGAAGATTGTGGGTTTTTTCCTCTACAGAAAATTTTGACAGGAACTGAAAAACAATTGCACCAAAATTAAGTTTATGAACAACATTTTTCATGTGATTTATGACATAAACATAAGATCTGTAGTAATAAATTATGCAGAAGATTTACATTCCCCTTTTCTGTGTTTTTTGTGAAGCCTGACAATCCATCTGCATTACTTCCTGCCATTCATCAGGCCATCCTGGCTTGCATGTTCAGTTACGGAAACAGCAGGAGAAAAACTATACCACTTACCATCCGCTGTTTTACTTATATCGCATTGTGCACAAGAAGAAAATCCACCTGCCCCAGCTGGCAAATCACTCACTGGAGGACATCCCACAATGCATCCTCCATCCACCTGCACATAGGTACTGTACGTCATACTTCAATTAAGCATTGTCATAGCCCCTAAATACAGTGAGAAATCTTACATGGAAGATGACCCCCAGCAACCCACTGGTACTTCCTAGATGGTAGCAGATACCTGGCTTCCACCAGAGTTGGCCACAGAACTGCCCATATCTCCTCTCCAGCAGAAAGTGGGGGCAGGTTTTGGGCAGGGCTTTGGATAACTGGCCAGGGAGAAGGTAAGGTTTCGCAAAAGACTGCTGCTCATACACTCAACAGAAACTTTCAGTCTTAACAAAGACTGAAAGAAAAATCTCAAAGCATGGGGTTGGAGAGTATAAGGAATCTCCTTTCCTCCCATTCTTCTAATAGCAGCAATTACGACGTACTGACTCCAGAAACAGTTGACACACAAGACAACTTCTTCCTGGAAACATGCCAGGAGCTCAGGAAAATTATAAGCTTGCATTTCCTGTAGCATAAACACATTTCAATGAGGCTCTGCAAGAAGAGCAGTAGCAGAATTATCAGGCAGAGCAGCCACTAAAGACTACATGCCTCCTTGCTGACAACTGCCAGCACAACCTGGGACAGCTCGCACTTTCCAAAAAAAAAAAGGCTTTTTCTCAGACAGCTGAGATAACCTTTTCTTGAGTACTCAAGAATCCAGTGCTGGCAGGAACTGAAATCTTCCAGCAGAGTGGCAAATTCATAGAATAACAGAACCACAGAATGGTTGGGGTGGGAAGGGACCTTAAAGATCATCCAGTTCCATTCCATTTCCCCTGCCTTGGGCAGGGATATCTTCTACCAGATCAAGTTGCTAAAAGCCCCATCCAGCCCAGCCTTGAACATCTCCAGGGATGCAGCAGCCATGAATTGACAAACAGAATTTGGTAGACCAAGCACTGGGGCAGCAAGCAGAACCACTAATACCAACAGGCAGAAGAAAAAAAAAAAGACAATGTACATATCTCTAAACTATTTCATAGGCTAGAAAGCAGTAGTGAGTTGATATTTTTTCCACCTTGGATAGACTCACATGTGGATTTGAAGCCTTCTGAATGGAAAAGGGAAAGAAAGGGAGGCAGAGTCAGAGAACGGAAACTTGACCTCAATTTGAACTAACAAGTGAGACAAATCTCTTATTGTGGAAGCTAGAGGAATGCAGACCTATTTGGAAAAGTAAAATGAGAGGAAGCAATTAATAATCAGTAAACTTGTTTTCAGAAAAATCACCTTTTCTATTTACTGCCTTATTCTCTGTAAACTTAAAAAGAAGTGATTTTTTTTTCTTTTTAGACAGTTTTCTTCAAGTCATCCATTAACTCTGAAGAAAGTCCCTTGAACATCAAAGCATTTGCCACCGAACATGTTAAATGCTGGCAATGGCCAATTTTCTTTCAGAAACACTCACCATGCAATATCTATTCCTACTTTACCAACTCTCGTCAAAGACCAAATAATATCTATGACTGTTGCCACCTAACCAGGTTCCTTCCTCAGCTAGCAACTAAATACATTTCAAAACTGTAAAATAAATACATTAAAATAAGTTGAAAGTGTGACTGTCCATTTGTTAAGTACCAAGCTTACTGCAACAATAGTTGTAGTTGGAGGTGGTTGACTCACTTTCCCTGGAGGTGTTTAAGGTGCGGGTGGATGAGGTACTGAGGGGCATGGTTTAAAGATTGGTGGGAATGGCTGGGCTCAGTGATCCAGTGGGTCTCTTCCAACCTGGTGATTCTATGATTCTATGAGTGCTGTCAAAAGGGAGCTTCACTGTTTTATCTTAGAACATATGTAACAATTCCAGTCAACAGTGTCAAAAACATAAGTCAGACTCTTCTATCACAACTGAGTTCTCAAGATAACACATAGAAAGCTAAAAAATAATATGTATACAGATATAGATACACACACACACACACACTCTTTGCATCTGCACAGTGTGTTTATAGTAAGCATTAGCCAGATCTAGTTTCTGGTACTTTGATCAATACAGAAGTTTCAACTGCAAACTAATTTTTCCCACTTCAATATAAATGTTTGCACATATGAGTAGAACTACCAGCAGAACTGACTGTTTTAACTGAAAACAAACTCTCTTTCACTCCAAAAGCACATCAGTACATGTTCTTAGAATCATAGAATCATTAAAGTTGGAAAACACCTCTAAGATCATTAAGTTCCATCAGCCCAGTGCCACTGTGCCTACTAAACCATGTCCTTAAGTGCTTTTTTAACACCTCCAGGGATGGAGATGCCACCACTTCCCTGGGAAGCCTGTTCCAGTACTTCACCACTCTTCCAGTAAAGAATTTTTTTCTGATATCCAATCTAAACTACTGCTGCTTCTTCTTCTTCTACTGTATGGTAGCACAGTAACAGTAAGCGATCGTGCCATAAGGCTGCCTAGAGTGAATGTGTCAAGATTTGACATTTGGATATGCAGAAATATCCATGTCTATGAATTTTTAAAAAAGGCCTTAGTCCATAATCTCCAAGGGTTCAAATCTTACCTACCTCGCAGGGATTTCCTAGGGACAGGAGAACCCATCATAGACACAGATCCAGAACAGTGTTCCTAATCCTTAACCAGAGGCACGTCACTATTTCAAAGTTTAATACACTGAACTAGAACTAATGCAATTTGACTTTTAGTTTGAAAATACTCTTGAAGTTGCAAGATGTTTTTCCCACAAACGCAAGAATAAAATTCACCCCATGCTTAATCTATTATTTATATAGATTTTTATCTTCATGTTGTAAGAACATTCAATCTACTCTGCTGATTTAGATAAGTGTTTTTGCAGGAAAAAACATTATTTGTCCCTTGGATTCAGGTTTGGAAAATATCATGGAAAACACAGGTTTTCACAAATTATGCAGTAAGTGCTGATATTCTGAGGAAATATCTTTGCAAGTTATTATTATTTACTGCTTGGGAAACATATTTGAGGACATGTAATATGACAGAAAAGCTTTCCCACACTGTAAAGAAACTAATTTTCCATACTGTATATTGCAACCCTCTCAAATTAAATTCCTTTCCCCACTGAAATAAGTGATCAAACCCATACAGACTACAGTTCATTTAGTGCACTGAATAGATCAAAACAAGCCAAAGTCACTTTGAACCTTAAAAAAAAAATTAAAAATACTTGAATTGGCAGTGTCACACACTAGATTAAATTTGCCACTAATCCAATCAGATACATCACCTACTTCATCCTACATGTTAAGCAGACACACCCCCAATCTATTAAATACTGAGTATTTCATTAAATACTGCTAGTTCATAATTCACAGTTAATGTCTCGGCACAAATTAAAAGGGAGTTTAAAATCTGCTTCCTCTTGCTGATACTGCATTGGCACCCCTGGCAGGGCGTATTGCCACTCATCACTTCTGTTTCCACAGTGCAGTAACATGGGTTACATAGCTTTGGAGAAGACTGATATCAGAGTAGACACAAGATAAGACATAGAATCACTGGGAGCAAACCATGAACCTGGGCAAGCTCAGCCAGGCACAGATGATGCCATGGCAAAAAAGGAAGGAGTCAGTCTGTGCTGCAACACACAACCGGATGAACACACTGCTCAAAGTTTAGCTCTACTCAAGGGCAGAGACAGATAGATAAGTATTATATTTTATTATGTATATTGACATATACACTTCAGGCAGGTTGCTGCACACCCTCTCTGTACCTCAGCAGAAGTTCAGCTGCACACCAACCACTCTGCAGTAATGCTGCCCATAATTTGATGGGTCAAAACAGACCCGGGGGAGTCATTGCTGTTCATTTGCTAAATACACATATTAGTCAACTTAAATATGCAAAGTGGGGACCAAAATTAAGCATAAATTTGGACTCCCTTTCATACCCTGTCCAACTCTATAAACAGCTTCACAATGTGAGCTGCAGCCTCAGAGCAGGGCTAGGGCAGCTCTCCCAGGGCAATCTCCTTCCTCTAGTAATATGGAATCAGTATTACTGGTCTGGTATATATTTGCAGCACACTGAGAATCATTTCTCATACACTAGCCTTTACCTGCTAATTGTTAAGTTTACATTTTCACCAGTAATCGGTTTTTACCTGCTGCTCTTGCTGCCACAGATTTTAAGAGACCTTAAGCAATTCTTACCAATTCTTACCAAGCACTCAGTCTAACAGAACATGGTGAGGCACTTTGCAATATAATTAAGTCTTCCTGGCACTATGAACAACAATATAAAAGCTAACCAAGCGTAAAATAAATTAGAGATGTTGTTATTCTAAACACTCAAATTTTACAAGTAGTATTTCTTAACTGTTAGATTATTTAATGTCCATCATTCATCTTTTCTAGTTTTGCTATGAAAAGACTGCAGAAAAATTATGTTTATTTGAAATGTCACCTTTACCAATGTTCATACCAAGATTAAGGTCAATAAACTCATACTAAATTAAACTGAAAATTTCCTGAATGAAAGATGAGTTTGACTGAGCTGCAGTTTTCATAATGTAACAGCACATAATTAAAGGTAAGATTGCTATCCCCAGCAGAGCTCTTTAGAAAAACATCTGTTTCATGGTAACAGGATAGCTTAATTATTGTTTCCCCCTGATAAAATTTCTTTTATATAGGTTTTGTGTATTACATTGGAACAAATGATGTATGAACATTTTTTAAAAGGATTCATCTCTTCGTGAAGGCAATCATAATTAGAAAACTCTTAAGCCTTTTCTCAGTTTTTACTCTACTTACTTGAAGAAATTCTAGCGAAGAATCGCAACAAAGTTTTAAGATTTTATCCCATTATCACTACTGCCATTGTCTGACAATTTTAGAGACTAAGAATTAATAAATAAGTATTTGCCTTACCCTACAGCTTCCGTACATCTTCATATCCTCCATCAACATACCTCTTACCTTGTACATTTAGTGATATGCCAACAAAGATAGCTGAAAGCCAACAGAAAACAGTAAGAGTGGACCTACACGTCTACATCTTCAACATTTTGCTTCCTGCTTTCTTGTCAAACACATCTTTTATATTTGGCATGTCTATCAGC
This sequence comes from Piaya cayana, assembly GCA_013389865.1. NCBI lineage: Eukaryota > Metazoa > Chordata > Aves > Cuculiformes > Coccyzidae > Piaya > Piaya cayana. The sequence goes on from WAAB01003778.1 coordinate 252,164, forward strand.
TGGATAAATATGCACACTGTCAAATTTCACACTCAGAAGCATCATTCTGACCCTGGGACAGACATCGTGTATTTTGGAGAACCCAAAGACAAATATGCTTTGAAAAAGACAGCAAGATGAAGGGCACATGAACAAAGATTTAAGATTAAGATTTATTTATGCAAACTAAGCTTTTTTAAATAATGGGGGGGGGAGAACTAACGCTCAAATGAAGTTAAATCCTGTAACAAAGAAAAGTCAGAAGACAAGTTTCAAAGGAGTGAAAGAAAGTCCATTTTCAAGTGTGCTACTTATGGCCTTTTTCAAATTGCTAGTGTACACAATAAAACTTCTTGGAAGCTTATGAAGCTTCTAAAAAATATGTACCATTTAATATTAGTATGCTGCAGATCTTGTATTTGCTGCAAGAATAGCTCTACTGTCAATTCCCATGAATTAATTCAGCATCCTACAAAATTACTGGGAGGACAAAATATTTAACACTGAATAAAAACAGATTTCACCAGAGCATTTGAAGATCTGCACAAGATGTTCTTTTATGTCAGCCTCAGCCCCACAATATGCAGCTTACCAAGAGGTGTAGTGCATATGAGAGTGATTACTGTTAAGTAACACCCATCTGCATGCCAGTATATCCATCCCTGTGTTTTCACAGCATTTTCATTTTCAAACAACAGTATTCTCTTGCATGTACAACTTCGCACATAGCTGCTAGTTTAGGACATGCAGAGGTAGATGAATGATTTAGCAAAACTGACATCATTTGAGCCAAGATCAGTTTAAAGATCTCTCTTGAAAGCTTTTTATTCTGACAGCTTAATTTTGCTGTTAATTTTTTCAGACTAATACTAGTACAAGACAGGGCTGTATTTGGTCATAACATGGTCTGTCATTTCTATTATCTGTCTGATCCATCATGTGTGCTTTCAACATTTTTTACTATGAGGTTGGTGAGGCACTGAAATAGGTTCTACAGAGGAGACATGGATGCCCCATCCCTGAAGGTAGATGTTCAAGGCCAGGTTGGATGAGGCTTTGAGCAACCTGATCCAGTGGAAGATGTCCCTGCCCGTGGCAGGGGGGTGGAACTGGATAGACTTTAAGGTCTATTACAACCCAAACCATTCTATGATTCTCTGATTTTGACTGTTTCTCTGCATCCCCCTTTGCAGCCAGGCATGGACCCAAGAATTGTTTCTCAGAGAGTGAAGTTCTGCCCAACTTTGAAGTTTTAGCTGAAGAACCGTGTCACTGAGCATCAGGTACATGTACTGCTCTAACACCAGTGTTTGGAAGCTTTCATCTGTATTTTCAGTGACTGACCTCATATGCCTGTTTTGTTATAGGAGCAAGTTAATAATCCTTCCACATAGGAGTTACAAAAATTCACTGCACTCGGGTGTTGCATTGTTTGAAAGGCATAAAAGGAGAATAAAGTCATGAAGGGTCCTCCCTTACTGCAGTTCAAGGAACTGGTAACATCTGCCCAGCCCCACTACATGTCCTCCCGCCCCACACAAATCCTGTAGGTGGGCTAAGCTGTACGCATGGGGACCCAGAACAGATCCTCTCCTTTACATGCTCCTTTCAAAACATGAATTGCACATTTTCATTCCTGAGGTCTCTTCCCAACTCCAGAGAGAGAATGTCTAGTCACTCAGTTAATTTCAGAGATTATTCACTCCCTGACTTACCTCCATGGGAAGGAAGTACTTGTAGCACATTCTTTTAAAGGCTCCTAATTTTGAAAGCGTCACAAACATAACAAACGTTTTGACATATCATAGAATCATAGAATCATAGAATCATAGAATCACCAGGTTGGAAGAGACCCATCGGATCATCGAGTCCAACCATTCCTATCAAACACTAAACCATGTCCCTCAGGACCTCGTCTACCC
>WAAB01003778.1:255964-266396 GCA_013389865.1 Piaya cayana
AAAAAAAAAAATCTCTCTTGATTTAAAAGTCTGAAGACTTTAAAAAAAATCTTAATTATATGGAGATGTAAAAGCCCACAGAAACAAAATTAGTATATAAAAATGTAATTGGCTTGAACAATTCTTTAAAGTTATGTCAGAACAAATCATGCAGTTTGAAGGTATTTCATGTCAAAGATGCAGCAGATGTGAAAGCCAAAAGGAGTAAAAGAAAAAGAGAATTAATTGAAATTCATTACTCTTCTGTTTCTTAAATCCAACGCATAATGACTGAATTTTAACCTTACCCTGAGGTATAATACATGACAGTACAATGTTTCACAGAAAAGGTAGCTATATCTTATGGCAATATCATGTAAAATTAAATTATATGAATAATTAAGAAGAGATTAATAGACAACTTAAATAAATAATAAGTTTCATGAAAACAACATCACATACATGTTTTAAAACCCCTATAGAAAAGTGTGGTAAACAGTAAAGCACTTTCAGGAAATTATTTTTACTTTCACAAAATATTATATCTTTTTATAATGTATTTACAGCAGCAGCTATCATTTATCCAGAGTTTCAATACAGGGTTTTCTCAAGGGCTAATTAAAATAGCTGGGTTTTATTAAATGTAAATGAGGATCAAAGCTGCTACCTTTACACATGCCAAGCTCATTTTACTCAGGACCTGATCCTACATATGTGTTCAAGTTTGCATGAAGAGTACGAAGGTTTAACCACGTATCACAGCTCCCAGGACAAGTCCACTTCCTTAAAAATTTCCAGTACCTCCCATCCTACCTAGCACATGTAATCCTTAGTACTTATACATTTAGGTATATCCAAGAAGCTAGTTTCTGTAACATCTGGGTTAACAAAAACAGTATTTCCAAAATTAGTGCCAGTGAGAAGAGGAGCCTTTGTCAGGTTCCTGAACCCTGCCTTTCAGCAGTTAAAAAAGAGCAGAAATCTGCACCTTCAATTCAAAAAGAACTAATAGTAGTTCCTTTCCCTCGAGGCAAAGATAAGTTATAATAATCTAATAATTATTAATAAAATAACTCCTTGCATGAGGTTCTACAAAGGTTTTAGGTAAATGAGGAGCACTTAAAATGCAGGGAAACACTTGCTCATTCAGAGTTATTTAAGTGCAAAGCTCTCAGCAGCTGCTGTATATCATGACAAGAGGCTACATTACAAAACACCATGGGGAAGGGATGACACTGGGTACCAGACACTATCAAGTATACAAGGTGGACAGACATCTCTGCATTTCAGAAATCATTCTTCAGGCCAGAACACTGACCCCCTCAATGGTCAAAGCACTTCTCATCTGTAACTTCATTCTCAGCTGAGACCTTAACGGAAGCCTGAAAAGCAACAGTACTGCTGGAAAACCATTCAATTGCCCTCTTCTGCTGCTGTCCCACACAAAGATGAATTCAGCAAAGCCACTTTGAGGAGCTCACACAACCCAAAGGGTAGTACATGGAGTAGTGTAACTTCACTGCCAGGACACCTCACACTGCATAGAGCAGATCTCACCTGAGAGTAGATGTTTCGATGTTTGCGTTGTAAACCTCCAGAAATGGGACATCAAGACTACAATTTTCGCGTTCCCTTGGAAGGTGTTACTCTTAAAATGAAACTGCTAAAGAGAGATCTATTACCCAAGGTAAGATTAAAAATAAGGTTTCAGGGCAAGTAAGTTCAATGCAGAATGTATATGTATTTAAGAGACCCACTTATACCCTGCAGTTATATTTCTCCCTGATCTTCCTTTTCTTTTCATGCAATTATATTTACAATTAGTAGGATTTAGAATTATATAGTGAAAATTGTAGTGCTTTGGCCATCTGAACTAGAGCTATTTTTTTTTTCCTATTTTGCAGTTTTACAGATATCTGGATTTAAAAAGAAACAATGCTTAAACAAAATTAAGCTTAAAAAGTACCTGCTCATAACATCATTTGCTTAAAGGTAGTTGTACAGACACTGCAGTACGAGACTGCTTACATCTGCAAACAGAAAACATTTATAAAAATTAGTCTTATAAACCACCACACATAATTCTATGGAAAATCAATGAACCTGGTTTCTATTAGGAAGTCATAATGAATTATTACTTATCCAAGAAGCAAAACAAGTTCTTCTTTTTCCCCCTTCTGTAAAATTCTGAATGCCAGATCCAAAGTCTTTAACAGACAGTGAAGCTCCTGGATGACTTCTGTGAGCTTTGGATGACACCCTTTGCCTGTCCTTAATCTTGTCAACAAATTCCGTTATATCCTTCAGAGAAAATCCTGTAGTTGTTTTAAGTATGTCTAATCCATAAGGACAAAGCTTTAATGAGTTTCTAAATTTATATCTTTAAGAAAAAAAATAAAATAAAAAATCCTGTGACCTAAAATCTGTTCCAAAGCACTGTTCATCTTTTCCCAGGCTCTGACACCCTCCTGCAGTGAAGTCTCCAGATCAGATTTATCTCACATATATGAGCTCGTAAGCAGAAATCAGGAAAGAACTCATGTGCTACACAGAAATATGGGTTTTACTATATCCTTTAAAAATCAAAGGGGCTGTACTGTGCATAACCACTGTCAACCCAAAGACACTACAACCTCATCTACCTGCAGGTGCACATCACTGAAAAGCTACATGTGTTAATCCAGGTTATACCACCTGACATAAAACCTGCTAAGAGTGTCTGCATATGTGTATGTGTAAATGCATGTGTTAATAAGTGAACAAAAATGTGTAGGTATTTAAAGAAAATTTTAAAGAAAATATAATGTAAAATCTCAAGAAAAAAAAAACTTCATTAAAATCACTTTCCAGTAGATGGGCCATGCCAGATTTTACCTTTCGATGAATGCACAATTTCTTACTCATTTAGGCAAGCATAGGAATGGCTTACCATCCACCAGAGCTTCATAAAGGTAACCACAAAGGAATGGAATTGACAGTCTGAGGAGACTGTGAAATGTTCGTTACTAAGGCTTGAAGAAGTAGTTAGAGAAACATTTGCTGAGGAGCGCTGAGATAGAGCTAGCTCTGCCTTGGGCAAGCTGGTGAGTTAGCTGACCCCACAGAACCCCTTCCATCCAAGTTTTCTGTGAGAGTGTGTGTGTGTGTCTGACAACATGACATAATTTCTAGATGAGAGATGCTAGATTTAGTAAAAATGAGAAGGCAAATAAATGAGGGATCAAATAAATGAGGGATGAAGTAGGCCCTTGGGAACAGTAACAGGGTTCTCCTTGATACTCACTGTTCATCCCTTAGGTGGTTTAATAAAGGGCAGGATATTGTACAATGTAAAATGAAAGAGATAACATCCATAAGGACTTCTTGTGTTTCGCTGACTTTGTTTATAATTTGGCACTTTTGTAATTTAAAAGAATTGAACAATACTTTCCATAGAGGCTTTATCAACCTGAGAACAAGAGAATCCTAGTCCATTACCTAGGATTTATTACACTTCTAGCAAAATAAAAAATGAAAGCAAACACCAACCTTTCACTTGTTCCTATTCAAGAATTTAAATTCCTTCAAATGATCCAATTCAGTATCCTATAGGAAACTGCAAGTCAAAGTCTTTTAATGAAAAAATCAACAAAAAGGAATTAAGTAAAATTTATTCATTTTAATGTAAATAAAATAAAACAAAACTGGTAAGCAGCTAGGAGAGTGGAGTCCTCAGCACAGACAGGACATGGCTCTGTTAAAGCGAGTCCAGAGGAGGCCACGAAGATGATCGAGGGGCTGGAGCACCTCACATATGAGGAGAGGCTGAGAGAGTTGGGCTTGTTCAGCCTGGAGAAGGCTCTGTGGAGACCTTACAGCAACCTTCCAGTACTAAAAGTAAGGGGAAACAGGGAAGCTGGGAAGGGGCTCTTTACTGGGGAGTGCAGAGACGGGGGGGTGCGAGGGGGGGGGTGTTAAACTGAAAGAGAATTGATTTAGATTAGATATCAGGAACTGCCCCACCCCTGGAGGTGTTCAAGGCTAGGATGGATGAGGCTTTGAGCCACCTTACCCAGTGGAAGGTGTGCTTGCCTGTGGCAGGGGGTAGGAACTGGATGATCTTTAACGTCTTTTCCATCCAAACCACTCTATGATTCTCTAAGACAAGTGGATGAATTCATGGGAAAAAGAAGGGAATTTACTCTGTTTAGTCCTGCATGCAGAATATCCAGAGAAATATATGAAAATATATAAACAACGTATTTGTTATCACACAGACCATTATAGCTGCCTGGTGTAGTGCTCTCTGCATCTCTTTTGTTGTTTTTCTAGGGTATATAGTCTTTGTGGAAAGGATAATACTCTTTTTTTGTTTTCACATTGCTAGGCACACTTGCAATATTGCTGCAACCTAGCCCGTGTGAACCTAACAAGGCTAATGTAAGATACAGCAGGGAGGGCCAAGAGAGAAAGCAGCAGAAGGGCAGTAACCAACATCTGCTGCAGCAGACTGAAGTACAGATCAACATAGTCTTCTCTGTTACTGAACAGATTTGGATATTGCTCTTAGGGCATGACCCAGAATAAGTCATGGCTATATCAGAAACAGGGCCAGGTCAAGAAGTTATAACTTGAAGTTATCATACTTTTTGATTCCTGATGGAGATGAAATAGTCACTACTAATGTTTTGACCTTCTCCCAGCTGTTGCCAGGCAGAATCACAGAAAAAGACCTGTCTTTGTAAAAACAGATACGGTTGTAGGCAAGCTATAGAGAGGAGATGCCAAGCACACAACAATGCTGTGTGCTCCCCATCATAAAGCTGAGGGGAGGGAGCACGTAAAATCCCAAACCAAACACCCCTGGTACTCTGCACTTCCTCCTTTTTGGTTCTGCAACTTCTGTCCTGCTTGATCCTCCTAAGTATATAAGAAGTTATGCTTTAAGTAATGCTTTTTCTTTTTTTTTTTTTAATGTGGATACTGTTGGAGGGTTTCTCCCTCACCTTTGTTTCATATTTATGTCTAGTCAACCTCTTTCCTAGCTGTTCAGCTGCATTTTCATACAAAAACGTGTGTACATCTTTAGAATTCAATCCACATGGTGTTGTTTCTGCGCACACAGACTAAACAAAGTTTCTACTTGAAAATTCCCTTAATTACAAGCATCCACTCACACTAAAATAAGCTACAGTATTTCATGCTCACAGATTACAAAATCACAGAATCCTCAGGATGAGCTAACTTTGAGCGCAAGCCAAATAATGCATACTAGTTGTATCTATAATGCAAATACAAGGAGAGTCTTCCCAGAAGGTTCCTCATCAAACAAGCATGTCTCTGTGCACTAAAATGATCTATTAAAAAAAAAGTAATTCAAATAACTGCTGGAATAGGACTTAAATAAGAAACAAAGTTCCAGCATAAAAGGTTAATAAATACAGCCTTTAGGTAGACAAATCTACTTACTGTTTCAGCAACACAGGGATTGCCAGACTGATCTGAAGTCACACAAGGATCTCAGTGACCAGTTCAAGATGCTGCAGAGCAACAAGCAAGCATCCTGCCACAAGCTGACACAGGTTAATTTGTCCCTCTTAGTAGGGAACACACTCTACTCTTCAGTAGACAAAAGTAAACAGAATCTTGAAATGTAATTACTGTGGAACACAATTTGTCCCAGTTGATTATAATGACCCTGAACATTCCAAACATCCCCATTTCAGTCTCTTTTCAATTACAAATACATTTTAAGTACTACCCATTTCTTTTGGATGTACATTTTATTTATGTATCTAACAAACAAGTTCATGTCTTCAATTGATTTTGAAATGCCTATTATATCTCATAAAGTACCTCCTATATTTTCTAGATGTAAAATAAAGCTTCAATCTGTCCTCTGCAGTGATTCATCATTTATATATTTTCAAAATTTTCCCCTCTTCTTCTCCTCAGACCTTAAATTCTTTTCTAATTGTCTTTCAACAATTAATTATTTTTTGTCCCCAAGATAAAGATCAGAACTTCAGTTATTAATTACAATAAAGCTCATACAAAAATCTAAGTGTAATATCATGTTTTTTGTAGCATTCACAACCCCAAATGACCTCGCATCATCTTTGCTTTTTCTAACCAATGCCGCACATGCACAGGATCTCCTTTCAGCTGTTATGTCTAAGTTCAACATCAGCACTGAGAATGCTATCATTTTACCACTGGAAAAGTGCCTTAGTTATTTTACATCTCTATTAAAGTTATCTTAAGAATAATTTAATTTCTTAAGAATTTATTAAGAAGCAAAAATCTTCCCATGTGTTGTTTAGCCTTATGAATCCAAGTGACAGGAAACAGCAAGGAAAGAATTACGTAAAAAGGGAAGAGGGTCACTAGCACTAGTAAACAGATAACAAGACAGAAGATCTTTTTAAAAAATATTTAGGTTGACACAATACAAGGACTTTAAGTGAAATTCAAGTGTAACTGGACAAATTTATGATATGCAAGTAAGCTGATCTTGAATAAGTTTGTTTTGTTATGGAACACTTTTACATCTTGTGTAAATTTGTTTTTCCAGGCATGACACTCATATTAAGCAAACACTGTCCACAATGTGGTTTTACTCTCAGAGACATTTGAATCTTTTTTTAAAAAAGGTCATAGAAGGACAAATATTTGAGACCTTGTCTAGAAAAAAAATATCTTTCTTCGATTGCTACTTCACTGGGATTTTCTTCCTGTATTTGTGCCTTGGTTGTGAATTCTGCAGATGTTCCCTTTGTTCTCTTTCAAATGTCACTCTTTTCATAATCCAACCATTTATTTAAAGACAGTTTTTCTTATTTGGTAAAAAGGGCATTTGAAAGCATAGCAGTAGTCTAACATCTTCATTTCCAGGCCTACACTATATCAATTTACTCTCATCAGTTGCCTAAAGTCCTTTTATTCTTCTTGTTTAGGAACCTGCAAACATGCAGTAGTAGTCACCTAGAGGCAGAAATAGGTGACATGTGGCATGAGTTTAGATCAAGCTAAGAAAAACTAACAAAGAAAAGGTAAGCTTTTTCACTAGAAGTAGCAGTGTTAAATATAGGACTGAAGTGTCCCCTCTGCATGGGTGCATACCTGATTTTCGGGTGGCAGGCTTCAGTCGAGTCCAAGTGAGGAGCAATATTTCTCCTCAGTAAGAATACCAGTGCTTTCTGTAGTTCCACTGTCAACTTCACAAATGACAACTAAGCACTAGGAGCATGCACATACCACCAAGGAATCAAAAGTAGCTCCCATTCACCTGTAAGGTCATTGCTTCCGTAAGCATTTTCCATTTTCTGTGGGAATTCATAGTTATTTATTGCTCTGGTTGCTCCTGCACTGCAAGAGTCAGTGACCCCGAGGATCATACACAAGATACCCTCTAGGAGGTCTACTCCTGCAGTTCCCACGCCATTGTTACGTTACTGAATAGCAAAATGAGGAATGATGAAATTGTGGGGGAATTAGCATTTACAAATATGACGGTATTTGCCTCCTTTCCTTTAATCTAACATGTTCCAAGATAAGAGTAAGGACCATCCCACCACCAAAAGTATATAAGTTAATGTACCTATACCTGTTGGACATACTTTCAGGTACAAATCAAATGCAGAGTAATACTGGTGCTGTTTTAAGTAAGATTTAGGTCCTGCTGTTTAACCCCACTACAGTACCTGCATCACATCCTCACCTGTTTTAAGCTAACAGAGGACTGATCTTCTCATCCAGACCCCTATGAAGTCCAAGCTGTAGCTGAGAGAGAGGTTCAAATGTAAGCAACACATTTAGCCCATCACCTATAAAATGTGGAATATTTATTTTAACCCAGTACTGATGCTTCTTTGTTAAAGTTTTCCTTTATCATTCCAGGAAATAGCAGTTGATAAAAATCCCTGTAAAAATGAAATGCAGTTTATTATTCTTGCAACTTTACGTGCAGTTTACATTTCTTCCTAAAGCTTCAGAAAAGGCCAAGAGACAGACTATTATTCAGAAAACCATCAAGCTAAAAGATCCCAGTCGAGCTGCTCTTGTAAATAAAAGAACCCATGAAGTACAGTATGGAGCTTGATTTCCTTAGCTTTGAACCCCAGGGCAAAATAGTCAAACCCAGAAAACTCTATCCACAATTTAATTCATCTTATTTTCAAAGTTCTGCTGCAGCATCAATCACCTTTGGATTTGCTATCAGGCCTTGCTTGCATCTCAGATGATAAAACAAACACACGGCCCTGCTTCAGCTGTCAGCCCACTTTAAAAGTGCATTCTAAGCTACAGCTCTACTGAGGCACAAAACTATACTTTTTGTATAGGCTTCTATAGAGAAGAAAGAAAATCCAGTGGAGAGGGGCATCAAAATGGGGCATCAAGTGGAGAGGGGCAACTACACACACCAGGTGTCATGGTAATGCAATGAAGCAGTTAAAAAAAAAATTGGAAATTTATGAAAATCCATGTTGCACTCATGGGATTCCTTAAAAAAAATTCAGACTGGTCTTCTTTCAGATAGAGGTTCAGGCAGTTATGCTTTTGACTAAAGCAACAGAAGAGTTATGGTTATGTAAAGGCTCACCTTGCAACAAGATCTACTGTATGAAGATCTTGTTGCAAGATGACATACTGATGAGCTTACCAGTTAAAACTAACTGGTTTGTTTTATTTTATTAAACAGTAAGTCAGGGTATAGAAGGAAAAAGTAAGAGGAAGACTTATGCATCATAGGGATGGCCACTATCCAAATCTTTGCAGATTTCATAAGAGCTGTCATTATTTGATGTAATGTATGCAGTGGCTTGAAGATCTGAAAATCCAAGCCAAATTCTCAATCAGTCAGCGGTCTGTTGCATTATGCCACCTTACATTAACTAAGGATTTGGCATCTCATCCCTTAAAACACTAAACTTTTATTTGGTGATGTGGATCACCAGCACAAACCTATTCCCTATGGCTGTCAATGGCTGGTTCAACAGAGTCACATTCAGAAGGTCCTTCTATTACCGCTGCTAAAGGAAATGTAAGATTTAATTTTTGCAGCTTTTAGTCAGGAACTGTTTTCTTCCCTCCTCACTAGAATGTCTTTCCATTTGTTAAAAGTCTTCTGAGGAGAAAAGAAAAATGAAAAAAAAAGGAAACAAAAAGGAAAATGAAAGCAGCAAGATGTATTAAAACGTATAAATAAACAAACAAACAAAAATCTGTTTTCCACCTATTACTAAATTAGATTGAAGAAACTCCTGTCATCAGGTCAAATTCCTATCAGAGAAAGGAGGAGTGAAGAAATGGCTGTGAGATAACAACTGGCCTCAAGAAAAACATCATTATTCCCTTTCCACTCCAAAAACCTTAAACATATTCAGTCTTACTTGATTTCATCAAGATACTGCCAAGGCAAGTGAAAAGATTCCAAAAATAGCATCAGCACCAAGACTACTTGCACAGCAACATATTCCTGGACACCTGCCTTCTGATCTATCCCTTCTGACATGACATCCAGAACATCACTAAAGCTTAGTATCAGACTGTGGCATTCAGCATCTGACACTGCAGCAATTACTGAGTTACTGTGATTGCACATCTCTCCCTGAGTAATCCCCATAGACCAGTACTCTGCATGAAAATTTAACTTTTGAAGAGAACACTGATCTTCTACACTCCGACACAGGGTGTGTTTCTAGGTCTTGCACATTCAGCATAATTTGAAGTAGCCCTGTCACAAATTTCAACCAGCAGATTAAAGACCTGGTGTTCAGCAACCTCTATTTTCCTTTGAAACTGCTACTATTTGTGTCTTCTATCTAGAAAAATGTCACCCTCAGCACATCCCAGAGATTCCCAGCTTTCTCCCCTTTTCTTGGCTCTAGCACAGTATCTTCAAAACTTGACGCCAAACCCGCTTAGTGTTTTAACCACTCATTGCATCCTGTGTAAGGCATACTGCCTATAAACTATATCTTGCACTTCTACATTATCCTTCTGTCCTTCAGAGGCTTTTGTGACTCTTGCTGACTCTGCTGACCTGGGAAACCTCAGCTCTAGGAAAAGATTTTGGTTTCTCTGAGGAAAAGAATATTCAAGGAAAAAAACCCCCACAAAACTCTATCAAATGAATCATCTTACTCATTACTCAGGCAAGCTTTCTGGGGTGCTTCACTTACAAAAGCTCTATTTCTGTTCCTTTAAGATTAAGAAACAAAACTTCTACTACAGCATGTATCAGCCTCAGCAAGTGCAGGGGTAGTGTCAATTCATGCACACTAATAGAGTTGTTCCAAATTTTTTTTGGATTTCCAGTACAAGGCATTCATTCCTGCTTTACTACATTTCTGCCATTCTTTTGTCATTCAACTGGGAAAGCTAGAGCATGTAGTGCAAAATGGATGTGTGAAACAATGTAATTTATCCTCAGGTAGGCACTAAATCCAAATTCTGCCTTGGGATAGAATAA
>WAAB01003784.1:0-11907 GCA_013389865.1 Piaya cayana
TAGCCCCCCTAGGAGACACACACCCATCGTTAGTAACAAGGCCTGTGGGTGTGTGAGCCACCCCATGATCAAAGAACTACTCGACAGAAATTGCTTAACATGCTTTCTGTCTTTATCGTTTCTTTGGTGGACATGGAGCAAAATATCAGTATCAAAAAGACAAAGAAAAGAGTAGTTGTGATGTTTATTTTGTTGATTAAAAACCAGAACTGGCAGCATAAGAGGATCAGAAAGGCAGATGTAGTATAAAAAATAGTTTTGCAGAATATTGTGCTGTCTACAGTGTGAAATTAATACATAAGTGACAAATCCTATTTGTCTCACTTAGAACAGTTGCTTTTAAATTAATGAAGTCACATTAGTGTGCAGACTTTCAGGATCACATATTCACCTTACACAAGTGAGCAGCTGAAACGATTAGCCTCATATGCCAACTGAGCATTCACAACAATTATTGGCTTTACATTGAGTTGTAAGCACTTGTCATTTCCCAGAATCAGATCTTTCATGTGCAAAGCTTCAAATAAAATCGATGCATTCTGCATGACTGGAACATCAGGAACTTCTCAGTACTGTTTGATTTCTATCCATAGTTAATCTAAATAAAAAAGAACTGTTTCCATTATATGAGGACGCATTAAGTCTAAGTGTCCAAATAAAGAATGTGACTCTTAGCTCATCAGGTTTATTCTTACATGTTATTTGGCACAGTCTCATGATTGCTTAAACACTAGAACCCACCACTTCAACCAAGAGCCTCTTCAGCAGTGAACAGGACAGGTTCAAGCGACAAGTCCTGATGTTACTGCCAAAGCCTGATAATGTTTCTTTACTCAGTCAAGAAAAAGCTGTGAAAGAGTTGGATCTCCATTACTTTCAAAACAGTGAGAAGTACATGTGCAGTGATTTCACATTCTCCACCTCTCAGAAGCAAAAGTGTAGAAGGAAGAAATTCAGGCCATATTTGTTGTGTGCAGCCAGTTTTACATCTTTAAGGAAACACCCACCTGACTGTAATGGAAGGAAGCTCTTTAAAATAAAATATATTTCCCTGTTTCCAGTGCAAATGAAACTTAATTATTGTGTTTCATTCCATATCTACTCAGCAAAATATTCTGAGCACACACTCACATCTTAAATTGCAAAAGAAATCTGTTCTGTGGGGCTTACTGTAGGCAAGATGCTTTTTGAACAAAGCAGCCCTTGACTCCCCATCCAAGTTCAGTGCAAATAGCATTCATTTTAAAATGAAATAAAATTTCAGTATTATAAAGATGAAAAATGCCATGGATCTATGGTTTGGAAAACCTGAGAACTCCTGCAGAGAACCTTGTTTCATATCAGAGAACTGTGAATGAACAGGGAACATAATGCCAAATATAACCAGAAACATCTGAATGTGAATTCCATTCTGGGAATGATGATCTCTAATAGGAAAAGGAGGACTGAGAGAGGCAACTATTATTAAGCAACCTAATGTTTTAGCACTCTAGCCTATTAGTTTTTGGACAGATATCCTTTACAGTTACAGTCTACCTTAGGTAAAATACAGTATTTTGTTTAAGGTACTGGATTTGTGTTGCATAATTAAAGCTGCAGTAAGGAGAATTCAATAGATCTTTCTTTTGTTGCAGAGTCCAGTAGGTTGGCATTTCCATACCACACAAGAAATACTGTGCAAGACATCTCTACTTTTGAAGCTCTGCACTTTCCATCTTTATAAGTTTGTGTAACAGACAAATGAAGAATTATTGTAGAGGTGAAATATAGTGTCTATATTATAAAGTTTCTTAGATTTTGGTATTATAGTGCTAAATTTCATTACCAAAAAATTGTGGATTAATTTCATCTATAATAGCAACAATGAGCTGACATAATACTACCTCTTGAATGATTTTTGATCAAGAAATGCTTATGCATCAAGCTAAAAACTCTAATGAAAACTTTGCCAACCTGAAGAAAATCTCTTTCCGTGGCATAAATCAGTGTTTAGCATCAGAATGTTGGACTTGAATGTGGACATTTCTAAAGGAATCTCTCAAACTTTATTTTTCTGTCACAGAAATTTTTTAAAGTCCAGCACATTGTTTAGGAATAGTAGTATTTTCAAACTGAAAACTGGACTTCCTATTTTCTTTAATTAGATTTCATTTGTTTTCACTTGTTTTGTCCCATAACTATTCTGATATAATGAGTTCTTGTAGTGTACAGGGTATCAGCATACTCTATTAAAACAATAGTTCTAAAATTAGAGTGCAATATTTCCAGCAACTGAAAATAAAGGAAGAAGAAAAGCATTCCCTTGTTATAACAGACAAAAAGAGAAGTTCCTTAGAGCTGTCTGGATAAAAATACTTAAAATGCTTGCTTACGACAGTAATTATGCTTCTAATCCAAATCTTATTTTACTTTCAAAAATAAGTTGATGAATATTTAGTGAATAATTGAGTACTGAACTTTTGTTAGTTTCACTTTCAATTCATCGTAACTTGGTCCTACTTCTTTAAGAGCTTCATTGTGGAAGTTACTGATTTAAAATCTAAATCTCTTAAAAATATCTTTGTCTCTGTAACCAAGACAAGTTGTTTTTATCGTCATCTCTACCTCATGATGATCTTTGTTCTGCACTGTAACAAATATGAAGCAGACATTCAGATTATCACTATAACTCATGTTTTGCTCATTAAAAACTCAGTAAAGTCCTAATTCAGAAAGTATGGATTACTTTTTAATTGTTTAAAGATATGATATTTCAGTTTGGGAAGTGCTGTGTTGAATATGGCATCTTTGTCTCCATAGCATCAGATTGTTAAGAACAGATTGCTTGATTTCTATAACCCTTTTGTATTTTGAAATGATAAGAACAGAAGGAATTGTGCAAAGCCTGATTAGTACTCCAGTTTCGCCTTTGTGAACTGACCCATGTTTTGCTATTAGACTCTCAAGCTGAGCAGCCAAAGGGGCACTCAGGGTGCAATGATCTCTGAATTACAGAGGGAGATACTGGGAAGGTTTCCATTAATTAGGTTCCAAACCAGTACTTTCCTTTTTTCTGCTGGTGTTCTTTCTTTTCACATTGTAACTTACTTTATTTTATCTACATTGTTGATCAGTTACTCAGACTGGAATGATATTTCAAACTGTAAATTTGATTTTCAGGATTCTCATGGATTTTTTATCTACATGAACAGTGTGCCTGAGCCTGCATTACTGTGCGAGGTTAAATATGTGTATAAACACAAAGAAGTTTCAATGCATTTTTTTGTTTTGTCTCTCAATTGTATAACAGGTTTTCAAGCAGAAATTGTAGATGGTGTAATTAATATAATGAACTGCGGTGTAATTCTGATACTTATAATAAGGGCAAGGCTGGCAGTCTGATCTCTAATTAAATTTACACCAAAATGGTTTCAAAGTGGAGTTTTTAATGAAAGCACTCCAGAATGCTTTCAAGGTTATCTCCCCTTAAAAATATTGTGTAGTTAAATCTGTCCAAAGAAACTAAATAGACTTTTTTTTTTTTGTAAGTTTTTGCTTGTTTTAAACCTACTTTGTGTCGCCTATCTCCTTAGACTTTGTTGTTACAAACATATATAAAAGGTGATAATGCCTTCCAAGCACTGACCTGTACAAACAACCTAGGAAGTTGTGTGAGCATTTGCAATTAGGTCTTACCTTGGAACCATTACGAATTATAATTTCTGATGCTGGACTTGATCGTCCAATAGCAATTACTCAAGGGTTTGTCTGGGATCAGATGCTAAATTATTAAGATCTGTGAAGTCCTAAGCATCAGATTTTGACCTTACACATTGGCTTCTGATAAAAATACCAAAAACCCTAAACCTAGATCAAAGTCTAATCAAAACTCAGGAACAATTGCTACTCCATGGCAGTCATTTAATCAGGACAATGCCAACCAAATACTTTCCTGTTTCTTGTTCCAATCAGGTGGCAATTCTATTCGTTCATCTCTACCAGAGTGACCCTCTAAGTCTACATTTAGAATAAGCGTCTGCTTGCTGCTTCTTTCTGTACATTCTGTACACTCACATTAATGTATGTGTCTATGGAGAAAGATGGAGGAGTTGAAAGAGAGATGACTTTTGGGATCATATCAAGTAGGGGTGATTTGAAAAATGCTGATTATTAAATTTAACATGCCTTCAGGCCATGCTCCAGCTTTGTTCAGGTGGATATATCACTAATTCATATTATCAGACAGTAGAAAATGTGTCTTTTAGAAAGGTTGAGGTGAGCTCAGAAAGACTGATGAAAATCACATTCTGTACGGCTAGGAGGTCAGTTTGGAACGAGCAACAAGAAAACCCAGTCTTGTAATGTTGGAGCTGTAATAAAGCATGTCTGTATCTAGAAATCCACTTTATAACCCCTGTAGACGGGCACAATGTTTCCACTAGTTGTTCTGAGCTTAAAGCTTAGCTATCCTTGCCTCCTGCTTCATTAGTGCACTTGGCAGCTGGACTACAAAATAGTTATTCTCTTGCCAGAACTAAGACTACGCACTGAAATCAGAGCAGTATTCTGCTTTTGTGGGTCACGTCCTGAGCAGCTGTGTTGATGCGGTGTTACATTTTTGGAAAATTAGACTTTTTTTATCTTTTTTTTTTTCCTTAAAAGATATGCTGTCAAATTCCAATAAAAATTCATGAAAATATTTTTGCGTAGGATAGGAAGTAGGATGGCATCAGTTCCTCTCATCTCTCTCTAGCCCTAAATTTCTATGCCATATGTTTATATGTATATATTTTTTTTACGTACATCTTCAGATGCATCTTCCTTTACTCCCCTAATTTAATGTAAGATTACCAAGTTATTGTCAAGTAAATTACTCTTTTCAACAAGAACTGAATGAGAGATGGAGAGGCTGGTCTTCTACATTTTATGATTATTACTTTTTTTTTTTTCCTGTAAAAAACCCCAGAAACTAATATCCTCAATGTATACATGCATATATATTTAAATTAAGATAACGGTAAGTGTTTTCAATATGACTGTTTTCTGAATGCAATAGCACTAAGAGTACTGAGGAAGGCTAGTATATACTACATTAGTTTCTACCAACACTTTCATTACAGCAAACAGGAAAGAGAAAGGAATATACACTTTTCATTGTATAAGGGAGGAATCAATGCTCTGGGAAATTATGATTTACTGAAGTTAGGGAAAAAAAAGTCTTTTACAAATCAGCAAATGACATTCTATGCCCCAGTCTAGTGCATAAAATACAGTAAAAGCTTTCAATTCTGATGTATCTGTGCTTTTATGAAACTTCAGTTAACTCAGCAAATATTTGAAGACCATTTCACTATAGTTGTTAAAGCAGATGCTATGTGAGAAACAATGTATCAGCATATTTCTTATATTATGTAAAATCTAAGAGGAAAGAACAGATGGAGTAAAAGACTTAAAATGGTAGATTGCACAAAATATAATTTTTAATTAAACAATTAAACATTTTGAATGGACTGATTTAATTATATTCCAGTGGAAAACATTAAGTACTGTAGGTGGAGCTATCAGTAGTTTCCTGTGATTTATGAGCTAAGCATGAGACGTTAATATTCATACACTGCTATGTAACTCAGACTGCATTTCAATAGCTTATATATGCGTCTGAAGATAACACTGGGTACAGTTTGGAAAAATGAGTAAAAACGATCTATTAATTCTTGGAGACAGCTGGTTGTTCTTGTTGCATCATTTAATTAAACTGCATCCAAATGTAATGGAAATCTTATTAATTAGTTCTACATACTTGCTGAGCAAGACTCATACCCTGTTGTTAGCATTTTTTTCCTTTGGATACTTTTCTGAATATGGGACATACAAAGCAGTTACACTTGTATTTCTTGGTGTATTTCTTCATCAGAATTTACTGCTAATGTACATAGGGCCAAGTCCTGCATTTCTGGAGTATAGATATTTTGTCTCCACAAAAAAATATTCTTCTTGATGCTTATTTTAGGCGTAGGTTTTGCCATAATATACTTCCACAGTTTTAAAACTCAAAGACTAAGCACATGTCTTTAAGAAACTAGCATGTCAGATATTTCATATTCCTTGTCCACTCCTTCCTTCCCGTGCTACTCTGAGACAGTCACCTTTTCTGTCTTCTTAAGTATTTCTGCTGTTAGTGTCTGGATGACTCAGCTATCAGCTTTTCTGACTGTAATAACTGCTTCAGGTAATCCCCTATGAGATTCCCTGCACTAAACTTTACTAGATAACAGTCTTCCTTCTGTTCATTTTCTCACAAAAGAGTGATGTGTTAAGTGATGTGTTTCATCTTGAGACAACATCCTTCTGACACCTCAGCACTTCAAAAGTCACCACAGCCAGGCTCTTGCAATCCCAGTCCCCAATTAAGTGCTCGTAGGCTGTGATATATATCTTCCTCTCTAAATGGCCTCATGGAAATCCTAGTCTGAGGGGCACATTTGGACTCTACCAGGAAAAAGTTATGAATCACGTCTGTGAGAATAGGGCAACAGCAAAAGACTTTTTGGGATAAAGAAGAAAAGTTGTACTTTCACTAGTCAAGTGGGAAAATAAATACAAAATGTGCCACAGCCCAATCTTGAACCATGTCTAGGACATTCATACTAATTTAATTGACACTTTATCCTTCTTGGAGCTCATACGAAGAACTTAGAGAAATTTTAGGCCAGAAAAAGGGAAAAGCAGGTTAAAAAAAGAGAGAAAGATGGAGTAAAAGGCAATAAAGAATTTCACTGGAGCCTCTTGTGCCCAGTGGAATGTAGCAAATGATGTCAATTACTATCGTGTAATTGTCCTTCCTTCTTTTCCCTTCTACACTACCCTGGATCCCCTATGGCATCTACTGTGTGGATATGTGTACAAATTTGAAACCTTTATATATACTATATATATATTCCATTATTATATGTTTCCTAATGATTTTGTGAATATGTTTATATATATGTACGAATATGTTATACATCTATATTATAACCAAACCTCAAGGATAGTGTGCCAGACTGAATACAATGGACACAAACAACACAAGCAATGGAAACATTATCTTCCTTTAACAGCAAAAAAATATTGGTACACATATCTATATACCAGGATCTGAACAGTGATCTGTACCACACACCCATATCTGAAGTATGTTGTCTGAGTAGCTCCTTGCTTTTGATGTAGTCTTGTACATAACCTAGAGACATCTTTACGCACTGTGTGTTTCACACGCAATTCTATGTGTGTTAATTTAGTGCTCTGAAGTTGATTCTACCAAGCTGTCAATGTTGCATTCTCATAGTAATCAGCAGTGGGTATTAATGATTGGTAAGATTTTAGTGATTGGTGTTTATGACATGGCGGCCACTGGTATCATTCTATACTTAGACTTTCAAGACCCCAGTTATCTCCTTATATCTGTACTTTTGGGGGTTATAATTAAAATTGACTGTTCTCATTCAACAGCCTTCAAGATGCACTTACCTGGTAACAAACATTTTATTAGGACAATCTGGCAATTACCAACTTGTGTCAAACAAACTATACAATCCTGAATCTACCTCATCTCGTTATCACTAGTAGACTCTTGATACAGTGGTGTATTTTGAAATGCTCTGGGCTTCTGTGGTCAGGTATATATTTTTAATAGTAAGAAGTAATCTTTCTGCAATGTACAAATATGTTTCCATAAATGTCAAAAATTTTGAAGTGATGATATTGCCATTTGCATTGTTAATGACACATTATTTGCATGGAATACTCTATGCAATGCAATTCTTAAGACTCAGTTTCTGATTTCTCAAAATCCAACTCAATATCCAAACTTGCTTTACCACCCACATATTCTGCCGTGATGATGAGAATCTTAATTTTGCATTTGATATGTGAAGCAAAATTCCTATTTGTATGGGTTTGTTCATTTGCTATAGGCATCCTTGAGTTCTCTGGCATTGCTTTCCAACAGTCAGTGGAAAATTAATGACATACCATTTTTCAACTGTGAACTGATAGCAATAGTTTGCATTTGAAGCCTTTCTACCACCTAGATCAACTTGTTCTGCTTTAAATTTCATGGAGAGAGCAGGAAGACAGTTTATAAAAAATATACGTGCATCCATTCTCAGATATTCAAAAGCACCACTTCCCTGTTTTCATAGTCTTTACCATTGCTTTCTATAAAATCTTGTATTATTTCTAAGATTTTATACTCTAATTTAAAGACATTCTGCCATGGTCATAGCCCCATATACATACATATGAGATCTTTTAAGTTCATATGCTCATAAAAATTCTTAAGGGCAGTACTTATATGGTTAATTATTTTACAATATAATTGAAAGTATTTTGATGTTATGTCGCTAAGCAACTGATCTCAGTGTCTGAGGAAAAGCTATTCAAATTTTATTTGAGGTGATCAATTTATCTGAACAATTAAATCTAAAAAATGTGAGTTGTATAGTCACTTTAGGAGCTTTTTAAAAATTTATTATTAAAATTATAAAATCATAGAATGGTTTGAGTTGGAAGGGACCTTGAAGATCATCTGATTCCAATGTCCCTGCCACTAGACCAGGCTGCTCAAGGCCCCATCCAACCTGGCCTTAAACACTCCCAGGAATGAGGCATCTACAACTTCCCTGGGCAACCTGTNTCCGGGCCACATCTTGTCAGGTCCCATAGACTTATATACGTTCTAGTTCCTCAGGTGGTCACAAACATGATCCTCCCCTACAGTGGGAGGGGCTTTAGTCCCCTGGTCCCGATCTTGTGGTCCACTGACCTAGTGAGGAGAACTGTTGTAAGTGAAGACTGAGGTAAAACCTTTCCAACATCTTCCAACAGTCCTGGCTGACTACAGAAGTTCCACTTGATTGAAGGCTGGCTAATGTTGTGCCCATCTACAAGAAGGGTTGCAGGGAGGGCCCAGGAAACTACAGGCTTGTCAGTTTGATCTCAGTACAGGAAAAAGTCAAGGAACAGGTGATCTTGAGTGCTATCATGAAGGACATTCAAGAGAACGGGTGATCAGGCCCAGTAAACATGGGTTCATGAAAGGCAGGTCTTGCCAAATTAACCGGATCACCTTCTGTGACAAAGTGACCCACCTACTGAAGGAGGGAAAGGCTGTGGATGTAGTCTTCTTGGACTTCAGTAAAGCCTTTGACACAGACTCTCATAGCATTCTGTTTAGGAAACTGTCGACAACCCTTTGTAGTGCTACAGACTGGGAGAAGTCTGTCTAGAAAGCTGTTTGGAGGAGTAGGACCTGGCGGTGTTGATTGTCAGCTGTCNTGGAGAACAAGTCTTATGAGGAATGGCTGAGAGAGCTGGGGGTGTTTATCCTAGAAAAGAGAAGGCTGAGGGAAGACCTCATTACTCTCTATAACTACCTGAGGGGGGGTTGTAGAGAGGAGGGTTCTGTCCTCTTCTCCTGAGTGACAGGGGACAGGACAAGGGGTAATGGCCTCAACCTCTGCCAGGGGAGGTTCAAGCTGGATCTGCCCCTCACTCCCTGATGCAGGGTTCCATTTTTCCACAGAGCACGTTTTCTGCTTTGATCTAGCACTCAGCTGCAGCTGTTACCATGTCTGCTGCCATCCCTTGCAGAATGATAACTACTGCTGGCTTTGCCTTAGCATAAAAATGTTAAGAGAAAAGGCTTTGGTTATTCCCCTTTGCCTATAGGGCACAAGCAGTGGAGGGCTAGTGAAGTGTCTAGGGATAAGACATAGTAAGTTTTCCAGATAAACAAGCGCTGCTTCCAGAGTTTAGTTTTGCATGAGTTCTCACAGCTTGAAGGCATACATAGTCTGTCCATTTCACAAGTCAGTTAATAGTACTTTCTACTTCAGTGAAAATTGTGCATGTTTGAAAGCACAACTACAAATAAATACATAGAAAAATAAAAGCTAGCTATGTAAAGGTATTTGTAGCTAAATGAATGTAAATACAGTATAAAACTTGTAGACAGACTTGAATTTGCTTGAAGGCCATCCTTGAAATTCATCCACGGTTCTCGATGTGCATATTATCTAGGTTCTTATCTGGTATTTTAATGTTTCAGGGATGTAAAATCATTTTCTTAGACGTTATGAAGAACAGGACACCAGCCTGTAGCATACCTAAATTCTGTACAGTCCATTAGTGAAGTTGCAATAAAACTAAACATCAAAATAAAACTTATTCAAAAGTTAATAAGCTCAGCTTGTGAGACATTTTTGCATTACCTGAAGTCACGATCACTATAAAGTTAATGTGCTTATTACAGAAATGAAAGGGACACAAGCTTCTTCAAACAAGCTTCCTAGTTACAATCCTTAATGTATGTCTGAATAGCTTGAACATTTGCCTTATTACTGAAAAGCAATGAAAACATTTGATACTAGCATGAATTTACATGATATCAGGAGATTACTTGGAATAAAAGATCAAGGGATTGAATTGAGAAATGTATTGCCTCTCTCAGGTACTTGTAGATTTGGAAATGTCATGGGCAGACACAGCTAAGACACCACACATTTTCTTTTAAAGCTTGGTTTGAATGGATTAGAATTGGGTTTTTTTATAGCATCCTGTATGATGCTGTGTTTTGTACTTGTGGCTAAACCAGTCTTGTTAACTCACTAATGTTTTGCCTCTTGCTGAGCAACACTTGCATAGCATCAAGAATTTATGCTTTTTCACATTCGACCCCTGCAGCAAATTGGTTGGGAGTGGAAAGAGATTGAAAAGGAACACAGATAAGACAGGTGTAAGAAACTGACCAGAGGGATGCCTCACACCATTGGACATTTCACACAGCTAGGGAAAGGAAAAGTAAGGCGGGTTGGTTTTTGTTTATAGTGTTTATCTGTAATGCATGTTAAGCAATGATTTCCAGGAAGTGGCTGGACATCATTTGCTTATAGGAAGCAGTGAATTAATTTCTCTTTTTACCTTGCTTGCATATATGGCTTGTATTTATTTATTAAACTTCCTTTATCTTGACCCGCTAGTCTCCTCGTCTTCTTTCCATTTTTCCTTTTCCTGCAGCAGAGGGGAGCAAGTGAACAACCATGTGGATGTTCAGCTGTTGGCCAGAGTCAACCCACAGCACACTGTAACTATTTAGAGGTTAATTACAATAGCAGCAGTTTGGTAGAGCAGCACAGATTAATACTGTTGGGGTTACTGAATTTTCCCTAAGAGAATAACATTTTTTGGCAGCTGACGGGTAAATAGGCTTTTCCAGGATGGTCATGATGCTGGTTTCTTTTGTCACTGGGATACACTGGTAACATCTCCAAACTTTGGTTAGTCAGCAGTTAGCATTCCTGTCTGTCACTTAAAACCCTTGCTCGATAATTTGATTTTTACTGTCATATTTTTGACACCCAGCTCTTCTCTTGGCCTCTTCTTTCAGTTCTTCGTACATTTATTTCATAATAACACCAAAAGAAAAAGGGACCTTATAGCAGCCTTCCAGTATTTTAAGGGGTCCTACAGGATAGATGGAAAAGGGCTCTTTATTAGGGAGTGCAGAGACAGGACAAAGGCTAATAATTTTAAGCTGAAGGATCATAGTTTTAGATTGGATAGTAAGAAGAAATTTTTTACTTTTAGAGTGGTGAGGCACTGAAATAAGTTGCCTAGAGAAGTCATGGATGCCTCATCCCTGGAGGTACTCAAGGCCAGGTTGGACGAGTTTGAGCAACTTGATCTAGTGAACAGACTGGACCGCTGGGCAGAGTCCAATGGCATGAGGTTTAACACAGCCAAATGCCGAGTCCTGCACCTGGGGCACAACAACCCTATGCAGAGCTACAGACTGGGTGAGGTCTGTTTGGAGAGCTGCCAGGAGGAGAGGGACCTGGGGGTGTTGGTCGACAGCCGGCTGAACATGAGCCAGCAGTGTGCCCAGGT
>WAAB01003784.1:12021-95580 GCA_013389865.1 Piaya cayana
TTTAGGTTAGAGATTAGGAGGAAGTTTTTTACGGAAAGGGTCATTAGGCACTGGAATATGCTGCCCAGGGAGGTGGTTGATTCGCCTTCCCTGGAGGTGTTTAAGTTACGGGTGGACGAGGTCCTGAGGGACATGGTTTAGTGTTTTGTGGGAGTGGTTGGACTTGATGATCCAGTGGGTCTCTTCCAACCCAGTGATTCTGTGATTCTGTGATTCTGTGATAGTGGAAGGTGTCCCTACCCATGGCAGGTAAGTTGGAACTATATGATCATTACAGTCTCAAACTATTCTATGATTCTATGAATAAGAAAAAAATAACTTTTGCCCAAACTTTAAGTTGTGGAGTTTTTTTTACTAAGGAATTTGTGAGACTGAATTTATAACAATAGATGCTGCAGAATCTCTAGAGTTATAAAAATTGATATAAGAAAACAGATGAGCACATGATGCTCTGAATACTCAAAATAATGTTATGCCCTAAAAAGAACAAACCATAAATATGAAGTCATGATGCTTTTTTAGTCTGATGAATGTTGTTATAGTCCAGTAGTGAAACTATGAGCAAACTTACAATTTTATTAACACATACAATTCAAATTAGTACTGATGCCTCGCCTTAACAATAAACTTTAAATCATTACATATCTAATTCTACTAACATCTACTGCTTTTCTCTGGTAGTCTGTGTACTCCTCCAGTGTCCTCTAAGGTTCTGAAGTTAAACCTTTTGCCTTCCTCTGGAAGACTAGAGAGAAACTCAGATGTAGCTAACACACCAGATACAGGCAGCAGATCATGTAAGAAGCAGTCCTGCTGTTCTGGAGGACTGAGGAGAGATGAGAGAGAAAGTCCCTTTGCCACCTATTTTACCACTGAAATTGGAAAAATTATAGTTGCTAGATATCTAGGCAGTAATGCATTCACCCAAGTTACCTCAGTTTCTCAGATAAGAACTATATTTAATATTTGACTTACACACAGTAAAGAGGTTGAATTAGAACAGATCACACAATCTTTAGAAATTTTACAGTTTGATTCAAAATAATGTTCATCTCTTGAACCCTCTGAAACAGAACTTCTTCCTTTGGCAAGCTGACAACTTTGTAGAACCTTAACCTTCCAGAAGGCTCCTTTCTATCTGCCAGTCTATAGATTCCTCATGCCTTTGCCACAAAATGTAAGTTATCACACCTTTGACTTGCAATTCATATAGAAATGTTATCACCTTTAATACTGTAATAAAATTGTTCTGTGAAGATTAAAGGAATCTAAAGACTCTGAAATAACTCCATCTATGTTATACACAGAAAAGAAGTTTGCTTGCTTGCTAATACTTGATCAGAATCTGGATGAGATGTGCCACATCTGAAGACGTCAGTTTTAATGGCTATTACGTCTAGAATTTTTCTTATTGCAGATCAGGGTAATTCTATTACTTACACAGTGAATTTTGGTTTTAAACCTTTAAACTACTGTCTATTTTTGGCACATGTAATAAACCAGAGGCAAAGTTGTTCTTTATTGACAAGGTTGTAAAAAGGAGGGTTTTATTACCCTACTGCCCTATATTACCATATATTACCCATTTCCTAAACTGTTGTGGAATAATCCAGTGATAGCTTTACAGTAATACTGTATAGATACTGAGTGACCATGAGACTTCAGTAGTGAATGTCTTTCCTCTCTCTATGAAATCTTGATCTCCCATTCTCATGTGTCTATCCAGCTTGGGTAGAATTTAGTAGATCTCATATACTGGAAACTACTTCAGAGAATAAATTTTCAAAGGGAAATACTGCTTGTATAAAAGAAAGAAAATTAAAAACTTGCATGAAAAGAGGATCAAATGCCTTTAAGCATCAAATGATGTATTCACAGAAAGTAGAACATCAAACTAGAAATGTAATGTTCAGAGGTTTTTAATGCATTGTGTTGCCTAGATCAGTAGTTCTGCCATATTTTTAGGATTAAAATGAATTATTGTGCACATAAGGAAAAGTTTTAAAATTATTTTACTTGCCTTTTCACTGAAGGGCTAACCAGAAAGCTAGAATTCATATCAATAATATCAATAACATCAAGATAATGTGCCCAAACAATGTAGAATTGCCTTGTAGGACTGTTTCCCAACTTCTCTTTTCTCTCCTAGCTGAAACTGCCTGGAGGCATGAAGACCTCACAGTAACTGTCATAATATTAACATGTATCTGTGATCTTTGTAATGCAGAAATTATATATTAATGAAGAAAGAAAACTACACAAGTTGGCTTTCATGACAAATACTTAAAGAGGTAATGGGTTTGCATCTCAGAATCATGACTGAGCAAAGATGCCGTAGTTTGAGAACACTCACACATTCCCTGGTTTAAGCTGTGTTGTCACTAGCAGGTGTCTAACCTCCTTAGAGGTTTGAATTTTCTCACAAGTAATTTATGTTAAATTCAATTACATCTGCCTCTAGAAGTATTAATGAAGTGAAATAAGTTACTTCAGGAGAAAAGTTATCGGTTTTGCACTATAATCTGGTTCTACTTTGTTTTTTAATATATTGAAGTGTTTCATTTGGACTGCTGCTACCCTTTCTGGCTGAACACATTCCATTCTTCCATTCTGTGTGATCAACTGGTCAACATGTTAATGGAATGTAATTTGAGTTGCACATAATTATCTGGATGGGAGACTATCACGCTTGTGTACACTAACAGATAGCTGGATTATGTAGCTTTATTATTCAAAGCAAAAGGGAACATGAGTTACATGCTGTGTTGCTGAAATGAGTAGAGACCATAGGTTCACTCTGATGCTTAATAAAGTGGTCTGACATAGCTAACTCATTTGTACAATAGGATTTATAATGGAAACATTTAAAGTGGGAACAGAAACTTATCCCAACGTACGCGTACCTATGAAAATATTAATACATGCCTGGGTGCTAAAAGAGAAAGCAACTAACTTCAGCTGTATATACCACAGTAGAGATTCTTTGATATGCCTAATGCAATAAATCTTTTAAAAGCAGTTTATTTTTTTTTTTTACAGTATTCCCATATAAGAGAAGTCTAAGAACATACCCTAACTTTTGCTGGTCTGTCTACTTTGTACATATTATTGTAGAATTAATTAATTTTGCCAATAGTCAATCTCTGAAGGAGATGATCAGAGGGCTGTAAAACCTCTCCTGTGAGGAAAGACTGAGATAGTTGGGGTCGCTCAGCCTGGAAAAGAGAAGGGTCTAGGGAGAACTTATTTTGGCCTTTCACTGTACAAAGGGGTCTTATAAGGAAGACAGAGACTTTTAACCTGTAATTATAAGGTAACAGTTTTAAATTGAAAAAAGGTACATTTAGATTGGATAAAATGAAGACATTCTATACTGTGAGGATGGTGAGACGGGGGAACAAGTTGCCAAGAAAAGTTGTGAATACTCCATTATTGGAAGTGCACAAAGTCAGGATTGATGAAGCTTTGGGTGACCTGATCTAGTTTAAAATATCCCTGTCCATGGTAGAGGAGCTGGACTAGAGGATTGTTAAAGGTGGCTTCCAACTCAAACCATTCTATGAAAGAGGAATGAATGAGAGAATATACATATAGAAATGAGGGAACAGTAGAGAAGGTTTTGAAAATTCGCTGAATTGATGTAGGAAAGAAGGAAAAAAATGAAAATATCAGTAAGTAAGAAAATCCATGTGGGAAATAAAAAAATAAAAAAGCTATGAAATTGTGAAACTGGTGTTTCAATGTGTATTTTTTCCAAATTGAAATGAAATCATAAAATCTGAAGAAAAAAGCATATTATGACAAAATTTTTAATATATTGCAGTCCAAACTAAAATGAATTTTTGCCTAATAGAGGAGAGCCAGAACATAACTTATATGTCACCAGAATGTGCTAAAACCCTCAGGAGTGGATATCAAACAACACTGAGATGCTTGGCTGATATGACATTTTGGCCCTTGATTTTCATTTTAGATGTTAATAACCATTCACAATCCTTGGCATAAAGAGCTCTGTTTCACTTTTTCTCTGACATGGTAGTGATAATGATGCTAAAATACAGAGAATCCAATGAAATATTTTCATTACTTTCAACCAGATTGTTAAGATCTATCTTGTAAACACAGATAGAATCTCAAAAAATAAAGGTAATGAGTTGAAAAAAATTGTTTCATAGATCAGCTTTATATTTAAAAAAACCTTAATATGTCAATATAAGTAGGATTGGGCTCGTAGTTGACTAACACTAATCTAGCTATGTTTATACCATAATTATAGCTATTATAACATTTTAGTCAATTACTGAACTGCTCTTCCACTTGTTCTGAGAGATGAAGAAAATTATTTCTCTCCTCTTTCATGCTATACAACTATCTGTACTTTAATCAATGACTTTCCATATATATGATTAATCACTGACAAATGTATTGGAACTGCAAATGTTTTTATTATGGCAGGCATCAACTGTAGAAGTTTGTTATAAATGAATATAATGACACTTTTGCAGCATTCATTGCTGCTAATATTGAGAACCTAGTATATGGATTCTTCATATAATAGTTGAGTCATTCATAAATAAAGAATTGAATGCTAAATGTATAGCATTTAATTCCATGTAGGAGCTACACCATAATTGCATCACAGAATATATACACTAATATGGAAGAAGGCAAATTAAATTTATATTTTATTTTGTGAAGAGATTAAAAGTCTATTTGTTTATTCTACCAAAATGTGACTAGAAATTGTCACACTTTTATTTCTTGTTACAGGATACTGGCTTTTGACAAATATAGGAAGGAGTAGGTACTTTAGAACAATGCATGCTTTCCTTTAACTGTTTTCATATTTTTACTCAGTGAAGTCACAAGTGTTTTTATATGCCAATTAATATAATTATATTGACAAATAAACTGCTCCTACAGTTATTCTCATGCCTTTTCTCAGACTTTTAAGATGTGTGTGTGTGCATATGTACATGTGCACTTGTGCCTGAAATAGGAAAAAGAGAGAGACATACTTTATATGGTACTTGCTATAAAAGTAAACATGCTTTCTTTATCCAAGTTATAACTGCAGTAATTTCTCTGCATTTAATGGAGATGTCTGTGATACCTGTAATATAAACCTTAGTGATTTTGCTTTAGAATGTTTCTCTGTGTTAATACTGAAATTGTGGGTAAATACAAGAATTTAATTGTGAACTAGGTTTTGCAATGACAGAAAGGTGCTAAAACATGCAATAAATTTAATTGCAGAAGACATAATGAAACTTCGGGTTTTGGCTGAAATCTCTTTATTAAAGATTTTCTGCATTTTGTAATTCATTTTGTTCAGATTAGCAATTAATTTCACCCTTATTTTCTGTGCTGTCACAGCAGTACCATTCTAATTTCATACTATCATACTGAGGCAATATTGACTCAATAAGAAACACGTCATTAGTTCATTCTATAGTGTCCTTTAATGAAGCTTCCTTGAAGTTCCTCAAGGACTCAGTATATTATATGAAATACTTTATTTTTCTTAAAATTAGGCATAATAATTTCTATTTCTGTTTCTAAGATACTAAATTTTATACATTTTCTTCTTTAATAGTTTTAATAAGCTAGATTTCCCTTTTATCTGCAATACTGACTTGCAATCACCTCACTTTTTAGAATTAGTTTAGGGGAAACAAATGTGAAGACAAATCCAGCCTACTGCAAAGTTCAAATAATTCCAACATCATGCTTTAAATCCATTTCAAACTTTTCAAGAAAAAAAAGAGTGCTTGATTATGACAGGATAGGATTAGAATGCATTCCTGTTGGAACTACTAAAGTATACAATTATCAACTTGCAAAAGCAGCAGAACAAAACTGTGCAGTGTAAAGAGCTGGAAGGAAGTAGTAAGGCAAGATTTTTTGGGGAAAAAAGTTTAAGATAGAATATTTCATATTGCAGTGCCAAAACCCCTACTTCTGCTTATTGAAATTACATGGAATCAAGATTACTATTGTGTACTACCTCCTACATCTGAAAAAACTTCTGTGAGCGCAAACATGCTGAGAAGTTGGAGTTTTCCTTTGTTCCTTTTTTACAGGCAAGAAACTGAGAGGCAGTCTACTGAAAAAAAATACTGAATTTAATAGGGGTGGGGATTAAATCTTGTATATTTTATCTGTAAGATTTTGATGACTGAAGAAAGTAGTTTCTTGACTGATCAAGCAATTATCATTTGTAATTAGTGCAAATTGACTTCAGTGATTGTCTAACAGTGCTAGCAGTCCTGATAAACTCTAAAAAGTACCTTACAAATGTCATTTCATGAGGTGAGTCAGTCAAAATTCTGCTAGAAAATCTTAATATGCCTTCTAGAGGCAAATGGCAACTTCTGCTTGCTTGTTGATTCACAGAAATCATGGCTGCCGCTTTTAAATAATATGTGATAAAGATTATGCCCCCAGATGTGAAAACAGATGAGATTCTCCATTCATGGCAACTGTTTCTCATGATGTTCCATTTAGGGCCTGGACAATTTATTTGCAATATAATATAATGATTAAGATATCCATAAAAGCTCTAAGTGCTTTGTCCCTTGATTTTCCACACATGTGTACAGTAGATTATAGTTATACTGCACGTTCCTGTAGCCTCCAATAAGATGTCAGGTCCACTTTACACAGGACCTGCTGTGCTAGGACACCTAGGCTAGTTCTAAAATTTTATACACAGGGTTTCGCCATGCACTTTTTTGGGGACATGAAGAGTAAAACTATAAAACTAATCATAGGAATTAATGATCTAAGTACACTTAGTTCTCCTCATGACATGATGACCTAATCTGTCACATTTATAAAAGCTTTATTATTTGATTTGCTTTCCTATTTCTGCAGAGCCAACATTTTCATAGAATTATCTAGTGTGATTATAGCATGTATTTTCTTAATAGTAGTAGCCATTATAACACATATATTTAAAAACAGGACTTACCCTCTAATCTATGTGCAACACTACCTTTCTCTATTAAATATTGTCAGAAATTTCATCAACTAATCACTATTTATTGTAACTTTCACCTTCACAATCTTCGCTTTTTCACCTTTATACCATACTACTGTTGCAAAAATACTGTAGGTACAAGAGTTGATACTTGAGCCTAAAAAGAGCTTTTATGTCTGTTATCACAGCGACAATAAACACTTTATTTGTTTTAGGTTTTGTTTTTTCCTTTTTTTACCCACTTCCTTATTGCCAATTGTAGAAAATGCATGGAACTCTTTATATCTCATCTGGAGAAATTTTGCATGATTATTTCATTGTTTTGATGGGACAGACAGTGTGGTTAATTGGTTTTCTGAGTATCACAGATTGACTACTTCCATGACATGCAAAGCTGTGACTCCCCTTTCAGTGCTTGTTGATGGAGCTATTCCTTTCCTCTGATACTGTATTCCCAGAGGTTCCTTGCAATAAAGAAATGTACTTACTTAAATGTTTTTCTGAAAAAAGTTGTAGTTATACTGATGAAGTGATTCTCCTCTGAAGACAAGGAGATAAAAGCAAATGGGTCAGAAGAGAATGTATGTGTACATGAGAATACAGCTAAATATGAAAGAAAAAAGTCAGTCAAGGTGAAGGCCCTCAGAATTAAACTGTGTTTATGTTGTTTCACCCTGAGGTGGCAACACAGTTAGAAACACAGGTTCCAAGAAGCATCTTATAACATGTGTGCAGCTGAACACCAGCTCATGCCTTCTTTCTTGATATGAGCATATAATGTTATTCCATATTGTCTTGGGTCTGTTAAGTATTGTCGGTGACATAAATGAAGTTCATTATTAATAGCATACTTTAATATAGTCATTTTCTATAGACTGTGATTTTCTTCAGCCAGAAAACAACAGAAAGCACTATTATGGGAAATGGAAATGCAAAGGAAATTCTATAGACTACAATGCTTTGTATCAGGAAAAATAGTAATCTCAAAATTAATTGTTCAGGATTACTTCATGTTCCATGTCAAGCAATATTGATATTCATTTCTATAAATGTTACTCATTGTTTTCCAGGAGTACAGCACTTACACATTAAAGAGTTTGCAATGCTTACTTATTGTCTACCATGTTTCTGATCTTTGAAAATTTGCAAGGTTTCTGCTACATAACACATGTACCATATGTTTTATGTATATGGCAGGCATTTTGGAGAGGCTTTTGATATTGTGTTCTGCAGGTCTGTGAAGAAAGTGCTACTCTGATACTTGTGCAAATTGCTACAACTGGAAAAAGATCTTTTAATGATAAAACAATGGAGTTGGGTTGGACTGCTTTAGGGAAACCAGTCACAGATGCTTCTGTATTGGAACTCAGTTATTAACTTATAGAATTGTCATCCTGGCTTGTATCAGAAATGGTGTGACCAGTAGGTCCAGGGAGCTTATTCTCCCTCTGTACTTGGCACTGATGAGACTGCTCCTTGAATCTTGTGTTCAGTTCTGGGCCCCTCACCACAAGAAGGATGTCAAGGCTCTGGAGCAAGTCCAGAGAAGAGCAATAAAGCTGGTGAAGGGGCTGGAGAACAGGCCTTATGAGGAGCGGCTGAGAGAGCTGGGGTTGTTTAGCCTGGAGAAGAGGAGCCTGAGAGGAGACCTCATGGTTCTCTATAACTAAGTGAAAGGAGGTTGTAGAGAGGAGGAAGCTGGCCNCATGTGAAACCCATTGACTTCAGGAGAGCTCTGCATGGGCACAGTGTCTTACAGGCAGATGGACTACTTTGCAGAGTCAGAGGTTAACTATACCATTTAAGTTAGAAAAATGTGACACAAACAGGTACATCAGACTTCCAGCCTTCAACGTAACTCATATTATCTCACTTTTTCTCTACTTATTTTATATTAAGTACATACTGCTGGATGTGTCCATAAATTGGTGGAATTTTATTCAAGAAGTACAGAGCCATATTCTCAAAGAGTAATTGTTCACATGAGGTGAAATGAAATATAACTAGCTTTCAAATTTTCACTATAAGTTAAAATTAATTGGGAATTCTTATCTATATCTTTCTTTTATGCTCTAAGAATTACTGGCACAATAATTGGATAGTCAAATCAGGGTTCTCGAAAAACAGATTATACCTTCTATGAACTATGAAGAATATCAGAGTAAACAGTCTGAAAGTCTCTGAACTTCCAGAAATACTCACTGCAGATTCAAAAGCCTCTTGTTTACATCAAGGGTCAGGCTAGACCCCTGTTTAGTGAGATCCCCTGATCTCTGTATAAGGAAAGTCTGGAAAGAAGTTTTAGGTTTGAGGTCCAAATGAGAGAACAGCACACTATTTTATCTACAAATTCATGACCATATTGCAGTAATCATTCATCAGTAAGAACCTGACAGCATGCAAATCCTGCTCTGCAGACTGAAAATTTTATTGCTGAAGTGCACAGGAAAGAGAAACTAGAAAAAAACAGATGTCTTAAAACAACTATGTTCTCCTTAAAAACAAAGCAAACAAACAAAATCACACAAACAAAAAAAAATCCCCTTAGATTTATCTCCTACACATAGAATATATAAAAGTTATGTCCTTACTTTAAAATTAAATTGTTTTTCCTCTCTGTTAAAATAGTGCAGATTAACTTTAACATGCAAATTTTTTATTTTACAAATAATGATATACTGTTGTCATGTGCAAGTGACCATTAAAATAATCATACAGAACAGGTTTTCAAATACCTTCACTCATGTAAACATTGCTGCTTCAGCAAGATAGAATACACAGATTTTTATACTCACTATGAAGTATTTGCTTTTTGTCAATTGCAGCTGATTTTACATTGCAAGAGGATTTTTTATTACAGAATGGATAGAAGTAATCCAAGCAAAACAAAAAACACAATCCAGTATCATCTTATTTGTACGTGAACTACTCTTGACTTTATATTAGCATTTTGCTTCTGTAAGGTTTAACCTAAAATAGTAGACAAATAGTCATCTCAAAAATGTTTTGAAAGATCAGGTGAAAAAATGAAAGGTATAGTATTAATTAACCAAAAAGAAGTGTATTTTATCTTTCTGTACAGGCTATTATCCAGGTATTAAAAGACCATCAATCTATATCAGTCAAAAGTACATTTCTAATTATGACTTCTGGTTTTACAAAACTTAAATGATCTCTACCTGCTTCTTCAAGTCTTGATATCATTGAACTTCACATTTATAAGAATAACCAATAAGCACACTTATCTGTAGTAAAGTCCTTAGTCCATTCTCAAGTTTTCTTTTCAAAACAGAAATATTCTGGGAAAGAAATTGGTCCACCCATTGCAGTAACACATATTTCACTCAGTACTAGAAGATTTTATGGATTTTACTTATTATATTTGTCTATAGGAACTTAACATCTGCAGAATTTTCCAGATTTATTAGTTCTACAGGAGTACATGTGCTTGTTAGTTGATAGGTTTCTTGAGAATACTTCATTTGCATGTCTAGTGATTCTTTTTAACTGGTGAACATTAAGGATAAGAAACTAAGGAAATCTGATTCTCTCAGACATGCCACCACATGTTTCTTTAGGGTAATATTTGAAGTCAATAGTTGTACACTGCTCTCTGCTGAGACGTTAATGATTCAGAGGCAGAATGCAGTGTTTTTTATAAATTTAGACATACTCCGATTTTTCTGAAGAAATCTAGAAGGCAAAACCAGTAATCTTAAACTGTAAAATTGCTGTTCTTATTCCATATGATTAACAACCAGAAGCTTACTTTCCAGACAGGAGGTAACTTGTAGACTTTAAGGTTTCTCTCATGTGACAATTTTTTTCATGTGAACTTCTAGGGCACCTATACATTGCATAAGACTCTATTTAGTGGCAATAATATTGGTATGTTGGACAAGACACAAATACATCATAATTCTCAGGGATGTTTGAAATAATTTTATACACAGAGATTATTAATAGAGTTGCTCAGCATTTTGCTGTGACTTTTTGCAGATACCTGTACTAGATCTGGCTGAGATAATGGCAATTTACTCCACAGCAGTCTTTATGGTGCTGTGTTTTAGCTAAAGCAGTGTTGATAACACACTAACGTTTTTCCTGTTGCTGAGCATTTGTTACACTCACATCCTAAAGAAATTCCACTTGCAATTGGTCTTGAGCCAGTAGAAGAGCTACTAAACATCATCCTTTGAGACAGACTGTCCAATTTGTTTCTCATTTATCTAGTAGATCACCTGTCTAGACCGCAATGTTACAATCTGCCTACACCAAGGATGCTGCAGGACACCCTGTCAAAAGCCTTTTTCAAAAATGACAGGTAACACCCACTGCTTTCCATGTCTTCCACATTTCTTGTCCTTTCATTTTAGGCAAGAGATACAGCTCTGGATACAGGTTATTAATAATTGTGAATCACCAGTGATGCACAGTGGAGATTTTTGCTCTGCCTTTGCATTATTTGTTAGGTTTGTGATAATAAGCCCTGGAAAATCAATACTTTACTGAGCTTTTCTGAAACTTTTAGCTTTTGAGGGAAAATGTTGCCACATAATTACTAAAAGCAAAAGGCCCTGCATCAAATTCCTTTTGAAGTAATTTTGGTCTCTGAAGAAATACACATTTTTTTTCTTCTTCAGAGTTAAACAATATATGGAGAGATTTTTCTCTAAGGTTTTATATGCAAACTGCATCAGAAGTTTTGCATTATTTTATTTATAGCATGATAATTGTCATACCAAAATCTTCTCTGATATACTTGTTTCCTTTCACCCAACATTTATCCTTGAGTAACCAGTGAAGGAAATTACAGGGGCTTTTCATTGTAGTAAAAAGCCTCCTTCAAAACAGTCCTTACCTTGTTGCTTCTTCTTGAACTTGAAATAGTTTGAAAAGATTTTAATGTGCCATGGTAATTCTCTGCAATTTTGGTTGAAGCATGCACAGAAAAGCCAATATATAGCGTATGTGCCTAATTCAAAGAAGTCTCAGAAGCAGCCTGAGCCACTTCCTACTTTTGAATTAGTTCATTTTAGGTAGTGCATAGCAATCATTCAATGCATCAAATTCTTCACTTTGACAATACTTCATTTGTTTGTTTCATTATATATAACATTTATGAGATTTTTCTTTTTTTCCCCCTCTTTTCTGGTCTATGGGAACATTCAGCAATCATCCAACACTTTAAGAGTAGGTGATTTTGTAGAATTTCTTCAATCTCAGCAAATCTTTTATTAGTTGGTTTAACCAGAAAGTACCTGTAGGCTGTGGTAATAGGTTTCAGTCCACATTTATTGAAACTTACATCCTGTTCCCATATTGAAGCCTTTAGCTATTACAGGTTGATTGAATTTTTGATAGAGGTAGATGATGAGTCATCAAATGCCTATTTTCCCAAGCACTTAGACATTTCATACTTTCTTTTTGCTATGTCAGTAAATTACTCACAACCAGTCCATTGGGAACTGAACCTGTAGTCCAGGTGTTTACAGCTCACTGCAGATTCTTCTGTGCCCCTTTGTCTCCATTATAAAACAATAAACAGCTGTATTTAGTTTTATAACCCTGTTACTAGAGTATTGACCTCAGTGTAATGCTGACATATAACATGGCATCAGAACCACAGCTAGATTTTTTTTCTATCCTGGTCATGAGTAGGTGTATCAGATGCAAGCATGACTTCCTCTACATAAAACCAATATACTTTTAGATTTGGTTCCTATCCTCACTGAAAACTGTGATTTCAACATCTAAATGTCCAACCACAGTCAAAGCACTATTTCTTTTAATTATTTAATTATTAATTATTAAATTATTACTTATTTAATTATTACTTATTTAATTATTCACTTTTCTAAGTGCATTGTTTTTCCTTTGAGAGTCAGTTACCTGTTTTAAAAAAGAGAATATAAGATGAATTTGAGAAGCTAAAAAAAAAAAAAAAGATGGTACAAGCATGTTCTTGTGGAAAAAAAGGAAACTGAAAACCCAAACTGTTTCTTGTGTACTTTAGATAAAAAACAGATGATTTTACATGTCACTCTGTACTCAACTCAGGAATTTATTTTCAGCAACATATGATCTTTAACACTATTTCAACAAATGATAGACTAAATACTACAAGGTTGTATAAATAGGTTCAACTTCTATTAAAATTTCTCCATAATATAAAATTACTAGAATTTTTTATTTGAAGTATTAAAAGATGCTGTTAGGTTTTGTGGGGTATTTTTTTTTGTTTTGTTTAGATAATTTATGGTATTTACAACTCACTGAATGGTAGTGTTTACTTTTATATTGATTGCTTTGCACTTCATAATGATTATAATAGAAATTCAAAGTGTGTTGTTTATATGTACAGAAGAATATTAAGAACTAGTTAGCGGGTTTGATGACAGCTGAGTTCTATATAATTACTCTTGCATTGTCATTTCCAGTCTAAATTTGGTTGAAGGTGGCATAAATATGTTCTTATATATAAAAATAAAAAAGGAAAAAACTCACAACTCAATAGTTATTTACTATAGTGTGTTGTAAAATGGACTGTACTAATAGGTATTACAAATGTAAACAGTATGTTAAAGCAAAACCAAATATTTTTTTGATTTACTAAAAATCTGTGTTATTCTAACTTATTTAGGTGACAAGGACGTACAGTAGCTTAACTTTCTTTTGAGAGAAAAGAGGAAATCTTGATAATAGAAATGAAGCATTGATTTGCTGGTGTTTATGTAGCATAAAAAAAGTAATATACCACATATCAAGACCAAAGACAGAATGCATAAAAGAAAGCAATGAAAATAAATGAAGAGCTGGTGTGGGATTTGTTTTGTGAGCATAGAGAATCTGAACAAACTCTCTGTGTTAGAGAACAGAAGACAAGAACATGATACATATGACTTCACTGTAAACACATTTGTATCTACTAAACAGTATCCAAACAACCAAAAAAACATATAAGTGAAGAAAAACTGTGAAACAAAACCACTATAAAGCCTGAAAAATAAAAATCATGTAGCGTGAATTAGGCTATTAATTATCCTCTTTTTCCCTTGGTCAAATAATATTTTATTTTATAGATATTGTTGAAATATTTTTATCTTTCTTCTGCAAACTCACTCTACATTTGTCTTTCCCTTTCACAAACAACTTTTTCCCCATTATTCAAGAGTGATGAGGCTATTTATTTCAGCAATACTTCCATGCTCATTCAGACCGATGTATAATTAAAATGTTTTGCTCAGTCTCAGCAGGTAATTTCTTACCAATAAAGAGAGGCAAAAAAATTCAATTTATGTTGTTCAGTTTCTACATGGTTTACTTTGTTTCACAAGTTGAAGAATGAGTTAGTATTTCTGTATTTCTCTTACTACAGAGACAACAGTAGATTATATACTAGGTTAGAGCAAATATTTTGTATGGGTAATTCCAAATTTCAGAAGCATTTGGACAGTGGTGCTTTCCAATTTCAGTGTTAAAAACATAGCAGTTCCTGATATCTAGTTACTAGGCCAATTGTAAAGTAATATATATTATTAGTGAGTATGCAGTAGTGAAGGAAGTAAAAGAATGAAAATTGTTACTGAATTACTTAGAAAAAAAAACTTGATAGATTAATAGAGATTTTTGTATTTCTGTTATCTAAATGATTAATAAAAATCAATTATGAAAACATTCAAAAGAAGTACATATATATGTATACTTTACTTAATTACCTTCCAAGTTGACTAGACTTTCCTTTTCCTTAAAATGAAAAAAAAAAAAAAAGTATTGTTCACTGCAGTTTAGAAAAAGTAGATATTTTCCTAAAACTAAGTTTTAGCAAACCCTTTATGCAGGAAGAATTTAAATATATAGATTTCTAGAGGGAATGGCCTCAAGCTCTGCCAGGGGAGGTTCAGACACAACATAAGGAAAAAATTCTTCACTGAAAGGATCATTAGGCAATGGAACGGTCTGCCCAGGGAGGTGGTTGACTCACCTTCCCTGGAGGTGTTTAAGGTGAGGGTGGATGAAGTACTGAGGGGCATGGCTTAGAGATTCGTGGGAATGGTTGGACTCAATGATCCAGTGGGTCTCTTCCAACCTGGTGGTTCTATGATTCTATGATTCTATAAAGGAAAACTTCCTTTTTCTTTCAATGACTCATAGAGGTACAAATAACAGTGGGCTCAGTTAGCAAATTGACATATAGTAAGACATAGTATTGTGTAAAAGAAATTTATATCTTCAATATTTTTACAATACTTACTTCTTCACAGTGATCCAAAAGAAGGATGAAAATCAGTTACTTGCCTTACTCCAGAAGTTTTGTGTTTTCGCTAGTATTTATAAAAACCTTTACAGTCATTAAAAGAAAAAAGCCTCTGGGCAGATAAAAATTGGAAATTGAAGTTTCATTGTGGATCTCTGATGGATGTAAGTGGAAGAGATGGTATCTTCTTAAAGCTCTACATTAAGAGGTTTGCTTAATCGTGTTACAGAATGTCTTGTGTCTGGACACAAAACTGTCCAGATCTACATAAAAACATACTTTCAGATTGCTTATTTATGCACTGGAGATTACTCCTACCCCTGCCCCATGACCTTCAAGCAGCTTAAAGCCTTCAGGCAACTTCTATGCACGGTAGTCAGGAGAAATCAACTTACTGTTTGTAGGATTAAGATGTATCACACAGAAATCTGCCAGAAAAATAGCAGTATGCATTATTTCATGTACTTCATATAGTTCTGAGACAAGATAATTTTAGCAATAGCGAGAGGAAAGCGGGTAAGTTGACTTTTTAATAGTTCAACATGCATTCCGACATGAAAATATTTCTTATATGGTGTTCTTATGTATTGGTAGAATACTTCCTATAAATCTTCTGAGGAGCTGAAAATGACTCCCACTGGAGCTCTGGAAATTGTGCCTTTTCATCACCACTGAAGTGTTGCCTTCTGCAAGGGCTGAGTAATTAAGAAAGTACTTGCCAGTTCAGCATGGTGTAGCAGCAGCTGTCTGTTCACTCAGGTGAGAGAACTGAATCCTGGGGAGCTCTTGATTCACTTTCCCTGGCTTGTTTTTAAAAGGGAAGATCTGTGTGTCATGATCTTCCCTTGGTTTTCCATCACTACCCAATGTAAAACTTAATTCCAGAGAGTTGTGTTCATCTTTTCCTTCTTTGCAGCAAATATTAAGTTCTTGGAATATTACAAAGTTATAGATTAAAGGAGTAAAAAAAGGATTTGGAACAAGACACTGCATATCTTCTGATACCTCGGAGACATTCTAACCCCTTTTTCTGGTCTTGTTTTAAAAAAGTAAATAGAATATTTTCTTACTGACCAGTATGTAAACAAGCAAAAGAAAGAAACTATAGAAAACAGAAAGAGTAAGGCATAAGCATATGTGAAAGAGACTATATTCATTTGCTAGAAGCAAGATATTTCAATTTCAACTCTGGACGATGTTTTAAGCATACAGAAAACATAAATTCAGACAGCAAAAAGGTAAAAAACCTACAATGGTATTCCTTGCAGGAGTCTGAACTAAAGTACCTGGTTTTGTATCTTTATTTCTCTGTGTTGTTTTGTGGGTTTATTTTGTCATTACTAACTCTTTAATTCTATCTTCTACTATTTTATGTCCTTCCTTGTTTACTCCTACTTCTGCCCCTAAAACATGTTTGCAATCACTTCAATTTCAGCCCCAAGATCATAGAATCATATACAAAACCTGAGCTGACCCAGCAGCAAATTTGGCTTTTTTTTTTTTTTTTAAAAGCACAGCTTGACACTCCATTTCTTAAAAAATCTCTTCCATTTTGATTGAAAGTCATTTCCATTGAAGGAATTCAGTATCATCACTAGAAGCTACACTAAAAGAATGTAAAAAGAAAATAATTCTGCATACCAGCTGTATTCTGGTAACGTCCCCGTATGACTACATCACATTGTGGTACTGGAAGACATAGTCCAAGAATATAAAAATAGGTGACTTCTTTCAGAAAGTATCACATATTGCAATCAGTAATTAAAGAAAGAAATACTGTGTGAGGAAAGTTAAAAAGACTCAGCAGCCAAAGGACCAATGCAGTGAAAATGAGACCTCAAGTCTCGAGAAGCACATTCTCTTCCTTGTTCTAGTGTAAACATCCACATTTATACTGCAATGTTTACCTCCAAATTAATTCTTCATTAATTAAATTGTTGGTGAAGCAATGCTTAAAA
Source organism: Piaya cayana (assembly GCA_013389865.1). Lineage (NCBI taxonomy): Eukaryota > Metazoa > Chordata > Aves > Cuculiformes > Coccyzidae > Piaya > Piaya cayana. The sequence goes on from WAAB01003784.1 coordinate 29,219, forward strand.
TATCTCCTTCCTGTGTATCCAATTTTTTTCCACGTTTGTGAGCCAAAAAGTACATCTTCAATGACAGTATAGGATCTATTAATATTTTTCTATATTAACTGAATGGCCATTATCCAAAAAGACTTCCAAATAACATTTAAAAAGAGTAATTATTTCTTATTTTTACTTTTCAATCATCTATTAGCCTCTATTTGCTGTCACCTCCTTTTTTGGTGCCTTACTGAGGAACAACTTTCTTTATCTTTTTTTTATATTTTTCTTTTATCTCTTATCTTTTTCTATTGAGGCCCTGGAATGTGTCCAGAGAAGAGTGATGAAACTGGTGAAGGGGCTGGAGAACAAGTCTTATGAGGAGTGACTGAGAGAGCTGGGGTTGTTTAGCCTAGAGAAGAGAAGGCTGAGGGGAGCCCTAATTGCTCTCTACAACTACGTGAAAGGAGTTTGTAGAGTAGAGGGAGTCGTCCTCTTCTCCCAAGTGACAGGGGACAGAACAAGAGGGAATGGCCTCAAGCTCTGCCGGGGAGGTTCAGGCTGGACATTAGGAAAGAATTTTTTAGGGAAAGGGTCATTGGGCACTGGAACAGGCTGCCCAGGAAGGTGGTTGATTCACCTTCCCTGGAGGTGTTTAAAAGACAGGTGGATGAAGTGCTCAGGGACATGGTTTAGCGATTGATAGGAATGGTTGGACTCAATGATCCTGTGGGTCTTTTCCAACCTAGCGATTCTGTGATGAATAAACTACAAAGTTTGAACTTTTACCTGGGAAAAGTGAGACATGGGGTTACAGTTCACATAAAATTTACCCTTTAAAATAGTAGAGCTCGTCTGCTTGTTTTCACACTTTTGACTGCTGTCCTTGCCTGCTGTCCTTTCTGTTTTCTTATGGTTGGTATTAAGTGCAAGCAGCCTTTCCATACTAGTTTGCTGAAAGTATTGATATTAATGTTGACCATGATCACTTCCTGAAGGACAGATGATTAAACCTTAGAAAACAATGCCCAAAACCATCCTCATTATTAAAAGTTGCCTGAGCACACCTGTTTCTGTAACATTGTTTTCCCAGAGAAGCATATGACTGTAACGACTGCATGCTGTCTTGTAAAAAAAAATAAAAATAAGAATTTCCTGTTCAGTCTGGTTCCTCCTTTGCTATATCTTCATTTTTTAATTTCTGCCTTATTTCTGCCTTTTATCTCTACGTTTTTTCTTATTTTCCTTCCTGTCATTCCTTTTCTATTCTAAAAAAAAAGAAATAAGAAAGTGAGGAATGAGTTGTCAGAAGCAAATAGATTTTCTTGAAATAGCTGTTTTACAGGTCAGCAATGTTAAACAGAGACTGATGGTGTTGTACAGGATATTTTAAGAACATCATTAATCTGTAATAGCTATATTCAACTAAAGAGCATCATACAATATTGTTCAGTACCTAAAATACATTTGAGTTCATTCTTTTCCTTTCTACTTTCATCCCTCCAATATGATCATTCTTCTCAGTTATGACAACATTTTCATTGGAAATGATCTTCATGGTTCAGAGGCATCCAACCAAGGGTCGAGAAAAATTTAGAAAACATCTTGAAAAAGTTATTTCAAAAACCATCTTGAAACAAAAAGATGGAAACTACAGTGGTAATAATGGTAAAAAACTGTTAAGAAAGCTTTTCACTGTCTGTGAATGAGTTTAGCACTGCACAATTTTGTAAGCATATGAAGTGGAAAAAAGCCATTTCTTGTCACTACTGCCTACAGGGTATCTGCTTAACAATTATCTATGAAGCCCATTTTGGTCCAGAAGAACATTCTGTGGATTTCTGATGGTTAGTGGTAATGTAACTGTAAAAACAACTATTTAAAAACATTGAGTATATGCTGTCAACAAAACAAACAAAATAAATATTATTAATAATAAAAACCACTTAAAATGTTGCTGAGAAGCTTGTTTGGGAAAACACATATGCATAATTAAACATACAGGATTAATTATGTCAAATAGAAATACTTGAAGCTGGACAGAGTGGTCAAGGAAAGGATTAGCACTGTAGTAACTAAGTTTTCACATCATGGCACTGCTGGAATTTACTATCCCTGCATTTCCTTTTCACCCCCTACCCACTGTATTAGGAAACTGTAGCATCTCCAAAATGGATTAACGGAAGTTTTGATCTCGGTCAGAAAAATGTTGCATTTTCAAAGGCACACCTTACACTGAATCTGTGTCTCCTTTCCCTCAGGCAGTTAGAGATCAAGTAAAATAGGTATCACTACGCAGGTATTATAGTCAGAAAGTCAGTCATGGATCAAACAATATGTATCAATCAAGTAAACCTTTCTCACAAAACGAAAGGGAAAAGAAATAAACAAACAAACATCATCCAAATGATATCCCTTTCTTCTTTCCTTTTATTCAACACTATAGTACAGGATTAAGAACTGCAGTCTTCTATCAAATGCACACCAGAAGCTTTTTATTTCACAACAGATAAGTACAGAGCTATAGCAAAATATATAAATCTCTCTTTTTTTTTTTTTTTTTTTTCTGAGTACGAACTAGAATACTTCACCAGACCTGACTGATATTGTTGTATCCCAGGATACTTGACATCAAAAAAGTTAAGGTTCTCTACTAAGGCGGGGGGAGCACAGATGAAGTCTGATCTGGATCAAAGAAGAAACTGGATATAAACCTCACATAGCTGAAACTTCTATGCAGGAGTGAGTCATAAAGAACTGTGCAGGACAGTTTCTGTTTTGTTTAGGGCTGGGGTTTCAACAAGCTTATCTACTGGACCAAGCACCAGAAGGAGGAAAGGCAGGGCACAAGAGCTTTTTTGTAAGCAGTGGGATGAGATCTTCATGTATCCCAAAATCTTATCATGGAGTTTGGTTTGGTGAAAAATGCATAACACTGTCAACAAAAACCTGCAGAAATGTGTATTAATTTTGAGATTTCACACTACTACAAGGGCCAATAGTTTCAAAAACATGATAAAGAGGGAAAAATGGTTGAGAATTTTGAGGGATTTATTTATTATTTAATGTACAAATATTTAGCTGAGATATTTATTTCAATTGTTCTTTAAGACTGGTAAATTTTTAACTTGACATTTTTCTTGACATTTTAACTAGTTTGTGTCTTTCTTCTTCAGGCTTTAGATTCACTCAGTTTTTTTGGAAAGGGGCAAAAACACTTTTGTGGTTTGAACAAAACAGACCTTTTAAGAGGTTTTGCTGTCTAAGTAAATTAAAGTNGTTCACCAATCTAGTTTCAAAATATGTTTTTAAAATGTTTTACAGGCTCATGAAATGCTGATAAACCAGCCTGGAATGGATTTCTCTAATGGCTTTTGATGAATGTTTCTTTTTACAGCCATTAACTCTTCATGAAGAGCTCTGCAATAAATAGGAACTCATTCACACAGTCATTGCTTTGGGCTTACAAGGTTCTGTGATATACATTTATAACTACCACTGAATTAAACATATACAATTCCTATTCCAAAATACCTGTTAAACTACCAGGAAAACATTTGTTTCTTAGTCAATACGTTCATTGGCTTGTCCTTTGCATAATTATACCCTGTAAATATTCTAAATATTTCTATTTTGAAAGATTGCAGGAGTGAGGAAACACACATAGTGCCACTTAGCTCTAGGCAATACTGTCACAACATATGTGGGATCCAATTATAGCTAATTACAGTTTGACTAACCTTCTGTGTCATTAAAATCCTTGAAGAGTTCCCACAGTCCTTGCTTTATGATAATTATTTTTCTAAGACTGTATCTGGTTTGCCAAAATTTGTTAGCATTTTTATTGTTCTGTTTTTTATTTTTATTTCTTTACAAAATTTAGGGAAGTCATATCAACTAGAAGATAACAGAGATTTGGAAAATAGGGAGAATCCAAAACAGACACTGTAGTAACAATCTATTAGTAACCCAATAGCAGCTACAATCACGAGTTTGAAGACATTCATATTTAGCATTTTGTACGGCAGCTGAAAGGAATGGTTGGATTTGATGATCCGGTGGATCTCTTCCAACCTGGTTATTCTATGATTCTATGATTTAAATCAAACCCACAAAAATAAAATCTTGAACACTGTGAGAAGGTTCTCAAGTCATAGTATTACTGACTTGAAGCAATTCTGATCACTTGTGGGACATGAAACGCAGTAAACTGTGGTGCTTGTCTACTAAAAGGAAATGTGGTTTTAGCCAGAAAAAAAATGGTGAAGACATGCTAGGAATGTACTGGGAATAGAATCATTACAAATGAGAATACAGTGGAGAAAGTGCTATAAGTTTCAGTTTATCAGGATCCAGAAACATTTGGGAATACAATGGTGGAAAGGAACTTGGAATTGTCTAACTATGAAAGAAGACAAAGAAAAAAAACAAGGAAGATATGAAGACAGTGAAGGAAGAGGGAGGGAAGGGGGAAAGGAGAGAGGGAAGAACAAACTAAGGAAGTAAGGAGAGAAGAAAGGAAAGGGAAAGAGGGAGGGAAAAAGGAAGAAAGAAAGAAAGGGAAGAAGGAAAGGAGGAAGAAAGGAAGGAAGGGAAGAAGGAAGGAAGGAAAGGAAGAAAGAATGATAAAAGGCAGGCAGGGAAGGAGGGAGGGAAGGAGGGGAGGAGATAAGGAGGAAGGCTGAAGGGAAATTGGGAAAATGTTTCTTAAAACAGGTATTAATTTGCCCAGATAGTTGGTAAGCAAACTACAAAAATGTAGTTCAGACAATTGTAACAGCAGAAGAGCAGATTATTTCAATTAAAAAAAAAGCAAGAAATGTAAGAAACTATACTGTCATACTAAGACCATGAGAACACAATTCATGATAAGAAACTGTGTAATTGAGCTGTGCTTGTTCAGCTTGGAGAAGAGAAAGCTCCAGGGAGACCTTATAGTGGTCTTCCAGTATGTGAAAGGGGCCTCCAAGAAAGATAGGGAGGGACTTTTTGCAAGGGCATGTAGTGATAGGACAATGGGGAATGGCATTAAATTGGAGGGTGAAGATTTAGATTAGACATTAGGAAGAAATTCTTCACAATAAAAGAGTGGGGAGGCACAGGAACAGGTTGCCCAGGGAAGTTGTGGATGCCTCCTCCCTGGAAGTGTTCAAGGCCAGTTTGGATGGAGCCTTGGGCAGCCTGGTCTACTAGGAATTGTCCTTGCCTATGGTAGGAGGTGTGGAACTATATCTTTAATGTCTCTTACAACCCAAATCATTCTGTATTTCTGTGATTCTCTGAAAATCAAGAAATACACCAACAAAACTAGAATGCTAGGTTTATGTTTCAGAATATTAGCATAAACCTATAGGGACAAAAATCAGTGTATTTGAAGTTCAAAGAAAAATAAAAGGGGAAAGGTATATGAAACATTCTGTGTGGGATATATCTTCTGTTATTTGAATGACCACAAACTAAAAGTCTAATTAGAGTTGGAAGAAAATGGCTAAGGAAGAACCTCTCCAGAGGTTCTAAAAATCTGCTAACCTTTTTTATGAATAAAAAATCTATAGATTAAATATTTATATTTTAAGTATCTATGAGTATCATAAATCAGATGTTATTGAAACTATTGTCTGTAACTGCATAACTAATACAAGAAAGACAAAAGGAAGACAAGACTTGATCGGCTCCATGATGAAAGTTGTTGATCCCAAGGAGGCACGACTGGTTTAAAGCCTTTTTGGCTTCTAGGTTCATTGTCATCAGACATTTAAAACAATACATTGCAAGGACAAAGACTAAGATTTTTTTTTTTCCATAGAAATAGAATGTCTTAAAGAGTAGGTAAGACAGATGTTTTCAAGTTGTCTAGGTGTAATGAGATTCATTATATCACAGTCTAAGAAGTGGTTGGAATAATCCCAGAATCATTTACACTTGTCTTTGAGAGCTTATAGAAAATGTGGAAATCCAGAAGACTAAAGTAGTGTAAAGATAGCATCCACTATCAAAGTGGGAGGGCAAGAAGAGAGAAAGAAGGAAGATAAATGAAACTGTTTTCCAGTCAGCTTCCACCTCTGTTACGAGAAAAATATGGAACAAACTTGGTGCTTTATAACCACTGAAAGATAATAAGGAGATCAGTATAGACCAGTATGTTTTTCTTATTATCTAGTCTCATGGGGAAAACCTAACTGCTCCCACAACAGTGCAAAAAGCCTCAGGGGTTGTGGAGAGTAAGTATGTATTCTGACATAACTACAACTTCTAACATTGTCTCAGATAACACTCTAGGGAAACATGGTCAAGGCACTGATGAGGTACTCAGGGATATGGTTTATTGACAGACAGTTATGGCTGGACTCGATAATCTCAGAAGTCTTTTCCAACGTAGTGATTCTAAGATCCTATGATTCTATGAAAATAAAAAAGAGTGTGATATCTATGTTACCCCTGGCATGTATTCTTTCAATATAGAAACTTAACTAAGAAGAAAGCAATCTGGTCCTACTACAGTATTTTGAACTTTTAAATTCATGTGTGTGCCTAAAGCCTAAATTTTCAACCTTATCTTGGCATGTTTTTCTCATGATGATTATCNCATCTGGGAAAAGCAAATCACAGAAAAAGAAAAAAAAACAACCAGAAAAAAGGAAGTAGTTCAATATAAATAAAGTTATATAGTAGAATCATCCATGACTAAGACTGGTCTGAGGTGTTCTTTGTTCTTTACAACTATCAACAATAAAACATAAGCATTCCCAAGACTTTTTAAACATCTTTCACAGTTTAACTGCAACAGTTGGCAGAAAGTTGTTCAAAACACGTCCTCTTTGTCCATAAATAGGAAAACTGTGAAGACAATTGCCAGAAGAAAGACAGAGTAGCAAGGCAAATATAGAATTCCTTAAAGTATTTTTATAATTCTGCACTTATAATAAATGATTTTCCAATATATGTTTCACTTCAGTTTATATCACTTCATAATCTTGCATCCTCATGTTCAGTCACTGTGCAAGTGCTAATTGTAATCTGGAAATATGCCATAAATATGGAACAGGCCTCTCTCTGAAGGACTAGGGATAAACAGTGTGCTGTTTGTTGTACCATCTGCAAGTTAATATGATGTGCTCTTACTGTTTGATTTAGGAGTGCATGGGTGTATTTTTAGTTCTTTGTTCTTAAAAAGTTTAATTGAGAACTCTATATTTTAGTTTCTCCATAATAATTTTCAATTTATTTTCCCAACAACTAGCAAAAAACATATGTATGTTTAACAAAGTGAAAAAAACCCTAAACTGCTTTGTGTCAGTAAACTAAAGCCAAAAATTTAGTTCTATCTGTGTGTGAATGATAAGAAGTTTATGATCGATTCAGCTCCCACTTCCCCGGAGAACTCTGACCCCTCCAATCAAATTTGCATCTCCTGATGGTTCGATGCTGAACAGACATTGCTTGTCTCTGCCTTGTGCAGCTATTAAAGAAAGAAAACACCATCTCAACAGGACTCCTTCCAAATGAAATCTCTGCAGATTGTACAGTGGAGAGATGAACATGTTTTCCCTCTGCTTCACAGAATCTGAAATGATTGCAGTAAGTGTAAGTAATGTCTGTGAGTTTTGGGGTTTTTTGTAGAGAAGGTTAAAATCAAAACTTGTGCCTACTAGGTGACTTATGAAAGAAACATTCCATTTCAGGGAAGTGGCAAACTGCTGTGCATTCCCCCCTGGCTAATCCTTGAAATGGGATTTTGAAATTCTTCTACATTTGAAATGAATGACAGTCATTCATCTGTTGGTTTAGTCTGAGTTTCACATTCAGACAAATAGATATATGCCAGTTGAATAAAATTCTCCAAAAAGTGCCCTTAAAATACTTATATGAATGTGAAATCTTTCAAATTATGGACCTTTTAATAACTACTTAGTCCAAGACTTGGGGAGACAAATTTAAAGCTTAATCTTAAAAGATCTGAGGGTTTTCATCCAAATTTGTAGAGTATTATAGCTTAGAAATTACCTTCTGCTTTCCTAGAGTAACTAAAGCAGCCTAGATATTTGTGTACCCAATGCTTCAGCACGCAAGTTGTAGCACAGTTATGTCAACATCTTGCAACAACATTGTATAGTTAAGTTTCCTCCCTACAAAATGTTTCTGAAAATGGAGCTATTTATTTGCACTTTACATATGGAATTATGGAATGAGAGAAAAACTTACCCAGCATATCTACAACTGCTTGAATTAAGCCTATATCAGAATATGAAAATAGCCCCCTACTACTATCAATTAAAAAGAAATTTAAAGAAAAATGAGTAAACTGATATCTTTTGGGAGAAGGAAATTCATAATATAGTCAAGGAACATAAAAGAGTTCATTACTAGAAAAGTACATAACCTAGATAGTTCAAAGTTATTTTTAATGTAAGACATTAAAGTCCAATCCTTAACCCTAGCACTGCCAAGAAACCACTAAACCAGGTCCCTAAGCACTGTATCTACACGTTTTTTAAATACCTCCATGGATGATGACTCAACAATTACCCTAGGCAGACTGTGCTGATTCTTGACAAGCCTTTTGTTGAAGTAATATTTCCTAATTTATAGTTTGAACCTCCCCTGGTGCAATTTGAGGCCATCCTCTCTAGTCCTGTCACTTTTAGTTAGAAGAAGGGACCTACACCCACCTTGCCACAACCTCCTTTGAGGTGGTTATAGGTAGCAATAAGATCTCTCCTCAGACTCCTTTACTCCAGGCTAAACAGCCCCAGTTCTCTCAGCCACTCCTCATATGACTCATGTTCTAGATCTTTCACCAGCTTTGTTACCCTTCTTTGGACATGCATTCACAGCTCAATGTTCTTTTTGTAGTGAGGGGCCCAAAACTGAACACAACATTCTAGGTGTGGCCTCACCAGTGCTGAGTACAGGGGGATGATCATTTCCTTAGTCCTATTGGTCACACTCTTTCTAATACAAACCAGGATGCTATTGGCCTTTTTGGCTACCTGGGCACACTGCCAGTATATATTCAGCCAGCTGTCAACCAACATCCCCAGGTCCTTTTCCACCAGTCAGCTTCCCGAAGCCTGTAGTGTTGCATTACATTCTTGTGACCCAAGTGCAGAACTTGGCATTTAACCATGTTACTTTTCATGCAATTGTGTAGTATTAAGGACTTGCTAGAACTTGTGGATGACAAACACTTGAACTCACTGTGAGTTTGCAAAAGGAAGCATTTTGCAAAAAGGGAGCAATGAAAAACAAACGAGAGACAGATCTAAAGACATATAGGCTACTCTCTGAGGGTAGGCTCAGAAAGCAAGGAGGGTCCAACTTGAACCTCGTGTCTCAGCAGGAGGGCATCCTTTAGCCACTTGTCAGATCCATACCTATTTACATGATGAATGGCCCATTCATCCAGAAGTGTGCATACTTACTGTAGAACCTTTCTACTTTCAAGATCAACACTGCTACTCTAATTGGTGTTGCCTGCAAACTTACTAAGTGTGCATTCGATCCCCTTATCCAGATCACTGATAAAGATATCAAACAGAATTGGCCTCAATACAGAGCCCTAGTGACTGGTCATCAACTGAATTTAACTTCTTTCATCACTGCTCTTTGAACTCAGTCAGCCATCCATTATTTGACCCACTGAAGAGTATGCCCATCCAAGTCATGAGCAGTTAATTTCTCCATAAAAATTCTGTTGGGAAATTGTGTCAAAGGCTTTACCAAAGTCTATGTAGACAACATCCACAGACTTTCCCTCATCGATTAAACAGGTAACCTTGTCACAGAAGGAGATCAGGTTAGTCAAGCAGGACCTGCCTTTCCTAAACCCATGCTGACTGAGTCTGATCATCTGGTTGTCCTGTATATGTCACATGGTGGCACTCAAGATGATCTGTTCCATAATTTTCCCCAATATTAAGGTCAGATTGACAGTCCTGTAGTTCCCTAGATCCTTCTTCTGGCCCTTCTTATAGATTGGCATCAGATTTACTAACCTCCAGTCAATCACAACCTCACTGATTGGCCTCCATGATGACAAATAATTGAAAACGGCTTGGTGAGCATTTTCACCTGCTCCCTGAAGTTCCTTTGGTGGATATAATTCAACTCTACAAACTTATGTGGTCAGGTCACTAAACATTTCCTCTTGGATTATGGTGGTTTTATTCTGCACCCTGTCTCTGTCTTCCAACTCAGGGGGCTGGGTGCCTCTAGAATAACTAGTGATACTATTAAAGATTGAGGTGATGAAAGCATGAAATACCTCAGCCATTTACTCATCCTTTGACATTATGTTCCACCCTACACCATCCAATAAAGGCTGGAGATTTTCCTTAGCCCCTTTTTTGCTGTTAATTTATTTATACGATTTTTTTATGTTTTACAGCAATAGCCAGAATTAAAACCTAGTTAGATTTCAACCATTCTTACTTTCTCCCTGTATAACCTCTCCTATGTTATACTGACTTCATGTAATACTTTGGCTACCACTTGCAATAATCATAATTAAATATGTGACTATAGAAAAATTCTTTGAAAAAGATAGTAATGCTGTCCAACATCACACCACTCTGAAGTTAAATTTTACTAAAATATTTTATAAACTTTATCATAATTCTGCATTCACCAATTAATAAAATGAAATTGTTTTGATAAAATTATGTAACTTAGTTCTTAAAAGGATCTTTTAATCCTCAGAGGGATTAAATATCTTATGATCATACAACATTTTGTTTTTAATATTTCTGGTTATTTAAGCATAATAATTCTTACAACAATGGTTCCTGGGGTAGAAGAGTGTAAATTTTGAGAGTTATAATTATATTGTTCCTGAAACTGTGAGCAATATAATGTAAATGTTCTATCACTAGTAATTCAATTTGCTGTTCATTATAATAACCGTAATAATAACAAATTCAATTGCTATTAATGGAAATGTCATATGCACTTACATGGAAGTTTTATTGTAATTCAGTATTAATCAGAGTATCATTAAAATAAAGTGTTATCATCTAATTTGTATTTATTCAAGCATACAAGCAAAAAAAAAGTTTATTATGGTTTACTGTAACATTTTGCAATCAATTCTTTTAATAAAATAACTTTTCAATATAGTTGAGTCTTTTTCTTCCCTTATAGCACTGCAACAGCATATCAGAATGTGCCCTTTCACATCAGATACACCCAAGGCTTTACTGCAACACCAAGGTTAAATTTGCTTAACATTATTCAAGCAAAGGCATCTCTGCAAAATCTTCAAGGTTAAAGCATGTTGAAAGAGTTTTAATGACCATGGGGCAACCTATCCTTCATAAAAGAGTATTTTTATTTGAAAATTTTTTGTTATTAACAAATGGTTGATTGAATACAAATTGATATGGCAGATTTTCACCTGTATGAGGGGCAGATAGCTCTATTTCCATAATTAAAAGTGTAAGATCAACTTTTTACTCATATTTTACATTCCCACCTGTGGCTATATAGCACAGACAAAACTGTATTAAAAATAATTTAAAATTGTACAAAACCCAAAATTAACTTCACTGATTTCTGTAATTTTTGTAAAGTAATCTTTGAGTAACATTGTGACTATTCTGGGGAAAAAAAATCCCCAAGTAACTTCAAATGTAATAAATTATGCAATTCATTTGTTCATTGAAGAGTGAATTAAAGTTCGACTGTTATATTCCCAAATGACATCTAATGTAATTATGTAGACTACTGGATTATTTCGTTCTTTTGAGGAGTCTGGCTTCTGCAGCAAACCCAGAGTTTGGGATTGAATTATTCCCATCAGTGAAACAGTTTGTCCAGGGGACTGATGGAGTCATCATCCCTGGAAGTATTAAAAAAACATGTAGATGTAGCACTGACGGACATGGTTTAGTTGTGGACTTGTCAGTGTCTTGTTTGTAGTTGGACTCGACCTTAATGGTCTTTTCCGACCTAAACAATTCTGTAAATCTATGAATCTGTAGGGTCTGGGTAGACTTAGACTATCTGAAATGGAAGAGAGAAATCAACATTAAGAAGCAGAGATCTACAACTAGCAAAAGAAAACAGTGAAGAAAGAGATATGTCTAAAAAGACAACAAAAGAATCTATTAGTGCACTGATTAAAGCTATTACTTTAGACTCTTATAAGTTCTTCCAGCCCTTGCCTTAGAAAAGTTTTGCTTAACAACACATTATTAGATGACTGCTTATTTAAAATGCAAAAGCAGCTCTTTCCAAAGAGATGGGTCTCACATCTCACTATAAATTATTCTGATCTCATCTATAGGCCAATAAAACCTCAATTCTTGCCTGAATATGCATTCATTTTCAAAATGATTAATGAAATGTTGCTTCAGATCAGCCAGAAACCAAGATTCTTGCATGGATAGTGAAAACCCTGGGCCTGAAACTCTTCAAGCTGTAAATCCATTTCATTTATGTCTCATTTTTATATTTTCCAGATTTTTGTAAAAGGAGAAAGCGTCTTCAGGAAAGTCATTCAGCAAAAGTGATCATAAAGGATGACATCTTAAAGTCATTGAATAATTTAGGTTGGAGGGCACCTTTGAAGGTCATCTGCTCTTACCTTCTACTTAAAGCATAGTCAGCTACAAACTCAGAGCAGGTTGATCTAGGTCATTTTGTCCAGCTGAATTCTGAATATTCATTAACAAAGACCTCACACCATCCCCGTGCATTTTGTGCTTCGGAGTGAAAAAGTATTTCCTTGCACCTTCCTGGAATTTCCCATGTTCAGCCCATGCCTCTCAGCTTTTGTAAACATCCCTATTGATTTGGACATGTTTGACTTCATCTTTACTGCAACAACTTAAAAACCACTTGGCAGCTAGGTTAGCAACAAGGTCCCTCTCAGCCATCTCTTTCTTGGTCTGAATAAACCCAGCTCTCAAAGAGTTCCTTTGGATACCACAGGCTCCATTCTCCAGGTGTCTTTATGGCTCTTAACTGGACTTTCTCCAGTTTGTTATCCTCTCTGGTGCACTGGAGAGGTCTGAAGCAGATACAGTACTCAGGATGCAATATCATGAGTGCCAGGTAGAGGGGATTAGTAATTTCCCCTGACCTTTCAGCTATTTTCTTAGTAATGTAGTTATAAAGGGCACACTGCTAGCTCATAACTGCCTTGCCATACTTCAGGACAACCAGGTCCTTTTCTGCAAAATTACCTTCTATCCAGTTACCTCTCAGTCTTTACTGGTGCGTGGGATTATTCTGTTCCAGATGACGACTTTTAATTTGCCTTTGTTGAACTTCACAAAGATTTCCATTAGCAAGTTTCTCCAACCTGTCAAGAGCACTTTGAATAGTACCTCTGCCCTACAGTACATCAACTGTTAATTCACACCTTCATCTGATAATGTCTCTGAATTCAAAGAGTGCATTGCATCTCATCATCCAGATCAACAAAATAAACAGTAGTGGCCACTTTATCAAACCCTGGAAAATGTTATTCTTAATGGGCTACCAGTGGGACTGCAAACTGTTGACCACAGATGACAGAACCCAATGGTCTGGCCAGTCTTAAAACTAACTTGCAGTCTATTCATCCAATGCTTAAATTCTCCAGCCTGTCCAGGTCCCTCTGGATGACATCCAGTCCTTCCGCTGTGTCAACTGCACCACTCAGCTTGATGTCATCTGCAAACTTGTTGAGCGTGCACTCAATCTCACTGTCAATATCATTGGTGAAGATATTAAACAGCACTGGTCCCTTTGAGGCAAGTTCTCCTTGTTCACACCAGTAATCCCCGCCTGTTTGTGTACTTATTTCACAGTGAGTATTAAGGTATTGCTATAAGAAGCAGTCATCTTCCGGTCATAGATTGGCATTGGAATAAATGCTTTTAAAACTATTATTTTTCTCATGGTGCACTACTAAGTTACATCTTTAGTTCTACTGCCTTCTTATTGATTTAAAGTCTGAATTTCAAATGTGTACATATATATGTACATATACAATTATATATCTCAGCTGGTGTGCTGCTTTATTCCTGTCACTAACACCAAAGGGAGTTTTTGAATTAATGTAGACTATTAGTAAATCAAAAAAGCAATTCAATACAACACAGCAGGGAGAAGATGCAATATGTATAACACAAGGAAAATGTTTTNTTAAAGACCTGTAACATAAAATGGCATGCTCTCCCAACCCAGGCAGTTCATCACAAATTTGGTAGAGAACATATCTCAGTATTTTATTCTGGTCTGTGCCTTAAACCTCAACTTGCACCCATGAAAGTACCTAAACACTGCAGCATATGACTTTGATTCAGCTAACATTGAAGTACATTCTCCCAGAGCCTTGATTAGGCACTTAACTATCATTATAGAGTATATGGGGAAAAAAAATCATACCTTGATATTATATACAAAATTTCCACTGTTCTACATAGACAGCCAGTGAAAGGCAGAAAGAATACTAAAAGAGGCAACTTTTAAATCCTGCACTTTAAAAATTGAACTGAAACTGGAACCTCTACATTTCATTTAGGACTGCAAAGAGGATTTTCCATATCCTTGAAATACAGTATCTGAAATTACTTTTAACAGAAATACATATACATTTCTCCTTTTTTTAACTTTTGTTTTTTCTTAGCGTAGAAATTACCAGCATGTTATGTTTTAAGTTCATATACAAGATGTCACTCAAGCTTTCCACTTCTCACAGAAAGAGCTGCAGTGCGTAGGTCTCTCACTGGCTTTTGAACAAAGTACTCAGTTCTTGCTTCCCTAAATTCACCTTGGAAGATGGCCGGATGACTTATCCCTCTTACAACTGTGCTTACACTAACAGACTCCTGACATTTCTGTCAATTTCCACAGAATTTTTTTTTCTACTTGACTGACAGGTTCATTTTAGCTGGAAATACATTTTTCCTATTCTGCTTGAAAACTTATAAAATGTCTAATTCTCTTTGTGTTTTATAAATCTCTCACTGCTTCAGTTCAAGGAATCCAGACACCAGAAGACAAGACTTTGCTTTCAAGTTTTCTAGGAATCTTTCAAATCTGTAGCAGCTAAAACCAAAGGACAACCAACTTTCCCCATCCTAATCCCTGGCACCCTATCTCATTCCTATTTCCTTGCTAGAAGGAAATTGTCACATTGTCAGTTGCGTTTAAATTTTTCCAAGTTCAGGTCTAGATAGTTTAACATGTTTGGTTTGTGTGAGAGGTACTCCTGGACAGAATTAGTGGAAGGTGTCCAGAAATCTTTAATTGACACTCAGTAACATCCGTTGTGATTAATGTGGCATATCTTACTCAAGAAATGCACAAAGTATTTAAATATGGTACACATTATCTCATATTCGCTAATTTCAGCAGGCTGAGGAGTAAAACCTTGTCTACAAAGCAGTCTCAAGAGTCCTTTCATTAGCTCTAGAGCTAATTATTCAGAAAACAATGAAAATGTTAGCCTCCCATTCTGAATTAGGTTCCCTGAAACACAGTATATACTGCCCAGAGAATAAGAAAATATAGGAAAAACTAGTTGGTTATACTGATTGTCTACATGAAGTATTCAGAAGTGAGCAACAAGAATCTTCCCTTCTTTCCTTGGAGTCATTTCATTGCCTTTCCATGGAGAAATTCTGACCTGTCAGGAAAGAAATTATCAGACTGAGAAAGAAGCAAATTTTTCACCTTCTTCAGTACTCAGCAAGTCAGTTTCCTTTATTTCTTTCTTATCTTTGTCAATTTTGCGGTTTTATATTGGAAATGTTTATCTAGACTGAAGTATTCTCAGTCCTTAATTCCAATAAGGTGCATCTAAGAAGTGGGTGACTACTTAGGTTGCGACCAGTGATGTTTTTGATATGGAATATTCTGTTACGTGTTTATTCATAAGTGCAGAAAGACCAAATTTTGATTTAAGTCTTTAGGCACTACTGCAATAATAAACTCTAAAATGGTTTTAAATTTAGAGTTGAGTGCTCTATATGTCATATTGTGATAATTTT
Source organism: Piaya cayana (assembly GCA_013389865.1). Classification (NCBI taxonomy): domain Eukaryota; kingdom Metazoa; phylum Chordata; class Aves; order Cuculiformes; family Coccyzidae; genus Piaya; species Piaya cayana. Next base: position 45,169 of record WAAB01003784.1, read on the forward strand.
GTAATGTTTCAAAACCTTTCTAACTTTTTCCAAAAGAAGCTTACCTGTATAAGATAGATGAGTAGGACTTATTTGTTTAAGGGATAAATTTTATTTCCTGTGAAACAAAGAATAACCATAGTCAGAATCACCTATTCCTCTTACACTCATACAAGTAATACATACATGCTGAGAAACAGAGATCACGCAGAACTTCTGGTTAAAAATTACAGTATTAAAACCAAAATGACACTTTCTCTTAAAGAAAAGAAAGGACATGTTTAATCTGTGCATCTTAAGTTTTCTACAGTTAAGGTTAGTAACTGACTCAATTTCTCCAGAGTAATTGTAACATAGGAAAAATATCTTTACCAAAACCATCTTACTTAGACAGAACAGCTTATCTCAAAGCTGAGAGAAAGCTTTCCTTTCATTCCAAACAACTTTCTTCTAATTCTTTCACAGTATAGCTCACTTAGTCCTTTTTTTACAAGACTAAGAAAACAGACTCTCAAGACTAGCGGTATTACTCATAACCCTATTTAGCAAGAAATCTCCATTTTCAGCGTCTTCTCTCATTTAATTTAAGATGACATAACATTTTTTACCAAGATAATATTTAAGTGATAGAAGTTAAATAAGTAAGTGTAAATCAGGTAAGCATACTTGATCCAAAACCTGGTGTAGTCTAATGGAATATTGCCACTCCAGCAGAAGCAGAAGTCAGTCTATGAAATCTGAAAAAAAGTAATGGGCATTCGTTCTAAGTGAAGTATTAAATGGGAGGAGAGGGGCAAGGCAGGTTCTGCAAATATATATGCTTATATTCATATTTTCCTAGCTATGGAAATAAAATTGATTTTTTTTTCTCTGAGAAGATCCTTTTATATCTGTATCTTCTTTTTGCCAACTATACTTCCCCCGTATCATTCAACTTCTTTATAACCACTATTTAAAGTGAATAGATTAACCATAGGATAAGTTACTAATTTTAATGAATAAGAATAGAAAAATCAAATTCTTTGAAGATATTGTCTTTTTAGTAACTTCATTCTATTCTTATAATTTTTAAAAATATACAAATAAAAGAAATACAAAGTGAAAGATATAAACACGTGGACAAGTACATGACAGTTAAAAAAGAGATACTGAACACTGCATTCCTTTTTACTGTATTTAAATGCAGTAGTATCAATCAAAAATTATTTTATGCAAGACTGATGTAAAATCTACATATAATAATAGATTTAATAGGCATATGTTTCATGCACTGCTTCCTCTTTAACATAGACAGTCTATTTTTTTATGTCATCACTGGCAGATTCTTCTACTTATTGGACCCATGAACCATGGTAAAGGACTAATTTTGGCACTCAGTCCAGTCTTCAAACATGTGACCCAGATCCTGATTCTCTAATCTCTTTGTTTGTTTAGAAATGCAGTGCAAAACTAACCATAAATTGATGGCCATCTTTGCTTTTCTTGTTTTAACTTAAAAAATGTTTTTCTGGCAGCAAATATGACAGTCTCTTATACTTTAGTATTAAGGGTCAGTCAGTAGTTAATAGCAGAAGGTGTCCACAGAAAATCTGAGACTGAATAATTTCCCTGAATGAGTCTATGTCTCTTTTCAACTCATACTGTACGTATACGTATATCATGTTCTGGCAGTACATCTTCTCTTGATACAAGATCCCACATGCCAGACACAGCTGGCGTTTTTATTTTGAATAAGAGGTCCTAAATTTCAGAGAGAACAAAAAGCAGGTGAGGGGAGAAAGACTAAGCATGTTGTATTATGACATAGGAGGAGGAATAATTCTAACAGGAATCTGCACTGAATCTAGATTTTCCTCTAGATAAGGCAACAAAGTTTCAGTGATGTGCCCTAGCTTTTGGGTAGTGAAACTTAAAGTCGTTGGACAATGTGGTGCATGTACACGTGGTACTGTCATGTACCCTGACAGACAGTCCCTCTGTCATGACATAGCACACGAGGCCTTCTATAGGATATTGGAAAGTTGAGATATTTGTTAAAGCAACAGGTTAATTTCACTTGCACTTACAAGTCAATCCTCTATGTATGTCTTCAGACAGGCAAGAAATGGATCAGCTAGGAGAGAAGTAATTTGGAGACACTAGGACTCCAGTTGCTTCTAGAAGAACTCAATTTCATTCAGTAAAGTAATCAAAAAAATGTAATTTGGGATAAAGGAGGTAAATTAAAACACTTTTTAGTTATATGATGTATGTTAGCATCTAACAGCTACATAGATGAAATTAAAATATTCAGACATGACATGTTAACTGAAGAATTAACAAGAGCCACAAAAATATCTAAAGGAAACACTGACATTGTCATACATTTTACAAGGACCATTTTAACCTATTGGTTGACTTTGAGAGGTAGTGCCTGAAGTAAATGTAACCTCAAAGGAATCACATATGCCTGAGAATGATTATCTTTCATGCAGGGTTAAGCACTGAAGTTTAATGCATTCAGGTTAGAAGGAAAATTTTCAGTCATTAAGCAAATCTGAAAATAAACACTTAAGACCAGCACTGAAGTTGTTATTGTAAATAAGACCTGAAAACTTTTCTGCAAATAAAAGCTATTTTGAAAACAGTCCATCACTTGCAGAGAATGGCTGCAGATTGCTGGGTCTGCATTCAATGAATGGTCAAGATGAAAGACAGAAAGAGGCCTGCATTGTGCCAGCAGCTTGCTCAGGTGTCAGGAAGAACAAAGAAACAGAAGGTCCTGCAGGCACCCAGTGGATTTCCAAATGCCTGAAACATCTTAATCAGGTTTACATAGGATGTTAAGCTCTTCAGTACTTATCTGAGCTGAACAGAGTTGCTGAACTTTCTCCCTTGAGCCTTTAGTTAAACTGTGAGGCTTTGAAAACCACAAGAAAGATTCCTCTGTGCAGAATCTGAATGAAGGCATGGCCACATCAGGACAAAGATAATGATTTTTTCCTTGGTGTGTAAACATTATATTCTTATTATGAAAAATACTGTGGACTACGTATGGTGAGATAATACTTATTTTAGATCACAAGTTGCCTCCATATAGTTTTTCTTTCAATAATGAGCTCCATATTACTTTTTGCAGTCCTTCCCTCCCCAAATTCCATTCAGAGCAGGCATTTGATGAAGAAAATCAGGGCACTTAGGACTTATGCTGCTCTTACTATGCACCCCTGTGCTGAAACCCAGAGAGTTTCTGTATGGACCCAACATGGCATGGGTTAGTGGCTCGAAGCAGGTGATGGTCCTCTGCCTCCAGTGGCAAAACAGGAAATGCTGGAGAGTACATCTGGACCACACCTGAGCTTGTTACCTGTCCTCCCCACCTGACCCAGTGAGGGGCAGGGATAGATAGCTTAAAAATCCCCATGAAAGCCTGCAACTTCATGTCTTGTGTCTGTGTCTTATGTAGTGTATGGGCACGAGCCACCTTCTGGAAATGCTGGACAAAGTTGATGCATGTGGAATTGCTTAAGGTGGTGACACTCTCATCTTCCCTATTTCTCTCTTGTAACTACTTTCTTTTCTCCTTTCCTCTCTTTTCTCCTTTTTCCCCCTTTCCCCCTTTTCTCTCTTTCTCTCCCTTTTCTCTTTGCCACATGTCCAGCTGCACTGGGCTGTAGCTGGCAGTTTTGATTTCTGTTTGACTCAGCAGCATTATGGCCCTGGGTGCTGTTTTCACATTTGGTTAAGCAGATTGTTACACTGTTTCCAAGCCTTGCCCACTGACCAACTTTGGCTACTGCGAGTTTTCTGTCAGTGATCTGCTGCGTACAGTTTTTTCATAGAATCATAGAACAACCAGGTTGGAAGAGACCCACCAGATCATTGAGTCCAACCATTCCTATCAAACACTAAACCATGCCCCTCAGCACCTCATCCACCTGTGCCTTAAACACCTCCAGGGAAGGCGAATCAACAACCTCCCTGGGTAGCCTGTTCCAATGCCCAATGACCCTTTCCATGAAAAACTTCCTCCTGATGTCTAGCCTAAATCTCCCCTGGTAAAGCTTGAGGTCATTCCCTCTTGTCCTGTCCCCTGTCACTTGGAAGAAGAGGCCATCACCCTCCTCTCTACAACCTTTCAGGCAGTTGTAGAGAGCAATGAGGTCCCCTCTCAGCCTCCAGGCTAAACAACCCCAGCTCTTTCAGCTGTTCCTCATAAGGTCTCTTCTCCAGCCCCTTCACCAGCTTTGTTGCTCTTCTCTGGACTCACTCCAGAGGCTCAACATCCTTCTTGTGGTGAGGGGCCCAGAACTGAACACAGTATTCAAGGAGCGGTCTCACCAGTGTCGAGTACAGAGGGAGAAAAACCTCCCTGGACCTGCTGGTCACGCCACTTCTGATATAAGCCAAGATGCCATTGGGCTTCTTGGCCACCTGGGCACACTGCTGGCTCATGTTCAGTTGGTTGTTGACCAACACCCCCAGGTCCCTCTCCTCCAGGCAACTTTCTAGACAGACTTTTCCCAGTCTATAGCTCTGCATAGGGTTGTTGTGCCCCAAGTGCAGGACCCGATTCATTTGAATCCAGTGTTTGAAGGGCATGGCATGTGTCTTGTTTAGTAAAAAGTATTGTTTCTTCCCTTATCCTGAGCAATATTGGGTGACTCTGGCACACTACTGGGATAAAGAGTTCCTCATCTTTTTTTTTTTCTCCCTTTTTTTTTTTTAAGGGGGCCGTGACATTTTCACAGCAAATGTTGCAATTGAACCACACCAAAATCAAGTTAGTTTCTGTCATGATAGAACTGTATACTGGCATATGAACAGTAACAAATTCAAGCAGGTATGATGATGTTCCTGGGTCAGTCAAAGAGAAAGCAGAGGTTGTTTTGTTCACAATCTGTGTTCCTCAACAACTGAACAGGAGCCAGCAATGCCCTGGAAGTGAATGTGATTAATCTGAAATTTGCTACCTAACATCAGAGCTTAATTACAGCAGTGACATAACACGGCTACACACCCCCTTCAGCACTTAAAGGTGGGCTATTCAAACAGCTGTATGGTGATATCTAAGACTAAAATCCACTTACATAAAAGCACTAATCTTCCTGTATTACTTCTGTTTATTTGTTTAGTTTGGTTTTACCATAAAGTTTTTGGCTTTAGAAACTGAAGTTGATTAGGTTGTTATTCAGTCTTGCTATGTTACCAAGTAGGACACCCATTCATTGAACTCTAGGAGTCCCAATTTCCCTGAACTATGTATGTATTATACATATTGCACTCATTAGATAAACAACAGAATTCTTTGAATTGTTAACCTAAGAAAACAACAAACACTATTCTAGGTCTTGCCTGTAAACCTGAAGTAGTTTAAATACTGCATTGAAGAGACAATAGGCTCTTTAGCTCATTCATTATCTAGATTATTGGTATAGACACAGTATAACTATCTGCCTTTGACCACAGCATAGGAAGTATTTCCCTTCAATTTCTTCCCCTTTCTTCCAACTCAGTCGTTACCTCCTTTTTAAAATAAATTTCCTAGAGAACTCTGGAACAAAGCAGAGCCAAGAAGCTTGTTTTATTCTCTCTGTTTTTTGGGGTAGGTGCTCCAATCCAGACTTCTTGGTAAAAGGCTGGTGCTAGCCTCACCACTCTTTCCTTAGGCAACTCAGCTTGAGAAGCAGGCTTTCGACATCAGTTTCTGAAACACATCTTTGCAGTTGGGTACCCTAGGCAAGGAGCATTTCTTTCCTCTCTCTTGCTACTTTGTTCACTCTTGCCTTGTATGTTGATAACTTAAATCACCTTCTTGGGCAACTGACGATTTTTGGTTAAATTATAGAAAGCACAAATGCCTGATTTAAGATGGGAAATTCTATTTTGCAGCATATATGCTTACTTTTGGTCATGCTATATTAAATACAAGGCCATACACCAATAATAACCCAATAATAAATACCCAATTACCCAATAATATGCCAAATAATTCATATGTAGGGAACTAAATTCCATAACTAAATTCAGCACGTATTTCCAATAACTCTCCAAATTCAGCATGCACTTCAAATAACCACTTCTGAAATGGAATACAATTTTATTTAAATATATTTGGTTTTAAATAGGTTGCAAACAAGTCAATTTTTTCTGGGTTTTTTTCTGAATGTGCAATTTTAATGTACATATTTACTGGCAAGTTCTTGAACTGAATTTACTTACCAGATCTTATACTGTTACTATCTTGTTCTGTATTCAGGTCAACCCTCTGAGGCTAGAGAAGTAAATATCTCTGATGTGTGACTGACTTCTTTTATGATTCCTGTCCGCTAATGAGATACCATTATGTTTGGTCTCACACTACCGCAAAATAAAGATTAAATTAAGATAAAAAAATCAAACCCTGGTTTATTGACATTTAAAACCACTTATGAACATACATCTTGTCCAGGAAAACCTTGCAAGGCTTACTGTATTTCTAAAATAGGGCCCCAAATTTCATATGAAGCAGTTTCTCCTAGGAATATGTAACCAAAGCAGAAGCCTGGGGCACTCAGTTTGAAACCAAGCAAGCTATAGTAAGCACACTTGTTTTGAATGCATACATAAGCACACTAAGGCAGAGTAATCTGTGAGTGTACATAAGAATTCTATAACATTGTAAGAATGTAAAGAGCATTTTTAATGCAGCTAAACATACATATATAAACAATACATAGCTACACAGGAGCAGATGAAGATTTGTGGTATGACTGCGTAACTAGGTTGCAGAAAAATGTATTCAAGCAGTAAAATCTACAAAGTAATAGCTAAACATTTTGAAGAGTCAAGAAATATGTGTGCTGAAACACAAATTAAACCTCCAGAAAGAGCAAGAGAGATGTCTAATAGAACTAGAATGAACCTACAGGACAAGCAAGAAAGAGGTCTGGCAAAACAAGAGCAACCATTAGCCCCCAAATAAGATGCGCTATGTCAAGATCATTTGTATTTCTTCTGAGGGTGGTATGAGGAGCATAAAGCATCAACAATAAGAGAAGGAGGAAGAAGGGCAACAGCCTGTTTCATTTCAACAACTTCTCATCAAGAAGCTCTAAAACCTAACAGTTCTGGCCAAGAAAACAATAGTCTGAGTCAGCTCATTGGTGTTGAACATTCTGAGTTTACAAGTGAATATACAACTCTTACAAGTGTTAAGGAGTAACTGGTTTGTACTGTAAATTTACAGTTAACAACTGAAAGCAGTTAAGAGCCATTCATTAGCAGTGTGACATTATCCACTGTAAATCAAGTGCTGGTCTATTGAAAGTCACCTGATTCATTAATATTTCAAAAACTCTATGATAGTAATCTCCAATTTCCTAACAGATAAATGGACATATGCATATATAATATACATATACATAAATATAATTTATGTGAAAATGCATATATATAATGAGTTTATAGTAATATGTATGTGCGTATACATTCACATATACATTCAGTAACAAGAAAAGTATCTGGAGACATGCCCTGTCAGATATCCCTTTCAGGGTATCTAAGATACCTCAGGGATATGTATTTTCACATCAGCTTCCAAAATATAAGGTATAAAGCCAGGGAACCACACCAGAGCTCCCTGCTGCCAGAAATAAGAGGATCTTTTATTGAAATGCTTGGAAGAAATAGTTAGCTCTTCTAAACAGAAAGAGGCTGCCTGGCAGCTGCTGAGGAACTTAATGTACTTCACCTGGTTGTGCTGCACTTTCAAGAGCTCTGCTTTCTCCTGGTACTGCACTTTAGCCTGCAGGATGTATCTCTACTTATAGCAATCATCTTGGATATTTTCTTCACTTCAAATCACAAGCACTTACTTTCAACTTTGTCCACATAAGGGGAGAGAAAACTGACAACCAGTGTACAGCTGCTCAACTTGTATGCCCTACAACACTATCCACAAACACTGCAGATCTGCTGGTGACGTTCAGGGTTTGTTGTCAGGTTTAGTTTGCCTGACTTAATACAGAAATTTCAAAATTACATTAATTAAGACAATAATTATATAGAACTGATTTGTGCAAAGCAGTGTTTGCTACCTGGATTCTCACCAGCAAAAAAAGTCTACAGTAAGTAGTAGCAACAGTCTCTGCTTGAACACTGACAGATTTTTATCATGGCAAAATCTTTGCACATAATAAGAAAGTGGTTTGGAGATGTACAACTCCTTTGGAGATGAGTATACTTCTATCCTACCAGATAAAGCATTGGTTTTATAGTAGACATTATTTATTTTGGTATTTTCCCAGTCTTAGAGTAATTAAATTAAATAATGACCACAGTAAGACTGGATCCATTCCAAATTAATCAATCATATAATACTTTCTATTTATTTCTCAAGCCTCCATCACAACATAAACATACCTTTGTTTTGTTTACTAGTATTCATTACTATGTTGCACTTAAAAGATGAGCACACGTGATGCAACCTTTTAAAACTCAGTCCAGGTAACATTCAAATCTGAAAAAGTCTCTTACTCTGAAGCTTATGGATTGTCTATCCAGAATTTGGATGCAGCAGAATTCAATTTTAAAACCAATAACAGTACATATATCAAACTGCTCTTAATTTTTTAAAGGATTTGTTCAATGGTATTTTCACTAAATCGCTTCACAAGTGAATTAACTTGCAAATTTTGAATGTCTAATGTATTTTAGTAGCTCAGCAAGCTTCATAATGAATAATAATAGCAAAATCTGCCTGTAAGATAGAGAAATCCCTATCACAGAGACAGAACACTGTAGCATAGTTTATGTTTACTGTTTCATAGAAATTCAAGGAAAACTTGAAAATACACCTGCTGAAGTAAATCAACATGATTAAAAACACAGAAAGAGAGAATCAAAGCTAGCATGATAGCAAGAGTGTATGCTGTGGATGGCAAACAATTCACTTTGTACTGTACAGTAAATTACCTGTAGGCTTAAGCCTGGTCTTTTTGGAGGAAGCCCAGACTAGAGAGAATAATTGAGTTAAAAACTTCATTTAAAATGTAATTTATTTGTTGAGCAATTTGGACTACAAATCTTTTATTTTGGCAGACTCATATAAATGTTAGAGCAAGTTCCTTCTCCCCATGGGCAGTGGGTAATAGCTTCATTTATACCTGCAAAAATTTCCCCAGAGATCAATGTTCGGATTTATTTTATAATACTTTTGTAAACATAATACAACAGAGTTTTCTGCTCTCATTCTCTCCTGAAGTGAAAATAGGCAGTCTTTGTAACCTCAGAGCAGAAACGAGCAATACTCATAACTTGTAGGTTTAAAAAAAAAAATCCACTTGTGTACTAGAACAAAAGCTGCATTAGAGAGAAGAGAGATGACTGCTTCAGCAAGTGTTTCTCAAGAAATGGTTGTCTTTTTGTTGGAGGCTGATAAATCTAGATGAAGAAAAAAAAGTTGTTTCTTGTAACAGACATCACTCCAGAGAATATCTATACTTAAACTGCCAATTTTTCTATCTAGACTGGTATCTGGAATATAACAGCTTCTGTACTTTAGTTAATATGAAAAAAATCCTGAGATGTGCAAGTTGACAGGCAGTTTTATGCTTCAGTGACAACCCAACCAAACAAGTGAATGACATGGTCTGCACAGCTTCCTGTGAGCTGTGTTTGCCCCACGGTGTAGTTGTTACTCCTGAGTTCATCAGACCAGAAGTCATCCTTTGCATGTGAGTATGGAGGCTTGGAGACCAGAAGAGAAGGAGTAAAAAAGATGTCTCATCTTACATATTCCTCTCTCCCAGTCACCGTAGCCTTGTTCTAGATCTCCCACCAAGTAGATAAACTGAGCAAATGCAGCCGGAAAGAGATTTTAAGGGTTCCACAATAAAGAATAAAGTTCTACTAATTCAAAAACTTACGTTAAAATATTTTTTTTCTAAATGGAATATCTAGTATATACCACATGACTTTTCTCTTTAGAATAAGTACTTAATACATTTTCATGTTTGTATTTAATTTATAGTGCCTATTGTAATTGTTTTTTTACAAAGAATGACAAACATGATTACACTCTATGTTAGAATTTAATGGCAAGTGAATGTTTAAGTACATTAAAGGTTAGTGTTGCCTCTGACTTTTAGATGGGAGATCCTCAAACAGGTCAAATTCAAGAGGAATGAAGTTGTGACACATGTATAAGACTTCACCAACAATGACAGTTGAAAACATTTCATAAAACAAATATTCATGATGAATTATAAATAAGGACTATATGAAAAACTGTATAAATGAACAAAGGTTAGTTTTGACCGAAACCTAGAAAACACATGGAAATTTCCTGATATAATGAGACTAAGAAGGTGTTGTTTAAATTGCTAATTGCAGAAGTAGTGTGCAATTCCAAAATAAATATCAGTCATGAATAACAGTCTGGAAGCCGGTGTAGAAATACAGTGCCTTTCCCTGTAGTTAAAACTTGCAGAAAATATTTTTTTAAACTATTTTACTGCCTTTGTCATTCAGTTATAGTTTAGATGCTGCTACAGCTTCATCTGTTTCAAAACTTAATTTCATGAAGTTAGTTTTAGGTTGGATGCTAAATTTACTGCGGTGTCTACTGCTTTGAACTTTCTCAATTCTATTCACCACTCCAGTCCTCAATGTAGTAATTTAATTGTGTTTTCTGTCACCTTCAAAAATAATTATCAGTTTCTCTTTCATGTCTTGTCTTTTTTTAACTGTGTGTCTAATGGTCTTGCAAATCTATGTAACTAAAAAGTTACTTTTCATTATCTTAAATTTTCCATGTTAAACCCCTTTTTTTGGTTATCAGTGTTATTTCACAGAGTCATCTACACAGCATCAGAGAAAGCTTCTCCCTGTAGTAGCAAAGCTGTAATTTAAATATGATCTACAGAATATTTGGAGCAGATGGGTTTTATTGTGTCTCCTTGGCCTGAATTTGAATTAACTACTGAGTCATGCAACTACTGGGATATTTCCAGTAATTGCTTGTTGATTTTCTTTTGGCCATTTGAGGCTGAAAGCACTTTTGATTTCTTTATTATACATTGGAGGAAGGTCACTGATTTGATTTGTGAGTGTTCAATTCTTCTGTTAATGCTTGCGTCAAACATCATAGTGTAAATGTCTGTTATGTCTACAAGACTCCTTATAATTGACATTTAAATTGTAATCAGTGCATTTATCTCAAATTGAAGGTTCTCAAAATAAAATAGTTACATTCAGGGAAATAGAGAAGTATCTCTAGAATGAGGCAATCTTAATCTACATTTTACTAGTTTTAGAAACTGAGAGGATAAAGCACATTTCAGCAAGATAATAACAATGCAATATTTTGTCTAAGCATATTAATATGCAATGTTCAATATTAATTTTCAGATGAGGTACAGAAAGTCTGTACTGACTGCTTTGTGACAGAATACACAATTAGGAGACTATAAATCAGCTTTTTTTCTTCTCTTGTGTGGAAAACAGAAACCCTGGACAATACTGCATAAATCCTGTTCTGCTATATAGTTCTGCCGCAATTCCCCAAGTTAAAACACAAATAAGTTTCTAGGAGGCCCATGACACACAGATAATGAATGCCTTTGGCCATCTCTTTCCCATCAAAGATAAATTCTAGCATAATATTTTCCTTCAAAGTCACTGCAAGAAGATAATAGTGAAAACTCTACTGCTTCATAGTAATATTCCTCGGTTTGCCATATTCATTTTTTGCAACAAATTACAATGTGTTTCCTTTAAAATGGTATGCATATTAACATATGACTGATTAAAAGCTTTTGTTTCTTTATCTGCCAGTTTTCTGGCAGCTCAACATCTTTTTCTGTAACTACTGTAGTATCTGCTGTTTGATAACATATTGTCCACTCCGATACATTAACATGACTGCTGCAGTACAGCCCCTTCATATTCAAGCAACATTACTTTATTGACATTACTTTTACAATGTGTGCTGAAATCTGGACTAGCTGTGCCAATTTGACGAGTATGAAGTATATAGATTCAGATGAGTAGGTATTCTGATTTTTCTTTTTTAGTGTCCCATGTACTTCATAGCAGAAATTGTACTTGCTAGGCGACGAGTCAGAAATTCACCATCTGTGGACTAACATCTTGATACACACCTACTTTCACCCCAGGTTCCCTGGAATCTTAAAGTTCAAGTGATCACTATACAAGAGGAATGTAGCCTTTCTTGTAGTATCTATTATTTGGCTTTATGTTAGACTACCTGTGTCAGAATCGTCTGGTATCCTAGCGTGGCACTATATTCACTGCTGAAACTGAGAGGACTCATTTTCAATGAGATTCTTCCATCAATTGCCAATGACAGCAGGTGCAGCCAGGATCTGCACTCTGGAGATTCTTTTCTAAAATAAATATTAAATATTTCTTGTCTTGTTTTTAGAAAAGTATTTTTCCCCCTGTAATACTCCCAACTATGTTTTAAATGGAATGTAAAGAAGAAAACATCAGTTTTGGGAAACACCAGAGAAATTTGCTCATGTCTGTTTGAGAAGGATAGTCTATTCCAATTCCATAAGTCTGTATGTGATATAAGAGAATCAAATGTTAAAATACAGCTGAAAATATAAACCAGCTAATGCTACTAAAAGGGTCCAATATAAAGCCCCAACAAAAAGAATGTGGAGGGACTTAAATCAAGAGACCTGTCTAAACTGAAAGGAAGACTATTTTCTCAGCGGGTTCCCAAGCTGGTGTTTTGCCAACTAACATGAACTCAGCAGAATTTTTAAAAAACTCAGACAGAGGTAATTGTGGCAAGGGGCATCACAACAATTGCCTCACAGGTCATCAACCAAAGAAACCGTCCAACTCAAAACTTGGACACTAGAGGGCATTTCCAGATAATTTACATAGCAAATGAGGATTGTATTAGCCAATAAGACATAGAGTATTTATTAATGAGAGATAATCAATAAATGTAAATCTGTTGTAATTATGGGAAGAATTTGTAAATGAAGAATAGGATGAATATTTTGTGAAATATTTTTGAGGTGTGCTAGTTCTGTGAGATTTCTAGGCTAATACCCTACTTTGCACAAACCGGAATACAACTCAATTACTCAGCTCTGTGTTACTGGCTTGAACACTGGATAAATAATCCTATAAGTTTTGGACAGCATATGTTCATATGTACACATTTTATGTTGTGGTTGTAGAAATTGTTAATAGCAGGCATATATAGCTCCTTGCCTGTGACTAGCTTAGGTTAAAAAGATTTTTGTAATTATATGTTTAGACTGAAGTGGATAAATGACTGCTCGTACAGTTTACGAGGAAAATTAGCATCTATCTAAGTTGACAATTATGTTCTTTCTTGTGTAGTACACCTGCAGCCAGAGGCTGCAAACCCTCATACCTTGTTATGAATTTTTTTCTGTGTTACAAAAGTTAAAAGAACCCCTGATGTGAAGTCATGCTTTCATTGCCACAGGGTCAGAATGAACTATGTGAACATAGCAAAGCAGGAGGGATCATTTGACAGAGTCCTTCCCTTCTCAGATAATGATCTTGCTCTGTAAGTCCCACTACCACCCTCTTAACCCTACTTTTCTTTAGAACATTCATTTTCTTCCATAAATCAATGCACAAACTCTAGAGTGTATGACTCAAACACTCGACAGCACAATCCTGGCATCTTGTCATGAACAGTTAAAGTCACAATCTGTTGTCATATGTATAATGAAAACAGGAAAATAATAATAAGAGCATCCAGAAAATATTCAGAATGATGGATAAATGCAAATCCAGGCAAGTGCAACGGTCTTGAATTAACTTTTCCCCTCCTCTTCCTTAAAGAAAAGGATTATTTCATGTGTGTCTGTCAGCTTGTGAAATTACCTTTCACTTCCCATTCACTATCAGAAAAGCTCCCAAACAACTACCTTTGATGCTCAGAAACACGTTAGTTTAGTCGGTTCACAGACTTTCATACTAATAAATTATGTTTTCTCATTTTTGGGAAAAGACTCTCTCATGGATAGATCAGGTGTTTCTCATTTACCAAAGTTCATAAAATTTGTATAGAATAAAAATCTGAGATTCATTACAACAAAAGTAGTAGCTGAGTTCTGGTGTAGAAACTTGTTCTGTTTATTCATATGAAATAGTAAGAGTTCTATTAAGTGACCAATATAGGATGGCACGGAAAAGAGCTCAAATTGATCACACTATGTAATTAAAAAAAAGGAATTGGAGACTGAATTATCACTACGTGCAAGGTAATTGACTGTCTTTTTCTGTTGGCCACATATAGTTAGTGCCCACTTGAATGATTTATGAAGAATATGAGTAATAGACAACTAGGTGTGCCATGGACTGCTGATAAAGAGTAGAAGTGTTTGATAAAAAATGAACCACCAGGAATACACTTTCTACACATTGAAATGTATGTTATAAAATATTGCACAATAACCATCTTAAATTAACCAATGAAAGAAAACAGAACTGTGCTTGTTCATGTCACATGATTAAATTCAATTGGGTGAAAAGATGGATATCTCTATTTTTTAATAAAAACAAATTTTATTTTCTCTCACTTTAAAAAATATATAATAAGAGAAGGGAATAAAACCACTTAAAATGTAGTCCAAGATAGTTGTTTTTCAAAGCAAGACAAGGTTGGTGAATCAAAAAAGGTAAGAAAGAGAATCAAAGATAGTTTCAGCTCTTGTTTAAGTAATTTCATCTTTTTAAGCAAATTGAAGAAAGTTTTTACCATAACATCAAAGCAATTGATCCTTAGAATGACCAAAATCTAGAACTGTAACAAGAAAAGACTTTACATAAGTGTGGGGGAAAGGTAGCAATGCACTGTTAATTCAGGAACCTCTAATTGAATTTATTTTAAAGAGTTAGGTGATGTGAAAATATATACAAGCAACATGTAATAAATACTTTGATGATCACTGTCATCCATCTTATTTAGGACTCTTAAAATGAACTTGTACTGAGCTTTTGGTCATTTATAAAAACATGCATCAACACAAGCACTTATTGGGAGACTGACAAGTTTCATGAGTGATTCCTAGATACTCAATGAGTTGATGGAGTCTGTCTCTGTTAAAAATAAATTTCCATTAAATCCACTTAAATCACATATCTAAAACTATAACCAAAATTACTGTAAAGGTTTGAGTCAAAAAAAAACCTTGCTGGGCACTCAAAACCCCACAGCAGAGTACAATCCTCTCTCCTCTCCCAACCTCCTGCACAAGCCCAAGGAAGAGGGGAGAAAAAAAAAAGAACACTGAAAAACAAGTAGATTATATGTAATGTATTAAGACTAATATACAACTAAAATATCATGTATACAATAATCAGAGAATAAGAGANCAGTGTCTGATCTTACGTAGAAAAATTACATGGAATATCTGGGGGATGTAGTTCTTAAACCCATCACATTCTCCACCCCTTATTCCATACTATTTTCTACGTAACACCTACATCCTGTGTTCGCCTACATCCCATGTTCGCCTACATCCCACGCTCGCCTACATCCCGCGTTTATATGTATATTATATATTGTCTTTCTGGAACTGTTGGCTTGTCATTGATCAGTCACGATCACGGTTTGGTTTTAGGACTGGTAATGAGTGAGATTTGTATGGTATTATTTACTCATAGGCTTCACACCTTTGAATGAATTGTTTTATTTACTGAAGGTGCATTACTCATCAAGAGATGAATAGAACATAACCTCTTCCCAGGTTTTACAATGCAAAGCAGCGGGTTTAGATAAAATATTCAAACATAAATAGGTATAAATTAGGCACTCTATCTTCATGGTTTAATTTCAGAGGACAGCAGAGTATGATCTTATCACAAACTCTTTGTGAGTTTAGAGACATTAAAACATACATCAACAAAATGTGGAAAGAAAACCCCAAACACCTTCCAGAAATAAGCAAAACAAAATTTAAACCACTGTACACAATTCACCATTAGTGCCAATATTTTAGAGCCACTGTGTTGCTGAGAGGAAATCATGTGGCAAAAGTATGATTCTCCTTTCCTCTTCTCTTGATGATAATGTTGCATGTACAATTTACCTGAAAAGTAGATTGGTTTTTTTTTCTATAAGAATTCAGCTGCATCTCCCAGATCATCTTGTTTATCTTCTCCATGATCACTGGAAAGAGGAAAATAACTTGATGTCAATAACAAAAGCAGCTCTTTTCATATGATTTTTTAATGCAAGAAAAGTGATGCTTCTCCCATTGCACCATCTAACACATCTTCTTGATATTTGGCACAGCAATACCAGTGAATCCTGTGCTTCTTTGACCCAAAATGTCTGTCAGCATGTGCAACAGCATAAGGTCTATTCACCCTTGAACCTAAAGAATATATCCATTTGTAGGTAAGAGAGGAATAACCTGATACTACACAAAAAAAGTGACCTTTCAGTGGTGAATACTGGTTATAAACAGCTGGGACAAGTGGTTGTCTTTGAGTTAGAAAACCTTCTCAAAATACCCCTCTTAAACTAAAATTATAAAATTATATTTTGCATTCCATGAAAACAGAGAACCATGCAAATTCAGTTACAGCAAATCATTGGCCAACATGATATGACTGCTCTGTGTGTGAGTGCGTGTGTGTGAACATGTGCACATGTGGACACATGTGTGTTTGTGAAAGGTTGTTTCCAGACATCTGTAGGAAGCTACTGAATGTTAATCATAGCATTTTTGAAATCTGGATGAGAATGAATGCCTGCCAATGCCTTTGATGAAAGACAGGAAACTCCCATTCATCACCCAGCCAGCTGCTGTTACAAGCTCATTTGCTGCTTCCTCCAATTCAGAAGATGGCTTCTTGGGACCAGAGTGTGTCATTAGTCTGTATAAGGAACAATAGTCTGAAGTAGAGCAAAAGGCAATCTAAACGTGAAGCTTGAATTGTTTTTTGATTAATTGAAAATGAAGAGAGAAAATGCTAAAAATCATATATATCTTATTGTGCATAATTTCTGCCAAATACTTCTGCCACTGTTTCAGATACTAGTGTAAGCACTACTTGCATCATTTCCCTGGAGCCTGGCACAGGCATTGCAGCAGTTGTCAACAGTTAGCTTCTATGGGGAAAGGGCACCTGTTAATCTTACCCTTACAAAACCCTTTGGACATAAATAATAACAAAAAATGAAATTAAAAAAATAACAACACTTCTTATCTCTAGGACTGAAGAAAGTATGTAATTTCTTCAATCATGACTTTCTGAAGAAAACCAAAGCAATGAAAATGTAATTAAAGACAAGGTGACTTTTTCACTGAAGTAAGTGAACAGAAAGTAACAATAAAGTTATGTGATCACCTTGGCCTCATTAAATTGCATGAAGGTGCTTCACTGAGGTCACTTACAGCTAAAGACTGAACACATGAGACTGAGCAGTCACTCTGCACTCTTTCCACTCAGAGTACTCTACATCAAATAATCTGACAAGATGGGTTTCAATATATTGACTGATCACTGTGATAAAAATGTGATTATGTGAAGTATCTCTTTGGGGCTAGCAACATGACCATATTCTTAAGTGTGCATTACTACAAGAAAATCTCTGGACTATTGATTATTAATGAGAATCAGAATTTAAAAATGAATCTATAAATTGTTTTCATAAGAAAAATTTTGACAGAGATTATACTGAAGGAACAGAATGTGCCAGGATAACTTATTCAGCAAGTTAGATTGGTTTTCTTCTTATTTAAAGCAAGGTCCCTGTCACTGAAGTTAAGGTAGTTGAAAGTTATACACCTGCTTTAAACCAGTCAATTAAGTACCTATATAATTAATGCAGAGGCAAGTGAAAGAGTTGTCCTTCTCTAAGACAAGTGTCCAAGACAGTTTTGATTAACTAGCTTCAAGAAAATCTACTCGTCACTGTGGCCTACAGAGAGAAATGAGGTGATTAATTTAGAAAAGGCCATAGCCAATGTTCAGATAGCTTTGGTAGTTAATGGCTTTTAAAGAGTGAGGGGGGGGGAAATGTACATATTTGTGTCTGATAAATGGAAGTTCTTTGTTATGGATGTGTGGCTTAGGCCTGTATTGATGGAAGTAGCATGAGTTATTGGAGGTATCATCTGCAGAAGATGTTTCATATTGACCAACAGGTCCTAGAGGCAGGCTGAAGGAAAATGGAATTGTTTTGGGTATAGGTTATTCCAGGACCAACATACGTCTGTTGTTCAGGCAGATGGAAGTGATATGCCACTGTCCAATGTTACACAAAAACACCCTTATGCATATATGACAGGATAAGCACTGTCATGAAGCAAAGAGGGAGAAGCCTGAGTCATCTTAGCACAGTAACACATGACAGCGTAATCCTAGAAAAACTATTTAGATGAATACAGTGAAAGAAAATGGACAAACTGTTATCCTTACTGTTTTTCAGAGGCAGTAATGGCAGGCATGTAATGCAGCATGAATATTTCTAATGACTTAAGGATTTCCAAAGTCAGCTTTGAGTACTAGTGTACAAATCTGTTTCTCGCATTAAAATATTATTATGTTTAGTTACCAAATACATAGATGTGAATAACTTAGAAAGTAATGAGGTAATTACATGAGAGTATTACAGGGAATCAGAATTTCCATGTTACAAAAATTGAGATCATGGAACCACAGAATCACAGAATTAAGTGAGTTGACAGAGACCCACAAGTATCATTGAGCCTGACTCCTGTGCCTGATTAGGACTACCCCAACATTCAAACCACGTGTCTGAGCACTTGTCCAAATGCGTCTTAAGTATTGTCAGGCTTGGCACCATGACTGCTTCCCTGGGGAGCNGAACTATTTGTCTTCTCCTTTTTGAGGTATTGGTGGACTGCACAGCCACATTTTTTAACACTTAGCTTAAAAGGGAGAATTCTAGCTTGACTCTTTTTTTTTTTTTTCTTTTTCAGCATTGGCATTGTCGGTGATGTTAGAGTTTACTTCTGTCCCCATTACTAAGTATCTCAATTGCCATCTGCACTTCAAAATCACAAACTATTTCTCACAATTTCCTTTATGTCAAAATCTCCATTTCCCCTTTCCATCAGCTGCAGAGATATCTGATGCCTCAAAATAAAAGCATTTTGTTTTTCAAAACACTGTTGAGTGGAACTGAACAAGAGATATTTCCAGCCTGAGTACAATTCAGTGCTGCAATAATACAGAGATCACTGGAAGAGCACTAGCAAATGATCAAGCCTGTCACAGCATAGTGATAGCTTTTCCTTTTTAATAAGTTCACCACTTTTGGAAATAACATGGCATGTGTTGACACAAGTCTTGACATATTAACCAGGAGGTGCTATAGTCCTGTGTATGCCACATGTGACTTGACATAACGTTTGAATAGTGAGACACAACATTCTGTCAAGAACTTTTTCTGTCATTCTGGGGTATACTAATTTTGTGTGATTACACCCAAGTATTCCTAGCCTTTTGAAAACGCTATGTGTATATCACATTGTAGCACTTTCATATTCACACTCATACACATGTACATGTGTATCTGTGTAAAAGTTTGTGACAGATGCTGAAGTGTAACATCTACTTTTAAAAATATTTAGAATATATGCAAAATTTCTGATACAAGCTGTGCTGGATTAACCTCAGCAGGTCACTGGAGTGCCCATAAAGCCACTGTCTTACTCTCCTTCCTGAGCAGGACCTGGGGATAAAATACAATGAAAAAGCTCATGTGTAAGATGAGGACAGGGAGATCGCTCACCAATTACTGTCACAGGTGAAAAAGATTTTACTTCAGGAAAATGATTTAGTCTAATTCAATGCAAATTAACATCAGAGTAGGAGAGTATGAAACCATGAAAAAAAATCCTTTCAAAAACACCTTCCCTCAAACCACACATCATCCCAGGTCCACCACCTCCTATTCATCCCCTGCCAATTGGTTGAGGGATTTGGAGTATAGAGGTTATCGACAGTTACTTCTCTCTCACAGCTGCTGCACAGTTATTTGTATACTTATCTTGGTATGTTGTCCAGTGTCACTTCTGGACTTAGCTATGGACAGTGGCATGTCCATCTTGGAGCCAGCTGGCATTGGTTTGATCAGCATGGAGGAGCCCATGGTGTCTTCTCATAGAAGCCACCCCTGCAGCTCATTTACTACCAAAACCTTGCCATGTAAATCCAATAAACTAGCTCTGGCAGAATTAATTGATTTTTACTTGAGGAAAGCAATTTTAAGGAGAAAAAAGTTTAGTCATTTAAAACATCCATTTAGTCTGTAACTTCTTTCCTAAAACAGCGAACAAGTACATTTTTTGTATTTTTTTTTTGTTCCCAGACAGCATCATACACATTAAATCACCACACTGTCTTCAAAGAGTAATGAAGTTTAGTACTTATTGATATTGCGTGGGCTTATATTACATAGTAAATGCTGTACATAGTCTCCTAGTCGAAGATGAGTGCTGTGTCTATGAATGTTAAGCCACTCTCAAATTCCAACATAATTTTATTAGTCCAGAAATTCACTTTGGGTAGGACCATGACTTAAGCAAGATATAACAAATATAAACTTATATAAACTTAGATATAACATCTATCTTCTGAGCTACCCTATTGTTATTGCATCTTTTCCTCAATTGTCATTAATTAAGGCAGTAATTTTCAAACAATCTCTGCTCAAATATTGTAGAAAAATCTGGCCATCCTAGTGAAATTTTTATTGGACTTAGTTGTCCTGATAAATTCATTTGATCTTTGGCTAAATTATTCCATATGACTATTTATTGTTTTTCATGTAATAATCTTGGAGGAAAAACTAGAATAAAAGAGCTATTAAGCTAGATTTAATCAACTGTACTAAGAAGCAAATTGTAGCAGTTCTGGTTCACAAGCACTGAGAAGCAATAAAGAATCATTTGGAAAAAGGTGTTATTTCACTTTATGAACCTGGGAGCTTATCAGCACTCCATGGACTCTAGGAATGAATTTTCATGGTCAGCTGAATGAGTACGGTTCAAAGAGGACTCTGATAATACTTGTAAAAGCCTTAAATACATTCTGAGCATGTAAGCTGACCTGACACCTAGGGAGAGCACTGCAAGACATAAAGGTCTCGATAACAGCATCGGATAATGGTAACGTATTTATATGGTGATCTTTCCATTCTCTCCCTACTATGCAGAGAGAGATTGTTCTCCTGTGGCTTCAATGACAGACTAACAGTGCTTCTGCAATCAAGTGCTTTTATTTAAATAGACTCTCCTCTCCTAGACTTCGCTGAACGTGTCTGAATTTCACCCTGCTGTAGAGACTCAGTATAAAGCCTGTCTACTTTTTACTAATACAGCTCTTGAATACTTTTTTTTGCCTAAAGGAAGCTGCAACGGGTCCTGCATGAATCTCTCAATAAAGACTTAGTTTAGATTCAAAACAGAAGATGACCAAAAAGAAAAGGCTAGAGTCCCTGGTAAACGATACTCCAAAAGTTCAGATCTGAAGTAATGCTTTTCTTACTTTCAAGTATACTCTTTAGTTTGAGTGATTCCAATCAATTATACCTCAAATGTGTTGCTGAACTGGTGTCGTAAAGCTGTGCTCTGCTGCCCATGTAAATCTTACTGGATAGTAACAGAATGAAGTTATGGAATATGACAAAAGAAGAAAATTACTGTTATTTGGCTTACTGCCAAAGTCACCTTAGCTATTTTGATATGGTTTCAGTTTAAGTGGATTGACAGCTTCTACTGTTTCCTTAATGGACTGCATTAAAAATGTTTGTTATATCTCAGGTCAGTACACTCATGCTGGAAGATACAACAACACTACACAGGGGAAAACAGCTTGAGGTCTTTCAAGAACAGGCCAGTTAACCATCCAGTAAACTCACAGTCAATCATGGCTATCTGTGAGACTCTAACCTCCCAGTTTAGCCTGCCTGAGATCTCTTGAAACATCCTGTGAGATGGCCTTGTAGATAGTCTGTGGATGGTGGTAGGCAGATTGAACATAGTCTGGTTTGGTTTCAAGTGCTATTATGCCTGCCTGTCTGCTGATAAGCTGATGTGGATGAAAAGATCAGCAATCAGGCTATGACCAATAAATGTTTTGAAGTAAGAACTACAAGAAACATGAGACCCAGAAGTAGCTATGTCTATAGTATGGACTTTTTAATATAAATGGTATAAATAACAAAATACTACCCGAAAAAATCTCATGTGAAGTTTTAAAATTTATTTAAAATATATTCAACATAATGGCTAAGAGTATGTTTTATATGAGTTTTATATTATCATATTCTTAAATAGTGCAGATACAACTGATATGGTCAAGGTGTTAAGTGAAGAAACAACTGTGAATGCTATTAGTTATAGATTGTATGTGTTTGAAGTAACTATCAGTTGATTTACTTTCCTTGATTTCATTATTGGACCATGGGGACATTATCAAAGGCTCCTTTCCACATATAGATTTAATCATTTAAGACATTAGCATCTCCAGTAACTTATTACTTCTCCTAGCTTAATGTTTCTGCAACCATAGCTGAAATGCCATAAAGTTAGAGCAAAATAGATCCACTCTGTTTAAACTGAGAATAGATAAAGCTGTTGAATATACATCTGCCCTCTGAGTATTACCCATCTGCTACTGAATATCAGTGGTTCATAGAAAAGGTTGTAGTTTGTGCAGCATCACCCACATCTTTTCAAAATAAGCCATTAATGAAAACTGTTCTGAAATTAGCAGCTCAGCAGCTGCAAAGCCAGAGGAGGAAGAATGAAACATAGCCTTCTTTCTTCTAAAGCTGGGCCTCAATGCAGAACAGTATTTAACGTTCTAGGAGCTAGTAAAAAAAGTGCACGAAAAGCAATGTGCCTTTTCATGCAAGTCCTAGTGGTTTTTATTTTATGTTGAGGTTTCATTGGGTGAAACACTTCATCATGACTCAGAGTTCCCTTAGGTCAGTGCTGCAATTTGCAGTAAAAGTCCCTTTTCACGCTTTTTTGTTCCCTCTTTGTCACGTACATTTCCAGCAGAATGGCCTATGCAGCAACAGGACTGGAAGAAATGTACACAAAGAGTGTGCACATGCATATACACACATACAAAGTAAATTGGGATTAAGGCTCTATCTGGAAGAATGAAGTAATTCATATCATCCATAGTCAGTAATGAGTAATGCTAAACAGGGCTAAAAAAAAGGGACAAAATAAATTTCCTGTACCTTAGGTTATCCAGGAGTGGTAGTTGCAGTAATAATATGAAGCTATAAAGCACATTTTTAACAATGTTGAGATGTCATTGCATGGTAATGAATGAATTTGTGTCAAAAAGATGGAATCTTACAGGTATCCCAGAAATTTGTAAATAGTATTCTCAATAAACAACTTCCCTATTCTCTGCCCTCATTGTTGCTCTGCTTTCTGGTTATCTACTTTCTCAACAAGCCATTACTAACTGTTGAACGGAGAGGAAGTATAACCTCCTTGTCTGAAAAGAAAGCATCTCAGTTCTCATTTTACATGCCAAGGCATCCTCTCCAACACCTAGTGATCTGTGGCAGGAGTATGCCCTAAGACTACTGACTGGATCAGTTCCTACAAGGGATTTGGATTGAAGAATGCCTGGTTTATGGATTCTGATTCAGAGATTTATACCAAGTCCCTTAGCCCTGACATTATAGAGGCAGTTCCAAACACATTAAGAGTGAATGTTTAGGTATTTCTGGAGCAATGAACAAAAAGAACCAAGACCTTCACAGGATCTGGGTAGTTTTGCAATTGGGAGGCATATGAAGAGCAGGATGGTAAGTTTACATCTTGGAATTTTTCTTAAATCTCCTTATAGGGAAATAATATTTACAGACAGTTACTATTTGAAAGGTTTGCATTATTGCAGGGTTTTTTTTTAAATAAACCTTTAAACAGCAGAAATGGTTTCTGGTAAAACAAATGAAAAACTGAAAAAACATCCCCAAATACTTTTTGCTTCTTGACCCAAGCCCCGTCACCTTGTGCCAAAACAGACTGTGGCAGGTTGACCCTGGCAGGACACCAAGTATTCACCAAAGCCATTCCAGCATTCCCCTCCTCAGCTCAACAGGGGATAGAAAATACAATTAACAACTTATGGGATAAGATAAGAACAAGAATAACTCAGCAATTGCTGTCACAGGCAAAACAGACTTGACTTGGGAAAATTAGTTTACATTCATTACCAATCAAATCAGAGTAAGGTAATGAGAAATAAAGCCAAATCTTAATACACCTTCCTCCCACACCTCCCTTCTTCATAGGCTTAACTTTACTCCTGAATTCTCTACCTCCTCCCCTCCAGTGGCACAGGGGGGTGGCAAATGGGGGTTGTGGTCAGTACATCACAGATCGTCTCTACTACTCCTTCCTCCTCAAAGGAAGGACTTCTCACACTGCCACACTGCTCCAGTGAGGGATCCCTCCAACAAGAGACAATCCTCCACTGACTTCTTGAATGTGAGTCCTTCCCATGGGCTGCAGTTCTTCATGAACTGATCCAGTGTCAATCCTTACCATAGGGGGCAAATACTTCAGGAACAGACTACTTCAGCATGTGTCCCCTACAAAGTCACGTATCCTTCCAGCAAACCTGCTCCAGCATTGGCTCCTCTCTCCATAGGTACATGGGTTCTACCAGGAACCTGATCTAGCGCAGACTTGTCACAGCCTCATTTGGACATCCATCTGCTGCAGCATGGGTTCCTCCACAGGCAGAAGGTGGGTATCTTCTCTAGTGTTAATCTCCATAGACTCTAGTGGGACAGCCTGCCTCACCATGGTCTTCACCATATTCTGCAAGGGAATCTCTACTCTGGTGCCTGGGGGACCTCATCACCCTCCTTCTTCAAGGACCTTGATGTCTGCAATTGTTTCTCTCACATATTTTCCCTTTTTCTCTGGCTGCAATTTCTGTTGTGAAACAACTTTTCCCCTTCTTAATATGTTATCACAGAGGTGCCATCATCATTGCTTATTAGCTTAGCCTTGACCAGTGGAAGGTCTGAGAGCTGGCTTGTCTGAGCTCACTGGACACAGAGGAAGCTTCTAGCAGCGACCCTTGTAGACCTGTGGTAGCAAACCCTTGCCCTGCAAGTCCAATATAGCCTAAAATTAAGGGTTTTCTAGGATTTTTTTTCTGGTTTTTTCAAGCTTATACACAGACAATAGAGTACAGTATCCCAGGATATTTTTTGTGCTACCAAATAGCAATACAACTTCAAAAAATGTTTTTCAGTTAGAAGCATCAGCTCTTACACAAAACAGATATTTTCTGGCACTTTTGTCACAGAGTTTCTGATTTACTGTTTTGAGATTCTTGCTACCTGGTGTGTCAAATGAGCTTTGATTCTGACACATGGAAAGATAATACTAAATTTATACTTTCAAAAACCAACGTACTCATACTTCATAAACAATTGTCATAGAAGTGAGGAGAATATTAATGAGAGCTACTTGGAGAGATTAAAAGAATATTTTCTGTGGATTGTTCTTTAGAATTCTCTTAACTTCAGTAACTAGAGTTGTATTATTTCAACACTAGGGGATCAGATGCATGTTGAGCTTTAACTGGCAAAATGCTACTAACTCTGGCAAAGATAAGTACATTTATTTATACTTCCTGAGACTCTGAACAGCTACTGTTTATACATTGATTTCCAGGGAGAAAATTTTATTTCCTTCCCATTCTGCTGATGCACAACCTTGTGATGCATGCATAGAATGCCTAGAGTATGATTTCTTATGAAGAGGATCTTTTCTCTAGCTTTATTAATCTTTCTCAGAAATGTGTACCTGGAGAGAAGAAAAGCTTTCTTCAGTCACAGATACATAAGTCTTTGAAATGTAGCCTTTAGAGAAAACCCTTTTTGTACTGTAGAGAAACATACTGTGAGCAACAAAGTCCATAATTGAAAGAGTGCTACACAGCTCACAGGTTATCTGTTTAACAGTGACAGCTTTGTTCTTCTTTGTAATTTAACATATTTCATCATGCTAAAATCCTGCAATTTAATCATTCTTAACAATTGACTAAAAAGGTTCCCACTGAGATTTGAAAAGTAAGAGGAACCAGAACAGAGATCTAAATCAACTGGCACTCTGCAAGTGAGTTGAAAATTAGAAAAGGTTGGTGCTTTTATTTTTGTATGCAAATAAATTAAAAATGTTAGGAAGTTTTTTAATTACATAGGCATGTTCACATCTCTAACTTCAACATGTTTTCTTGAATATGTTTACAAAATAAAGGTCTAACATCTTGATTCTATTGGCAGCAATGAGATTTTAGGCTAAATCCTCATGGAAATATTAAAATCAAAGAAAAAAAGATTATTGAATTTATTTTCACTGAGTAAAATGAGGCTCTTCATTGGTTTTATTCAATGCTTTAGCTCCACTACACACTTTATTTGTATAATTATTAAATTAATTTATCAATAAAATTAAATAATTATAAGAAAAAAAAATTAATTCTCTGTATATCCCTTCATCAAACTGTCATATTTAATTTCATTGCGTTTTTCACTTCTAAATAAAATGTCTAAAAGTTGTTAAGCACTTATTTAAGTATTTTGGTAAAGTTGCTCTAAACACTTGACTGACTCCTGTCCCCAAAATACGTTTTTCCATGGACTCAGCTTAAAAGGAACACCTGTTGGAAGGCTGTGATCACTCATCATTGACAAATGAAACAATGAAGTTTTAAAACTACAAAGGAGTTATTGCCAATCACTCAGAAGCTCAAGACAAGATGAGCTAAAATCTCTGTAAGGTAGGAAGAAAATTTGTCAGTTCTCTGGCTTTCTCCATGAGATTTCTTTAGCAGTCCCTTGTTTGGGATTTACTTACTAGGGCTGCATTTATTCCCAGAGGACTAGCGTAGAATCTTCATAGATTGTGGATCCCATATCAAAGACATGGATGAGTGAATACTGCTTTTGGAAAAAAGAAATCTACAGAATTATGTAAAACAAAGGAAATATTTGGTCAAAGGATGACTTCCCCTCCTGCTGTGGCTGTTCCTAGCATGAGAGTGGGGAGATCTTGAAGCCCAGCACAAGGAATTCAGTGAACTGCACAATTAACAACTTCAGGGTTTAGAGTTGTGGGCCTAATTATGGACTTTCAATCAAGAGAGGTCCTTTGAGAACAACAGATGTTGATGTCCAGAAAAGTACAGTTATAGAGGAGCTACTCTGCAGGAATTAGTGATGGTTTCCTTTGGTCTCTTTGAAAGAGGGATAAGATGTGCATAATGAAAAGAGTGAGGATGATTTTGATCTGCAATATACATGAGAAAGCACAACAACCTATAAAAATATTAAAGTGTTTGACTAAATAAAACTAGATACAGATAGAACCAGAGCTATTAATCTATATTTGTTAAATATTCAAAGGGACATATCTAACTATTTTTACCCAAACCAATTTCACAGAACACTATGAACATCTGAAAGGGCTGCAGGGTGAAAAGAACTCTCCATTATGATCAGAATAATGCATGAATTAGAGCTTAGTTTGAATGCTTGCCAAGGTATTCTTGTTACTTTTAGTTCATATATCATTAAACTGTTGCTTTTTGGTCTCTATTTTCTGAATAAGGGCCTTTACAACATAAAATTATAAGAAACAGGCTGAAAACCAATGCAAATGATCCTAACATACTTGAAAATAACTTTTAAATACCAAAGAAAGTTATTTTGCTTTTTAAGATTAAATCTATATTGAGGTCATTTAACCTCAAAATTGAATGGTTTCATTTACAGATCTCAGGAATATGAATGCAAATTGGAAAGGCACAGAAAACACTGGATAGGTAACGGTGATGGTTCATTTCTGCTGACAATAAGGTTAGTAAAACATCAATTGTGGGTAAATAGTACTTGACATTCTTGATGAAGCAAGGAAGATGACAAAAAAAAATCCAATATCTTTCTCATTTATTTAAAAGATTCATTGAGTTTTCAGGCCAGAAGGAGAACAATTATGATCACATTGTCTGACTGCTTCTATAACATAAGCTATACAGCTTCATTGAATTAACTTCTGTGGCTTAACTGGAATATTAATTGTTGTATTATTTTAAAATTTCAATTAGTTCTAATCAGACTATATATCTAGCTACAATTTCCATATGCTGTAATTCGTTATGCAATTTCCTGTTAGATCATAGAATCTTCTCAGAAAATTTTTATTCTTTATATGAGTTCCCATCAACTTCACTAAAATCACACTTAAGAAGTGGTAAATACAATGCAGAATTCATGAATTCTGTTTTTTAGCTGTGGAATCTTTACAGATGGGCAAATTTTATATCACTATTGGGTTTTATGCCATTATCTACCAACTTCATGCTTAAGTTTTGAAGAGATATTGAGTAGAAATAATACCAAACTAAGACAAAACAAACAAACAAATTAGGAAAATGTTATTTTAAAGTGGAAACTAATAAGGCAAAATCTGAGTACTCCACCTCTGCAAACATTCAAGTTAACAGATCAACTAGTCTAAAATGCCTATTGATCTTATCAGTCAGTCAGTTTCAGGAAGTGACTCTTCTTTTAACTGTGGAGATATCCTGTCCCCACATCTACTGTTGGAAGGACAGCCTGCTTGCCAACACCATATGACTGAATGTGACAAAATTGTCTTATGGTTTAGACAATGCTTGGGGAAGGTCACCAAGGATCTGCCCAGAAGCAACACCCAGCAATTACCCAAATTGATCTCATTTGGCTGGGGCAATTCAGAGAACCAAAAGCAGCATGAAGGTATGCACAGGGATGCTCCAGGACAGATTAGCAGCAACAAAACCCAAGAACATTGATTTTGTAAAGGAAGTTTTCGTGGGACACCAGAACTCCAAAGGGACCTAGAGGAATGCCACAGCTCTGTTGGATCACAGAGTAGCCTACTGGGCCAAAATATGCACAATGGTAAAGGAGAAAAGCAAGGAATCCCAGCTCTAGTAGCGGCAAAGCATATATATGCATTTGATATTGTTTTTAGGGATGGTTGCACCTATAACATCAGTAAATCCTTGCAATTAACTTTGACAAAGCTGAGGAAACAGAAAAAAGCACCCAAACCCCACTGGTGTTTAATGTTTGGCCAAGAGCTGATTTTCTTTGTAGTAAATAACGCAAAATGATTCTGCCCAAAGCCTCAGCAAGGCTGTTGACAATCTCATTTGGTTATTTCAAACCCATGTAAACTATATGTGTGAATTACAGGCAAAGACATAACTAAGGTTGTGAGTCATGATCCTGGCATCAAGGGCAGCTCAGCTATAAAGTGCCACATCTGGAAAGGGACAACAAAGTCTGTACCAGACATTTTAGAAAGGACAGATATTTGGAAGGATATCCTTTCACAGAGTAAGGAAAGCTAGTGAGCATAAGGTCTACTCTGATGAATGCTCAGCTGTGAGGAAGTATGGGTGCTATCAACATAGTTCTTAACCTTTCCTTTCTTAAATTTATAGTTTGAGATTCCTGAGCTCCTCACAGTCCTTTAAAATTTCTCCTGACTTTCCTTTAATCCTCTTCAATTTATCAATGCCTTTTCCGAATTGTGGATTTCGGAACTGGAAACAGCCACACAGAGATAACACAATTTATTTCTACTCAATATCCTCGTGTATATGTCTCAGATTTTCCTTTTCAGTCTGGTATTACACTGAGTGTTCATACTTGCTGTGACATCTTACACCTTTTAAGATCAGTTCCTCTTCAAGACTGCATTTATAGCCTCAATGTTTGTCTTCTGTTCACACTTCACTATACCAAAATGTGACATGGTTACGCTGAATTGCAATTGGATATTTATAATATACTTATCAATCAAACAATTTTCCTCCTGAATACTACTTCTTTTTTTGATGTTCCTTTATGTGTGTGTATGTATGCTATAAAATTAATCAATAACAGTTTTGTTTTCCTCAAAGTTATTGATAAGAATATTAAATGGCAAAATATCAAGACGTAATCCTTAAAGACCTTAGAAACATCCGTAAGGAAGGTAGTATTTAATTAATATGAAATCTTCTACTGATTTTTTTATCATCTGGCTTCTTAATCAAAACACCATGCTGTAGCAATCCAATTTACAGAAATGGAAGTGGTAATTTGTAATATTGCTGTTATCAACCTAACTTCCATTTAGAAGAATATTTAATATCCCTGTAGAACTCATGAACCCAGACTGCCTACTATTGTAATCAATCAGCTTTGCATCATTTTTTTAATTACACATTTATTGTAAATATACCAAATTACCTATGTGATGAGCATTCAGCTGTCCACATACAAGACTCAGCATGGATATGGTGTTCAGTCATTATTAAAACTTCCAGGAAAACAGCAGAAGACATAGACGTTATCATCTCATAGTCACTCAGAAGTATTACACTTTCACTTGTCAGTCTTCAGTCATGTAGTGAGTAAAATAGAAACAATTACTAAGCTGTACTTGGATTAAAAAAAGATATTAAATCTACTACAGCTAATGCAACCAATTTTTCAGGTATCTGCTGACTCACAGCAAGAACAAAAAATAGAGAAGAGAAGGTTCCAGGAGAATCCTATCGATGTATATAAATATCTGAAGGGAGAGTACAAAGGCAACAGAGCCAGGTTTTTATTCCAGTAGTGTTCAGTGGAAAGATGAAGGAGCTATTGGAACAGATTGAAACATGGGAGGTTACCTCTGAATATCGGGAAACATTTATTATGTGAGGGCGACTAAGTATGAAATCTCCCTTTTTAGAGACACTCAAAATCTGTTTGGGTACTGTCCTGGGCAACTGAATATAGATGTTCCTGCTTGAGCACTAGAGTTAGACCAAATGACTTCCAGAGGTCCTTTTCCACCTAAACTATTCTGTGATTCTGTGACGTACCTCAGAAAATGCTACCTTGTCCTGTAGTGACTTTTGCACTGTCACACTTTTGGTTCCCGATTATCCTCAGCTATATTCTCTTCCCTCTGATTGTCACAGTAAAGTGGGGGAAAATCTGATAAATTCCTAGTTGGCAAACTAACCTATTTCTTCTATTGCATTTTAAACAAAATCACTTGTTTTGAAGGATTATTCACATGAGATTTTTCATGCCTGAGATGGCTTACATTGCTCAGCATAACTTTGGTTTGTGTGGAGAAATAATCAAATAGACAGCATTTCAGAAACAGTCATAAAAATCATGAAGTCAAAATGAAAACATACGAAATAGAATCAGAATGGTTTGAATTGGAAGGGACCTTAAAGATCCACTCCCCTGTGATGGGCAGGGACACCTCCTACTACACCAGGCTGCCCAAGGCTCCATCCAAACTGGCCTTGAACACTTCCAGGGGAGGGGCATCCACAACTTCCCTTGACAACCTGTTCCAGTGTCTTATCACCCTCAATATGAAGACTTTCTTCCTAATGTCTAATCTAAATCTTGCACTCTCCAATTTAAAGCCATTCCCCCTTGTCCTATCACTACATGCCCTTGCAAAAAGTCTCTCCCAGCTTTCTTGTAGACCCTCAGGTACTGGAGGCCCGCTATAAGGTCTTCTTGGAGCCTTCTCTTCTCCATGCTGAACAATCCAAACTCTCTCAGCCTATCCTCGTAGCAAAAGTGCCCCATTCCTGTGATCATCTTTGTGTCCCTCTTCTGGACCCATTTCAACAATGTCATATCCTTCTTATATTAACGATTTCAGAACTGAACACAGTATTACGTGTTGGGTCTCATGAGAGCAGAGTCACAGAATCACAGAATCACAGAATCACAGAATCACAGNGCCGCTCCTCATAAGGCCTTTTCTCCAGCCCCTTCACCAGCCTAGTTGCTCTTCTCTGGACACACTCCAGAGCCTCAACATCCTTCTTGTGCTGAGGGGCCCAGAACTGCACACAGTATTCAAGGAGCAGTCTCACCAGTGCCGAGTACAGAGGGAGAATAAGCTCCCTGGACCTGCTGGTCACACCATTTCTGATACAAGCCAAAATGTCATTGGCCTTCTTGGCCACCTGGGCACACTGCTGGCTCATAGTCGAGGGGAAGAATCACCTCCTTTGACCTGCTGGCCATGCCTCTTTTGATGCAGCCCAGGATGCAGTTGGCCTTCTGGACTGCAAGCTCATGTTGCTGGCTCATGTTAAGCTTCTTATCAATAAGCAACCCGAAGCCCTTCTCTGTTGATGTGTTTTCCTTCACAAATCCTCCTAAAATATGGCCATATAAGTATTTAAGGGAAATACAGCAAGAGGAACAGATATTAAGATGTAAAAATACACTGAGAAATACTAAGGCCTGTCTCACAGTAATCTAGGAATTTAGGTAACTTTTAAACGACTGCATATTAGCTCAGTCTGATGCTAACCTCTGTATGTGTGAAACAAAATGAAAATTAATTTCTGTACAAATTAGGACTGCTGAAATGAGTGACCACAGTATAAGAAAAATTAAGAGGATGCAAGTGACAAGGTTATGGACCTAAATAAGATCAATTCACTTTTTAGAAATACGTTTATCTGTACCTGCCAGTATCATTTTACTTAAGCATAGTTAAGCAAAGGAAACCTTGTTTGATCTACTAGATATTTTACTCAATTTGTGTATACATTTTTTTCTTTATGGTGAATGATAAAGGAAACCATATCCACATTTACTTTAAAATATTCTCCTCATAATGGAAAATACATTTTAGTACTCTCTGTATGTTACTGTGGCAAAATTTAGCCTAGCTCAGTTCCTAAAGATAATTAGTTCCACCATCCACAAGCAAGTCTAATGTAAAGCTGTGAACGACCATTAAGATATTTTCAAGGCTCATATCTGTGCTTATTCACAAAGAGAGAGCAACACACAAGCTACAGATACACCCTGTGATGAATTTACTGAAGCAATGTGGTGTTCATTGTTCAAGAAACAAGATTTTCTTTCCTTTTATACAGAAACTTGCTACCTCATAGGTAAGCATTATATTTCACAGGGCCATGCATCTCATAACTGACCTAAGAAGAAACATTCCTGGAGGCTCTGGTACAGTGTTCATCTAGATGAAATTGAGAAGCCTTGTACTACAGAAGGAGGAGGGCGACCACAAATAAAGTAAACCAAGTCTGCAAGTCATTCCATTTCAAAGCTAAGTATTGCAAGCTATTTAAGTTGTGATACACATATCTACAAGACTACTTGAAAGCCACTTCTCATTTCTTAAACTTTGTTTTTNAGAGGAGGGAGACCACAAATAAGGTAAACCAAGTCTCATTTCTTAAACTTTGTTTTTGTTTCAGTGTTGAAATTCAAAAA
This sequence comes from Piaya cayana, assembly GCA_013389865.1. NCBI lineage: Eukaryota > Metazoa > Chordata > Aves > Cuculiformes > Coccyzidae > Piaya > Piaya cayana. The sequence continues at coordinate 78,476 of WAAB01003784.1, forward strand.
TTGTGTTTAGGATGAGCACTAGTGTTCAGCAGCTGTAAGCTGCTAACTTATGATCTTTTCCTGGAATAAAATCAGCAATCCATTTGTAAGAAAATGCTTATAAAATGCATAGACCAAATAATTTAAAAAAATATTTAAATACATTTCTGCAGGCACTAGGAAAAAAATATATTCAAGGAATTGTAAGATTACATCTATATACATTTTATTGCTAAAAGTATTCCTCAAAGCACTTCTGCAAATTACTCACAAGCAGCTTTTTAAATATATCCATTGCTACTGGCATTGGTTAATTTTGATCAAATAGATCTCAGCTATCCAGCAGGAGGATATGGAAAAAAATGGTGCCAGAATTTTCTCAGAAATACATACTGAAAGGAAGAAAGGGAATTGGCATAACTTGCAATGCAAGTCCAATTAAACATAACAATTTTTTCACAGTGAGAGTAGTTCAACACTGAACAGTGAATCAACAGTGCAGCAACACTGAGTAGTAATGTTAGTAGGAAATACCCAACCAAATTAACTAAGCACAACAAAATAACCGGAAATGATAGAGGAGAGTGAAGCAATATTATGGCAGCATAGGAAAAATGGCAAGGGTAAGGGAGGTACTTTGAATGATGGGGGTGCAGAAAGAAGAATCATCAAAAAAAAAAAAAGAAAATAAAAATGAAAGTCAAAGAAAAAGAAACAAGATTGAGATTAAAAACAAATTTTAACAGTTACAATAAGATGCAAAATATAGCAAATTAAGTTAATTACTCATGGTGCTAACTGAACTTAGCAGTTTAGGAAGAAAAAAAAAGTCACAGAAAGGGTCATTGGGCACTGGAACAGGCTGCCCAGGGAAGTGGTTGCGTCACCTTCCCTGGAGGTGTTTAAGGTATGGGTGGACGAGGTGCTGAAGGGCATGATTTAGTGTTTGATAGGAATGGTTGGACTCAGTGATCCGGTGGGTCTCTTCCAATCTGGTTATTCTATGATTCTATGATAATCAAAACAACCACAGTGAATTTTTAAAGATGAGACTTCAGATCGAGTAGAATGTGGCCTGGTGTTCATTAAAATGATCGGTAGATTGTGTACTTGAGATGAAGCAGAGACATCTTTGCACAGTACAAATCCAGCCATTTATTCTGGCTGGTTTTCCACTATAACTACAAGTGTGCTTGTAGGCTGTTGTGTAAAGCCAATGTCATACACTCGTCTGTTTACTTTTAATTTGACTTTAATATTAAACTATGAAAATATCAGTTATATATCCCATTTAAATGGAGTTATTAAGCTGAAAGCAAAGCTGAAATATAAAGGTTTGCCTCTACTTTTATATATGAAAATAAAAGACATACACCTAATTCAAGTAAAGTATATGTTTCCAAGTCTCAATTTGCAAGTCCTTTCCAAAAGAATTGTCTGTAATGGCTGAAATCTTTCCCTACTGTCAATGGAGCTCTTGTTGTATTTTCTTTTTTTTTTAATAAATTCCAGATGCCAAGCCTCTAACAAGATAAAGTTGTTATCCATTTTATCAATGTCAAAACAAATCCACCTGTGGAAAACAGGCCAAATATTTTGGGAATAGAGATTACTTGAATTCATAACTAAATTTCTTATTAGAAGATAGTATTGTTTCAGCAGGATTTACTTTCGTTTAGTTTCTCCAATATCTTTCTAATTTCTTTTATTTTCTATGAAGTGTTGATAAGAATCAAAATTACAGCTTATTCAAGGGTCAGTTCTGCTGTCATGAAGTCCCCATGGTAACTGCTGAAAGTTTCATCAGTGTAAAGAAGTTCATACAATACCTCTGTGTCCTTACCCTTGTAACAAATTACTGGCTATTATGTATTGAAGGAAACTGTTTTTCCTGCATTTTTTGCTCCCTTGGTTTTCAGAAAGCCATACATTCACCAAAATACAATGTTCCTCCATGCAGATCTTGACTTTACTCTAAGCTTAAATCAATAGCTACTTAGACTCCTGAGTCACACTAGGATTGAGCTCGTAACTCCTGTTGCTATATGAAAACTGTATGTTAGTGAATCAACTAACCTGTCTTAGCAGACTCTGTCTCTTGGATGAAGAAAACCTGCTTTATTTTGGCTGCTTCTGAAGCTCTTATTTGAAGTGACTTCTCTTCTGCTGAAATGGCTCCTTGTGAAAACTTTATCCTACATAGATGTAAACAAGGTCCAACACAAAGCAAAAAGAACTAACCCTATAGCTTGGGAATCAAGAGTAATTCATATTTTATTGTGTTGGATCACTTATGTACTTTTCTACTATGAAGTGTAGGCCTCTTTAAATGACAAGGAACAAAAATTTTATGACACAATGTAGTCCTTAAATTCATAGTTCATGATAAAAGAGTTGTAAAAATTACTATTTGTATTAATATTTTTCAGCACTAATCTCTATTTTATTGTTTCTTTTCTAAAGGGGCAAAGACCTCTCACTACCCAGCACAGGTGGACAAGAAATCTATTACATGTATGGTGCACATTCTCACAATTGTTATAGTACATGTAATGAGAACTTGTCCATTGTGAAGAAGTTTAATCTATAAGTATTTTCTTTAACTTAACTACTTAAATTATAGATCCTTAAAAAAGAGGGAAAAAAGAGAGGGAATGAGAGAGGAAATGCTGTAGGCATACTGTGAGATCAGAGAGAAGTACAAAAAACATTTCTGCCTGGGATTTTAGTTATCCTTAGTTGAAGATGCATAAAAGTGGACCTTAAGTCATCAGGAAAAAAAATCCAGCGAGAACAGATATATAAGAAAGACATATATAATAAATCAATAAATATATACTATATAATATATATATAATATAATATGTAATAGACTATATAATATATAGTATATAATAAATAAATTCTATATAATCTATATAATCTATATAATCCATATAATATATACATAAAATATCTAAGAAAGAATATGTAGGAAAGAAAGAAATTTTTCACAGAAAGGGTCATCAGGCACTGGAACAAGCTGCCAAGGGAGATGGTTGAGTCACCATCCCTGGAGGTGTTTATAAGATGGGACAGGCATATGAGGTGCTCAGGGACATGGTGTAGTGGCAAATAGGAATGGTTATCCTCAATGATCCAAGAGATCTTTTCCAACCTGATGATTCCATGATTCTATAAACTACAAGTGTAGTGCAATATACAGTCTAGTATCTGTAATATACAATCTGCAGTGATGGGAAGAAACACAAGAGTATCTGTCAAAAAGCTTCATACTTGCTTGTAATTTCTTTATAACCTTTTGTGCCACTGTTTAAAGGAATGAATTTTCTTGTGATCTTTGTGTAGTATCTGACTAGCACAACTGCTGCAAGCTAAGTTAGAGTTTCAAGATCAATAGCTTCACAAATCCACTCCTTATTTCAAATTAAAATATATAAAACTTTTTAAAAAAATCACAGCTATGATAAGTTAAGAAATTTTTTCTCCAAGTTAATCTGCTACAATGTTGAATGGTATTTTAAAAAGTTTACTTCCTTTTCAATCCTAAATACATCAAATAAATTCTCTTTTGAAGGGTACATTTCTTCTCCTCATCCTGACAGCTTATCAGTGGATTTAAAATAAAGCAGAAATAAAGCTTTCTGGTAGTTCAGAAATTCTCTCATCTCTGTTTGAAATTACATAACTGTCTTAATCAAATACCCTCTGGAAAACACATACCTAGGGATTTTTGTGTTAGCAGTTTTGGTGAACAGATCTAATATGCCACTCTCTGTATGTTTCTTAACTCTTCTTTCTTACAGGAGAAGTCACAGCATTAATATTACCTTTTTTACTGTGAACTAAAAAAATATCACCTCTCAAAAAACCTCCATAAACAACAGTCCCTGTATAGTGAAAAATGCAAACTAGTTTCAACTGGGGAAATTCATCATGTTTTTTTTTATTTTTACTTTTTACTCTTTTTTTTTTCTTTGCTACATCCACCTTAATGCTTCTAAATCATCATTAATAATGCTGGGGGGGCTAGAGAAAGCTAATGAAACTAATTTAACACTCGTCTCTTTAAATCAGAAAAAAATCAATTGTTCTTTGCCTATGTTTTGCTGAAGGCAGTTCCGGTATATTCAGAAAATCTGTCTACTCTTTAAGCAGTCATAATCCAGGAGGAATTTCTGATCCAAAGATATTATTCAGTATGTTTTAAATCATGCTACAACCTCCTTTACTGTTCATGGTCACTACCATGTTAGCTTAGACTTCATCTGTAGCCATACTTCAAGCCCAGAAAAATGTGTCGAAGAATGCAGTGTGAGACAAGACAGTGAATGAAGGCATCAGGTAGTAAAGGAGAATCTGTAGTTGATACAAGGCATACTTAAGAAGTAGAAATGCACTTTCAGCAGATGCGTTAAATGGAAAGTGGTGCCAGTGAACAAAGGCCCTCAGGAAAGTCCCCAAGAAGGAGACCACTAGGAGTATTATACCAGCAATTGGAAGAGGAAAGAAAAAACATTAAATCAGAAATTAAGAGGATGACACAGGCTCACTTGAAAAAATGACTGATTTGTCTTAAATCTGCTGAGCTTTCTATATGGAAATGTCACTTATCTAAGTCTACTGCATCTTGTTCTCAAACTACTTAACTGCAAACTTGTGCCTAGATTAAGGCAGGTCAGCTGGTCTTTGGGACAATGAACACACTATGCATTTGAGCTGCAACAGACAAACCAAAATGCTAGTCCTGTATAGAATTTTTAGTGATTATATGCTTGTCCATCATCTTAAGATCAACAGTCTGCATCACAAAGCATACCTGGATATGGCACATAGTCATTGTTTCAGATGTCAAGACTTCTATATTTCCTTATAAGTGATTACAAGTTGTGTGTTCCCATCCAGATGGTAGCAGTTGCTAAGATTTTATTATTTGCTTTCTCATTCATATTATCTGTACCACTTTTCCTTTTCTTCTGCTGCAGAACAGAAGATACTTAATGATCCAAAGAACAAAAAACATGAAGAATTTTAGGGATTAATTATCTCACTGAAAAACAATATGAATTCCTTAACAAGTTCTTCCTCCTCCCACTAACTTGTCTCCCTGAAAAGTATAACAAAATCTATTAATCACCTATGCAGGCTAAAGTAGAAAAGAAAAACTTTACTTAAAGAATATAAATAATGTCTGTTATTCTATGAGAGTAAGATTTCTGAAAGACACCAGATATTTATACCCAGACAACTAATCTTAATAGAAAGTGGGTCATGGATAATGTAAAACAAATGCTTCAGAATAATCATTTTAACAGGGTATGACAGCCTAAGAAATTAAAATATACCTATTCTAAGGAGTTATAGAAATCCACTTGTAACAAAATATGTTCCAATAAGCTGCTTGTCCCTAATGTTTTATTTAAAGGTTATCATTCTCAACATCTACCATAATTTAGTGTTCTAAGAATAAGACAGAGCTGCATATAGAACAGTTGGGGGGAGATTTGTTTTTCTTGACTGTCAATGGGCAGCTTAAGCATGCAGTCTTTTCCTTGTCATAGACAGGAGGGGAGATCTTGTTATTTCTACTTTCAAAAGTTTGTCTAAATCTATGGTTTTTACAAAGAATTACAAAATTATTATGAATAGGAATATTTTCAAAAGTACCATAGTTAAAGAGGGTGGTTTCTTATTTAAAGACTGAAGGCAATACCTTACTGAACAAACCTAGGAAATAGACAAACATCTTAGAAAAATGAGCCAATTGAGTCACTCTGGTTTTTATTCTTGAATTTTAACTAGCTATGAGTTACATTTGTAAAAATAGTAAAACAATGTTTTTATATTTTAATATTGAGCATTCCTGATAAGAAATTATCAAAATTCCTAGGCAAATACTTTAACAAATAATAAAAATATCCAAACAAAACAACAATATTACTCATTTTTTTGTTGAGATATTTCTATCCCGTCCATTTATATTTAGGAAAATTCTATCAGTATAAAAATCATAGAATAGAATCTATTAGTATAAAAATCGAAGAATCCTAGAATGTTCTGAGTTTCAAGAGACCCAGGAGGGACATTGAATCCAACACCTGTCCCTGCATAGGAGAACTCTAAAATTGACACGTGTCCAAGTGTGTTGTACAAATGCTTCTTGAATACTGTCAGACTTGGTGTGTTGACTACTTCCCTGGGGAGCCTGTTCCAGTGCTCCACCACCCTCTGAGTGAAGAACCTTTTCCTAATATCTGACATAAGCTTTCCCTGCAACATCTCTGCCCTACAGTGGTGAGCAGCATCCCTGTTTTCCTCCTATGTCACCTGTCCTTGTTTCCCCTGGCCATACACTATGATTTTATGTCTCACCTTGAGTAGAAGATCCCTACTCAGCCAGGCTGGTCTTATGCCTCACGTGTTTGATTTCACATATTTTGGAATTTTCTGGTCCTGTGCTTTTTAGGAGATGGTGCTTAAAAAGTGATCAGCACCAATGGACTCCAGTACCTACTAATCCTTTTTTCCAGGGGAACTTACTAGGCAGTTCCCTGAGAAACCTGATCTGCTTTTCTCACATCCAGAGTTGAGGTCTTTCTGTCAGTTTTCCTCCTGTTACCATAGATGTTAAACATTCACTACTTGGTCACTGTGGACAAGACAGGCTCCGATCACTACTTCACCCACAGACCCTCCATGTTAACCGGCAACAAATCAAGGAGGACATCTTTCCTGTTCATTTCCCTCACCATCTGTACCACAAAGTTATTGTCCAGATAGTTCAGGAATCTTCTGGAAAGGTTTGTACCAGCTGTGTGGTACTCCCAGTTGATATCTGGCAAATTGAATTCTCCCATGAGGACAAGAACAGTTGACTTGGAGACATTCTTTAGTTCCTTAAAGAATGACTCATCAGTGTCATCATTCTGATTGGGTTGCCTATCGTAGACTCCCACAATAACATCTGTTTTAATTGTCCATCCCTCAGTCCTTACCCAGAGGCTTTCAACTATGCCATGACAAACTGCAAGCTTCATGCATCTCCAGCCTTTTCAATACATACAATGCCACCCTCCACTCTGCCTTGCCTTCCCTGTCTACCCCTTCTGAAAAACCTGTAACCACCCGTCCAGGCATTAGTGAGTAATAGTCTGATGATTTTGCCAGACTAGGGAGTTTCCTAGTGATATCTCCTACTCTAGCCCCAGAGAGGCAGTAAAATTCCCTGTGGTTTGGGTCTGGTTAGCATATCAGATCCTCTGTTCCCCTCAGAAGGGACTCACTTATGATAACTACCCTTCTTTTTGTCTTTAAATGTGATGTGGAGAGTAGGCTGCCTAGACATACCCTCCACCCCAGAAAGACCCACACCCACATCATCTGATGTCTGCCTACCCTGTTCCAGAGCCTCATACCTTTTATGTACAAGCACCTGTGAAGGTGAGGCAGGTTGAGAGTGGATTTGCCTGCCACTACAAGAAGTAACCTTTTTCCATCCTGCCCCATCTCCTGTGTCTCCTCTATCTGCCTGACAGTGAAAGGGTGGGGAGTCCTTTGTCTCCTGTGATGCAGTTAACTGGTGCATCTCTCTTGGGGATTGTAAGGAACAGTTTCAGCAGTCAATCTCCTTCTCAGAGTCCCTGATGTTTCTCAGCCTGGACACCTCCTCCTGAAGCTCTGTCACCAAGCCAAGCAATTCCTTTACTTGGGCACATGACTCTCAGCTTACCTACTGCCAGTTACTGACTCAAAACTTGGGCACACCTTGCATCCCAGGACATGGACATCTGCACATTCCCTAGAGAGTTCCATTTGAATGGCTACATCCATCCCTGCTGCTTGATGGGCCACGAGGGATGCTGAGGGCACAGCATTTTGCTGAGTGGATACCATGTCTCCTGCTGTTCTCAGCCACTTGCAACAGAGCCTTTCCTGCTTGCCCTACCTATGCAAACTTATGCACTAAACCACACACCATGTCCTGCAGTTTTTCTGGGACTCTGCCTGTCATCTCAATCATGCTCACAAGATATGCCAGCTCACATCAGGCCTCTCTGCACATCCATGAATTTTGCTGGTTCCAGGAACCTCTCTTTGACTCTTCAACATGTGCTCAACTGTGGAACTTACCTTTGTGGCCACTACACTCCTCACCAACTAAGTATCACCTGAGGATCATCACATTTATATTTCCTGTTGTTGGTTCTGGGAACACGCTTTCTGTGTAATCCATGCCCGCAAGATCTGCCATCTCCCAACGGGTCTCTCTGCACATTCATAATCTTCTCTTGTTCCAGGAACATCACCCCTCTTTCCTCCTTGGTGCATGCTTAGCCATGGGAATTACCATTGCCACCATTTTGCTCCTCACTGACTATAGGACAAAATGGAATGGTCAAAAGTTGCCCCAGGAAAGGTTGAGACTGGACATTAGGAAAAAATTCTTCACAAAAAGGGTTATCAAGCACTTCAACAGGCTGCCCAGGCTGATGGTTGAGTCATCACCCCTGGAGGTATTTAAAAAGCAACTGGATGAAGTGCTTAGGGAGTGGACAGGTAAGGTTGTGCTTGGTGATCTCAAAAGTTTTTTCCAACCCAGTGACTCTACAAGTCTATGGATATAAACATATTTCAGAGGAAAAAATGGCTACTGCTATTCCTGAAAAAAAATTGTAGTCAATAAAAGGCTTACCCCATGTTCACAAAAATTGCAAGAGTACATGAACATAGTGTTGTAGTTATATTAGTTATGCCTGATTAATAAGTGTTTGTAGAGTCTCTTCATTTTACAGTTTTCACACAGAAATAAACTGCTGAAATTTTAGCAGCCTTAGCAAACTCCACCCAGCATGTTTGTCATATCTTTTCTTAACCATGACTGGGCTATAATCCACTATTATCCTGTTGACAAGGCTATGATTCGTTTCACACATCAGTGTTCATTAAAATAATGTGTACCTGTGCTCTGATTTTGTACCACTTCAAAGCTCAAATACCAACAAATTCATGGTCAATTAATTTAACAGGATGAATAACAGCTGGAAAACTACATAGGTTTCTCACCTTCTCTTATTTTGCCTCTACATCAAATTAGAACCTCATAAATCAATTACAATACTCTATGAGTTAGATGTAGTTCTCTATTCCTTTCACTTAGTGGAAAAATATATGTTATGTTTGTTTAACAAAGATGAAAAAAAGTCTCAAATAATTAATTTATTTCTATGGGCTTGTAAATGCTGAAGAAACTAAAAATTAATTTCCCTAATGAGGTTTCAAATTAGTACATATTTCTCTGAGACTAAGAGAAGCAAAGAACTGAAGATTCTTCACTGTGTAAAGCGTATATACACAAGACTGATCCCTCATGCACTGATGTTGTTGGCCTTTCCCTCCATGATTATTGTCTTTTTTTCTGTTACAAAAACATTGAAAGACATTAAAATTGAGAAAAGCATCTAATTTCTTAATCTTTAGAGACATAATCTTCTGAAATATTGACTAGAACAATTATCTTGAATATCACTCATCTTACTTGTGTCTTTGTTAACTTGAATGTTTCATACAGAAAAGGTGTAATTTTTTTAGTATGCACAGGTGGATTTAGTGTTAATTTACTTCATATTTCAGAGTAAGTATACTTCTACAATTGGGAATGGTTGCACATACAAACAAATACTGTACTCAGGGGGGAACTTAGCATCCAAGACATCTGTTGAGCAACAGATACGGATAAACACTGATCAGTTAAGAGAATCTTAACTCACAAATAAGGCAACAGATGATCCAAAAAGTAAACAAACTGGCTAACAGAACAACTTAAGCCAAATTCATCCTTTCTTTTAATTTCAACAATGCGCTTTTTTGAGGGAATATTTGTCCAAGATAGAAAGTGATCTTACGTTATGAGTCTATAGATAGCTTTTCCTGCAAAAACTGTAGTTTCTGGAATAAATGTCAGAGGGATGTTGTGAGTCGAATGCAGGCAGAGTGCAGAAATAACCACAAAGCCACAGACAAAATTAAAAGAATAAATTTATTTCCATCACCTCATGATCCAGGGCAATTCTGAAACAACACCCAGGCAGAGAAAATGTAAATGGGAGTGCAGGCACCATGGAGCTCAGTCCTTGGTCACATGCCAAGAAAACTCTGAAACAGCACCCAGGTAAAAGAAACACAAGCAGGAATGTACTCATCACTGAGCTTGGTCCTTGTTCATGATTTGGGGTATCTCTAAAACAGGACCTGGGCAGAGGAAATGCAAGCAGGAATGTGGGCACTGGAGCACTCCTTGCTAGAAGTGTGTGTAGCATGCCACAGTGCCTGTGTTTATCAGGCCAAATTAGAGCAGTTTTCCACTATGCTTTGACCTTTCTTTATGGCAGGGCTGGAATACCAAGCATGATTCCTAGAATGGCCATGAATATCACAGGCCTATATTATCTAAACACGAAAAGTTCTGCTTATTAAACATCTGAGACTAGGCAATGATTAGTATGATTTATGTGTTTTTCTGCACCTCAGTTGCAAGGTCACTTGAGAGTGTTTATAGTTCCTTCTCACTGATGTTCCATTATATTCCCACAAAATCTTATTTGAATAGGGAGAAGGTTGACACCAAGGGATCCATCCTGACATCTTTATTCAAGGGAAAAATAATAAGTAGTTTCTTTTCTTTTAAGCCATGTTGTTCACCATCCACATTTATTTCTCAACACAATAGTCTTCAGAAGACTTTGTTCATTCAGGATGGTTATATTTATATATGGAAACTAGGTTTAGTTGTTGAGTGGCTGACACAAACATAGAAAACAAAACCAAAGCTAAACATAACAAAAATTCCCCAAATCACAGCCGTAGTGTTTTAGTTGAACTTCAACTATGTCAAAGTAGTTTTGGCAAGATTATAGAGAAGAAAATACAATCTGTTTAGTAGATCTTTTACTGGTTACAATTCCTATTCTTTTCTACTTTTGTTTTAATAGACCATGATCCTGAAGGGTTTTTGTTATTCTCTGTAAAATCCCACTACCTATAGAGATCATTACAAACCCAGATTCCTCAGAAGACTTTGTGTTTTAATTTTTCAGCTGGTGCCTAGAGCAAGGTAGGAGAGGCAAGCAAGGCATTTAAAAGGCTGATTGTTTGGGGTATGGTGAGTTTTACTTTTTCTTTTTTTCTCTATTTTTTTTTTTACTATAGTCATTATTTAAGTTAAATGAAAAAAAAGGGACAAATAGGGTAGAAATCTCATTTCAGAGATTTTTGTTCTGAATCAGCTTAAAATTAAATTGCTTGCTATTACACCACAATAGAGTTTGGGCAATTTGAATGTCTGTTGATCATAAGACATTTTTTAATGATGTAGGCAGTGTCATAAGATGCCCTGCTATATCACGTGATTTGTCAAAGAAGAGAACAAGCTGACACATTACAAAATAAAGAATGTGGTTATATAGTTTGGCCTTTAAGACAGAATACCACCATCCCATGAATATTTTTCATGAATCATGCTGGCCGGGATGCTAATTAAAAATGAACTATTATTGAAGTGAAAGACATTCAGGTCTTACATTAAACCAGAAAAACTCTAATGTAGATACCATGGAAGCAATATTTCTTTCACAGAAAAAAACAATGTTATTTGGAGGTCATTAGAGCATGTGTTAATATGGATTTCAGGACTAAATTAAGGTTGAAGAAAAATATACTATTAATAAAACAAGGGGTTTTTTTTGTTACAAAGGCACTTTATGATAATCACAAGACAAGACAACCCCCTAAGAAAAGACCAGGATTCAAAATGTAAAATTAATGATGGGAATGATGGATACTTATTTATCAGACTTGCAAAGAATTATGCTATATATCAATTTGCACACAGATTTGAGAAGACCAGATTTTAAAGTAATAATTTGATATTATATCATTGTATTTACTATCATCTGCATTTGCAGGCAGGCAATAATGATTTTGGAATGACTGCACATGCTTTCAAGACTGGAAGCTTTGGAAAATGTGACACAAGTGTTATTGGAGTCATCACCTTGTTTACTCTTTTCTATTGTCTTAGGTATGTCCTGCTATAGGATTTGGTGAGAAAGACTAATAGTAGTAAAGGCAAGGGTTAGCAGAACCAAAACTTAAATCTTAGATATAGAGAAATGGTTATCTAATTGTACCTTGGTCTCTTAAACAAATTTACAGATAGTTTTTCTCTGATTGTTTCTGTAAGGAGAGTTCTTCAACCAAGCACGTCAAATCAAAGTCATTTATTAGCACAAATTATGAACAGAGTCATTATTTACATAGAATGAGCATTTGCCCTGTATATCAACAAAAACAACAACAACAACAAAAAAGAGCTTTAAAAATGAGCTGTCTTTTTAGTTGCATCTAAGCCAGAAACAGAGAATGAGTAAAAATCATAAAATGTCCTCATAAAGAAAATAAATCTAAATCTTTCGAGAAATAGTATAATGGGAAATAATCTTACAGTAGCGTGGGTTTCTGAGGGGAGCAAGCAAAGCTTCTTAAATATTTCAAGGTGATTCCTCAAGGGAAATATGTCAAATATTTCTGGCTTATCAGTCGCAAAATAGCAAATGATGGATGTTTGTATACCTAGTTGAAAAAAACTTTTAGTCTTCAGAAGGCATTCAGCAACATAAATATGAATTGAAGCTTAAATTTAAATTAACAGATTCAATTAGATCACTGGCTTCAGACAAAAAAAGCATAATTCTGCCATGCCCATAGAAGCTGCTGGGTCCCAGGACAGTCTGCCAAGTGCAACTATCATCGTTTTATGTCCTACCTTCTCTCATAGATTATGTTAAGAAAATCCAACTTTGGCACTATTCGAGATCTAAGATTTTCAAATAGCTTGACTGACAGCATCTCCTGCAGTGACATAGGGAAGTGCTGGGCTCCTGCAGAGAGTCTTACAAGACACCAATTTTTTATTTTTTTTTTCACTCCTCAGTATAATTCTCACACACTTAAATCATAGCTGTCACTGCTCCATCATCTACTCTTCTTCATTCGATACTGAGCTCCACAGCTTTTACTTTGGCTCTACCATGAAAGGTGATGGATAATGCCCTATCTCACTTATCAGATGAGGACATTCATTTGCATCGTTTAAGGAGAAGTGACAGCTGACACAGCTGTGACATGAAAGAAGAGAGAAGTGAAAAGTGATCTTTGCTGAATGAAGAGCCAAAGAGCAACACGACAGTATATCTTTAGACATATAGTGCTGTCTTCACACCTCTTGTGATGCTTGGCTTGCCAGAGGAGATTTCATGCATCCCTGCTCATGACATGGGGGTTAAACTTAGATGATCTTTAAGGACCTTTCCAACCCAAACCATTATGATGCTGTGATTCTTAAAAATCAACAGTATAAGCCATTGAATCTTCAAGAACTTTTTTTTGCCAAAAATATTCTATACGCTGTTTTTGAAAAATCATTGAACAGTTTAAAAATTGCATTTTAAGGACAACATCAATTGTTGTCATAGTGTCTCAAAGCATACATGGAGCAGAAATTGTTCAACATCACTGCTGGAATGGTACAGCAGTTAAAGACAGTCATTCTTTTCTTCACTTTTTCACAAGGTTTATATCAACAGTTCCACACTTACTAATGGTTACTTAAGTACTTGGGAGAAAAATAAAAAGTAACCCTACCATCTTGCATCCCTTTTTTTTGGTCACTGTGTGTCAGGAGAGATACAGAAACAACATACAAACCAGCAGAAGTACTTGTGTGATTGTGCCTACACAATACTAACTGTAATTTGTGACTTGCCTCCATCATGCTTAGGACTCTATGTGACTGACAGCAAAAGCACAGCTGAATTACATCAAACTTGTTTGCAATAATGGGCAGAGGGAACAACTTCCTCATTATCAGGCTTGGAAAGTCTTGGTCCTAGCTGTGACTACAAGGAGGTGTAAAGCAGGGAGTTAATGAACTAAATGTAGATGCTAACTTACTGTTGAGCACAGGAAAAGAGGTAGACTACATATTAGGATTACTGCTAGTAAATATATTTTCAGTTTTGGTAGAATACTTTGCACCAGTTCTTGTTTATAAATATGTTTTTTTTATCATGTATCTTCTTTGATGTGATTGGTTTGATTCCACAAGCTCTCCTTACTCTTATTTTGTTAAAGAAGTGAAGACAGAAGGACAGTTGTTATTCACTATTATATGACTAGTAACAGCAATTAACTGGAGGAAAAACAGAACAAAACCAAACAATATGGGCAGTGGTTACCAGTTCCTAACTAGACACTTTTGAAAAGTTTTGTCAGGAGATACTGCATCATGAATTATTCAGCTTATCAACTCTATTAATTCCATTACAATGGTAAAGCATCCCTATGGACTGAAACTCAATTCTCCTTCTGTCAACTAGTATCACAAGGAAATCTAAAGGAGAGACTGAAAATGGCCTTACTATTCATCACATTTTGTTTGGCACATACAGAAGAGCATATTATTTATACATGAAGATTAAATATGCATTTATTTGTCATGGGCAAGGATAAAATTATTAATATTAAGTCTGCAAACCAAAAAGAGCTTACAAGGGAAACAACCAATCCAGAATTGTAAAATCTCTATCAACTTTACAGTTATATAGCAAAATGATAGAATAATGGATACTGCACAGCTGAAGGGTTCATGATAGTTTTGCTTCAGAGAGCCTCTTCAGGTGAAAGAATGATGATGCATAGAGACATTATATCTGATGAGAAGCCTCAAGAAATATAACCATATAGATTTTGATATATCTCACATAAGTAATGATATATTTCCTTTTTATCCAAATGTATTTAGGAAAAAAAATAGTTTTCAAACATAAACCTGCAGTTTACAAGTCAGTACACTTATCTTAGTGATCTGAAAAAAAGCTGATGATATAACAAGTAAGGATACGTCCTCACCTGTACAAGGAGTCCTAAAGGAAGTAACTGCTTACTAAAATACCTATGGAGATCAGACAGTGTAGAACAAGAGAAAATGACTTGGATGAGGCTGGAGGTAAGGAGTGTCAGTAAAGTTGTGGATATTCTCAGAATTTCAGAGACTATATCTTATAATTCAGCTGCATTTCTTTTGAGCTATCAGTTATGAAGAAAACAAACCAATTAAATGAACTGTTGGAGAGTGAAAGCAGCTACAGGTAAGAACTTGGAAGAAGGTGTAAAGAAACAGTGAGAGAAACAGCTGAATATGAAGATAATGCTGAAGGATGACCAGCTCATGACTGCCATTCTCCATGAGGCAATGCCGAACAATATGAGAAGGATGACATAGTGTGAGTTGCATGACAGTGTCCTCCACTGCAGATTTCACACTCTCATCACTGGGAGCTACTTCATTCCTCCTACACTGGGCGCTGAGGGTGAACAGTGACACTTGCCCACACCAGCACCTATTCCATATCACTTTTTGACACTCCAAGTGAAGGTACCAGATTAAGCAAAAGAAGTACACTTATGGTTTCTATTTGACTATACTATTTGTCTCTCTTCTCTTTCTCCTAGCAGCTGCACTCCTGTGGCAATAGCATAAAGAAAGAAGGGAAAAGAGAAATGAAGATTTCAGTGAGCTATCATTGTGATATGGAGATCATTACTTCTGCAGAAAGGCACTTCCTGCCTCTTAGATCCTCATGTATTTCTATCCTCAGATGAGATGTATAATTAAAAAATGTGGCTATACACATATCTAATACACAAAAGTGCTGAGAATTGTAAGTGTAAAGTACACAGAACAATAGTCGTATAATCCAAGGAAAATTAAGCATTTCCTAGACCAAGTAACTTGTCTAAATGTAATTAATTCAATAAAGTTCATCAATTTTAGCTATATATACTTGTTCAAATTATGAAGGTCAAATTCAAAATGGATTTGAACTCCAGGCATTTATATATTTCTAGCTACCAATCTCATTTATCAATGGCTCATATAGTGAACAAAAATAAACACTTCACTAACTTGATAGTCTGTGGAAGAAACAGGCTGTAAAAAATGCAAATAATTACTGACACACCATATAAGAGAAATCTGGAAGAAGGTCAAGAAATCGCACCATGAGAAAGACTCAGACATACATTTAACGCAAGAGCTCTCTCTAGGTTATCACGGTTGCATTGTTTTATTAGTGTTGTTAAGGGGAGAAGTAATATGACTTGATAAAGCAGAGCACAGGGGCATGTTTTCCTTTCACTGACTGGGAATTCATTTGAAAGGCTTAAATGCAGAAAGTCAGGAATTTTTTTTTGGCATATTCTTCAAACATCAGATAACTCAGTATAGAATCAACATAAAGTGGGACAGAGATCAGACATTTTAAGGTAGTTCTGGGAGATGATCCTTGTTACTTGTTGCAATGGCAATTTGGTAAAATATTCAATAGAACATTTATTTTCAATGGTGTTTCTAGGTTCTGCAATTATGCTAAGCAGATTGGGAGATCCTGCAGAAATTTCAAACACGATATTGCAAATTGTGCAATAAAGCACATTACTTTAATTCCTGTATTAAGGACAGGTAGTGTTTCAGAAAAACTAAGAATCATTGCAGACTTTCTCTCAGCTAAATACCATAGGCCAACCTAAGTTTATTTTGTCAGTTCAGCAAAATTTGGCTCAGAATCCATCAACAAATATAGGAGATACAACTCAAGTTTTAGCATAATGTGCTTGTGGTTCAAAAATAACTGGGAAAAGGCTCATTCAATAAGTTATAACCTTGATCCTGTCGATGTTTTTGTACATACTTAACTCATGCATATTGATAATCCTCCAGACCACAGCAGCATTATTCATGAAGTTAGCAAGTATTAGAATAAATGGTTCAGTCCTATCTTTAGTAGCAAAGGTTATTGATTATGCTATAGTGATTGCTGTTCATTAAAACTTTTAAAAATACATTTTTAAAATGTAAGTAAAGGAAACCTACTGAGATTTTTATGTCCTTGATTAAAATTTTGTTACTTTCATATAACTGATGCAGCAGAGTACTTCTAATCATAAAATCATGGAATCATTAGGTTGGAAAAAGACCTTTGTGATTACCGAGTCCAATCATACCTGTCCAC
>WAAB01003786.1:0-31582 GCA_013389865.1 Piaya cayana
CAAGCCTGCACCCTCCAGAGACAGGACACGTCCACATCTGTGTCCAGGGCAGCACACTGCCCTTCCCTGCCACACAGAGACTTCCCAATACGGCAATGACACGGTGATAAGAAAGGTGCTAACGTGCCATCACAGAGCACCGTGCAAGTGGGAAAAAAGCAAACAACCCCATGCCTCCCCCACTGCTAAACAGAGAATGAAGGTTACGCTAACAGGCTGACCGCTTCTCCCAAAGGACCCACGAGGAAACCACCACACAATATGGAAGACATTAAAAAGAATCCTAAGAGAAGAAGAAAGTCAGCTTGCTGTCATAAAATCACTTCCACATGGACTAAAGGCCTCGAGAGAAAATAGAGGGATTAGACTCGTTACAAATAAAACAGTGAGTCAAAGTCCCATGTTCTCCAGTATTTGTTCAGTTTGCCTGCTTGACAAATGTGTTGATATGGGATTGGAGCACAGAGATAAATAAATCCTCCCAAGCTCCTTCCCCAGGCCAGCCCTCCCCACAGAGCTGGAGAGTCTACGATCACCCAAGAAGCAACCACAAGGGAACCCTTTGCAAAACAGAAGAGAGGGGGAAAGGTTTGAATATTTTGCTTATTGTGTCTGGGAAAAGCGAGAAAAGATATTTGCTTCAGCAAACAAATACAAACCTGGTAAAATGAATGAAAGCTTCGCTCTCCAGGCTGTTGCACAATCACACGAGACTGAGGGAAAACAAAACACAAGATGAGTATTTGTGGATGTGCACGGCCTGCTTCCCCAGCACCTCCCTGGGACACAGACACATCGATTTACACAGCCAGGACAGAGCCTAAAGGATCTTGTCTGGACAGAAAGGCTGTTGTGAACACTATTAAAGGCACAACCAGGGAGCTTGGAGTCTGTGATCAAAAACACCGCCTTGCATAACAGCTGCAACGTCCTACTTACAACCAGGAATCCCACATGGCAACTCCAGAATTGCTCTCATGCAAGAGCCAAATGAAACGTCATTTTAGTTTCAAGAGTCATTTAATCACTGGAAATGAAAACCAGAACTCCTATAAGAAGCAGTCGAGAGAACTGCGGTTGTTTAACCTGGAGAAGCGGGGGCTGAGGGGAGACCTCATTGCTCTCTACAACTACCTGAAAGGAGGTTGCTGAGAGGTGGGTGTTGGTCCCTTCTCCCAAGGGACAGGAAGAGAGGAAAAGGCATCAAACTGCATCAGGGAAGTTTAGATTGGACATCAGGAAAAATGTCTTCACTGAAAGGGTCATTGGGCAGTGTCAGAGGCTGCCCAGGGATGTGGTTGATTCGCCTTCCCTGGAGATGTTTAAAAGGCAGGCAGATGAGGTGCTTGTGGACATGATTAAGTAGTGGACAGTTAGGTACAGTTCGAGTTGATGGTCTCAAAGGTCTTTTCCAACCTTATGATTCTATGACTACAAACAAATGCTCCATAGACATGACCTCTCGGTCCACTTCTGCAGCCCCAGAAGGGAATGAGCAACGGGCCTGCGCTGTGCTACCAGCAGGGTGTTGCAGTGGGGACTGAGCAACAGCTCCACCTGCAGAGCGCTCATTCCAAATCAGTGCAGGCAGCACAAACCCACCTTGCTAACCACAGCAGAAATTCAGTCATAGAATCATAGAACAAGCAGGTTGGAAGAGACCCACCAGATCATCAAGTCCAACCGTTCCCATCAATCACTAAACCATGTCCCTCAGCACCTCGTCCACCTGTCCCTTAAACCCCTCCACGGAGGGTGAATCAACCCCCTCTCTGGGCAGCCTCTGACAGTGCCCAATGACTCTGTGAAACATTTTTTCCTAATGTCCAGCCTGAACCTCCCCTGGTACAGCTCAAGGCCATTCCCTCTCGTCCTGTTCCTTGGGAGAAGAGCCCAGCTCCCTCTTCTCCACAGCGTCCTTTCAGGGAGTTGTAGAGAGCAATGAGGTCTCCCCTCAGCCTCCTCTTCTCCACAATAAACACCCCCAGCTCTCTCAGATGCTCCTCTTCTTCTCCAGCCCCTTCCCCAGCTTCGTTGCTCTTCTCTGGACTCACTCCAGAGCCTCAACATCCTTCTTGTGCTGAGGGGCCCACAACTGATCCCAGGATTCAAGGAGCGGTCTCACCAGTGCCGAGTACAGAGGGAGAAGAACCTCCCTGGCCCTGCTGGTCACACCGTTTCTGATCCAAGCCAAGATGCCATTGGCCTTCTTGGCCTCCTGGACCACTGCTGGCTCATGTTCAGTCACTGTCCGCCAACACCCCCAGGTCCTCCTCCTGGCAGCTCTCCAGACAGACTTCTCCTAGTCTGGAGCTCTGCATAGTCAACAACTTGTCTTATGCTACAGATATTTACATACACAGTCTGAGCTGCGTAGGGTGACGAGCCATGTGCTCCTGCTGCAGGTCACTGTTAACCACCTGGATGCGGATCAGAACCTCAACCGTTTGCAAAACAGAAACAAATTTAACTTGGTATTTCATTAATATTAAGAATATTAAATGGTCAGGATTTAGGTCACTGCAGCAGCAGCCTCAGCCCCTTTCTGCACAAAAGTATCACACAATAAATGTTCTGGTTTGTTGTTCTTAGGGTTTTTTAATAAAACAAAGTGTTTATTCTGAAAATAGACTTCAGGGAAATAATGGGGGAGGTACAAAACACAAACAAAGAAGCATGTTAGCAGATGTAGTCAAACACAAATTAAAGCCAGACACATAACGAGAACTGTTAATACACTGAGCCCACTGTCTCTACAGTGTTTTACATATTCCAGTATATTTGGCCACCACTTAACAACGTACAAGGATCACTTGGAATATATAAAAACAAAGCTACTAGAAAGATTATACAAGGCTGTGGCGTTATTCCAGGACAACAATTCTGAAGCGTACGGATGCTACTCACACACCTAGAGATCTTCTCCTTTTATCCACCAGTGAGATCTCAACGCGGGAACTTATAAAGAAGGAGTTTTGCAGACGTTAAATTAATCTCTGCTTTTATTCTGGATACAAAGTACACGCAGGCAGAGGCACAGAAGCTTTGAGCAGCCCGAGTCCCACACGCAGTGAGCAATGAAAGCAGGAGCTGTCACGGTAACAGTGCCAGCGCTTCAGAAGCTGTTCAGTTATTTATACCAAGTTTTGAAGAAAAATTAAGCCTGAGATTTAAGGATTCTGTGCCCTCACACGTCACCTATTGACACATCATGTTCAAAAGGAAAACTTCCAAACAGTAAAGCACACATGACAACTCCCCCAAAGGCACCACCTCTCAAAGCAAGCTTGGCTTACCTTTTCTAGCAAGTAATTATTGATATGCCCGCCGATCGGGTCTCCTTTAAAATCAAAGTTGATATCCATGTATTTCCCAAACCTGCTGGAATTGTCGTTCCGGTTTGTCTTGGCATTGCCAAAGGCCTCTAGCACACAGTTGGATTTCAGCAGTATGTTCTTCACTCTGCAGCCCAGATAAATGGAGAAGAAAAAAGAGTAAATCCAGACTTTTACACTCAAACCACAGAAATCTTTTTCACAGGCATTTCTAGAGAACTTGGGAACAGCAGAGGTGCTCTTTGATGAGATATTTGGGTAGACAGGTATATCTGTGATCCCATAGCAAATCATCTGGGAGCTTTCAGTAATGTTCCTTCAAGCCGAGCAAACAGGAACCAAACACCAGATCCCCTCAGAAATTTCTGTCGGGGTAGGTACAGCACCTGTTCCAGCAGAAAGTCACGTTCCTTGCTCAAAAACTTCCCCTTGAAGGCTGATGGGCATATTTTGCAATTCAGGATCAATAGACTTCAGAGATAATGGAATATGCTCCTTGCACCCAATATGCCATTCTAATGCACCCATGTGCCAGGCAACGTGCCGGGGGAAACACGATTTCTAGAAACTGTCTTTATTTTCTACGTGATTTTAGCCATCAATATGACAGAATTACCAGAGTAAAAGCAGTATCTGAAGAAGCTGGGGTTGTTCAGCCTGGAGGAAAGAAGGCTCCAGAGAAACCTTAGAACAGCTTCCAGTACTGAAAGGGGCGCCAGGAAAGCTGGGAAGGGGCTCTTGATCAGGGAGCACAAGGATAGGATGAGGGGAACAGTTTTATGCTGAAAGAGGGGAGACTGAGATAAATCTGAGGAAGAAAGGTTTCCCTGTGAGGGTGGGGAGGCCCTGGCTCAGGCTGCCCAGAGCAGCTGCCCCATCCCTAGAGGGGTTCAAGGCCAGGTTGGATGGGGCTTGGAGCCCCTGATCCAGTGGGAGGTGTCCCTGCCCATAGCAGAGGTGGGACTGGATGGGCTTTGAGGTCCCTTCCAACCCAAACTGTTCTGTGATTTTATGATTCTGTAAGTTTGGTTAATGCTGTAAAATCAGTGTACAATTGGTACAAGAGACCAGCTAAGAACACGGTGCTGCCCAGCCCACAGAGTGATCCCTAAACAAAGCAATTCCACTTGTTTCCCTGCAAAGCCCTTACCTCTCCACCTCCGCTCGCTGCCCCGGGTTGGTGATGGCTGCTATGTACTGCATAATGTATTTACTGGCCTCCGTCTTCCCAGCCCCACTTTCACCTGAGGGCATAAACACAAGGATGACACAACAGATCAAAAAGGCAAAGCAAATCACCAAGCAGGTATCTTAATTCTGCCCAAACAGTGCTTGGGGGAGTTACTATTGTCTTTTTAAACCAATCTTATTTATGTGCCCTTTAAACATTCTCTGAACACAGCCATAACCCTGCCGGGTTGTTGCTGCTACACTGACTCAGAAGCAGTTGTGCTGGGAGGTTTCACCAGCCAGGAAAAGGCCTGGCACGCAGGATCAAAAGGAATATTGTTCGTGGAGACAGACTGGCATGCAGAGGCCGGGCGAGCAGAAGCGCCGGGAGCTGCCGTACAAGAGGCTTCTGTTCAGCACAGCATCACGGGTCTCGCGCTTTTCAGAGCTGCTGAGGCACAGGGACATCAAGGTGCCAGGATCCAGAGAGCGACTGTTCACAGTGCAAGCACTGCTCCCTCTGTTAGAGGGGTGACAAGCTGTCAGTCCGGCCATCGAAACGGGGAACAGAATGCCAGCCAGGCCCTGCGGGGCCAAGAACCAGCAGTACTGAGGAGCAACACAAGCCCTCCTCCCCAGTCTCCGTTCACACAGGCAGAGGAAGGAAGAGGACTTGGGTCCCAGTTATCACCCTGCATGCACACGCTAAGCTGATGACACCAGCTCTTGAATTAGTACAAAATAATTGTTAAGGTCTCCACACATAGATTCAAATGCAAATCAGCAATTTTAAGATAAATGAAGGGTGCTGGGTTTGGGTTTTTTTAATAAAATGCTGCCTGTTAGGCAAATCATTCTTCCTCTGCCTGGAATTTCAAAAAGATAAAGCCTCCATCACAATGNGCATTACAATAAAATATCCGCTACAGACATTATCTGACCAGTGTGGCCCACAAGGCAGATCAGCACTTTCCACATAAAATCAGAGAATGATGAGGGACAGTGACTCAACCCCCTCCCTGGGCAGCCTCTGACACTGCCCAATGACCTTTTTTGTGTAAAATTTCTTCCTGATGTTCAGCCTGAACCTCCCCTGGTGGAGCTTGAGGCCATTCCCTCTTGTCCTGTCCCCTGTCCCTTGGGAGAAGAGACCAGCTCTCTCCTCTCCACAACCTCCTTTCAGGTAGTCGGAGAGAGCAATGAGGTCTCCTGTCAGCCTCCTCTTCTCCAGGATAAACACTCCCAGCTCTCTCAGCTGTTCCTCTTGTTCTCCAGATCCTTCACCAGCTTTGTTGCTCTTCTCTGGACTCGCTCCAGAGCCTCAACATCCTTCTTGTGGTGAGGGGCCCACAACTGAACACAGGATTCGAGGTGCAGCCTCACCAAATTCAGGGGCAGAATCATACTAGGGATTGGGAACTAGGTCTGGCTTCAAATCTCACTGCCCACAAAGGAAACTTCTACCATTGTTTCACTTACAGATGCACAAGTGATCAGATTCTGACTGTGTTTCTGACGACAGCCACGTCTTGCTTTGCCAACACAACCAATCCAGCTTTCTGCATACTCAGGTACTTCTGCTGCCATTCACATACTGCCAGAAACCAAAGTTTCTAGGAAATTCTTTAGTAAAATATTAAGTTAATATAATCTATTTACAGTGAATTGTGATGGGTCCACACAATCTTCTTCATAAAGGGGATTTAAAGGCAAACTCTTTTCACATTCTGCATTCATCCACAGCCCAGCTGAGGGAAGAGAAGCACAGGTTTTGGAGGGTCTTTAGAGGTCTAACAACATTTGCAAGAAAGTAAATCAAGGTACAAGCCAAGAAGCAAATCACAGCCTTTCTGCTCTAGCAGTCAGCTTCCACTCCATCCTTTTCACTGGAAGGTGCTTTGCTGCCATCACTGCTGCTAAACCAAAAATGGTTTAGCAAACCTTTTTACCAACAAAACCTTTCTAGGAACAGGTGAAAACAGCACTGAACAAGACCTTTCCTAAACCCAGCACAGTTCTTAGTACTCCTCCTGTAAAGGAGACAGGAAATAATGTGAAGTTTACTTCTAAAAAGTGTTTAAGCTAGAATGAGTTTCCAAAGAAATCCACATTATGGAAGTTACCCAGCAGCAGAGCACAGGACGCACTTCAGATCAACATTTGGAGACTTCAGACAGCATTCGCCTCTCAGGATAAGAAAGGACACTGTATCCTGGGCTGCATCAAAGAAGTGTGGCCAGCAGGGCAAGGGAGGGGATTCTGATCCTCTGTTCCTCTCTCATGAGACCCCCTCTGGAATATTGTGCCCAGTTCTGAAATCCTCAACATAAGAAGGAGATAGAGCTGTTGGGGTGGGTGCAGAGGAGGCTACAAGGATGATCTGAGGGCTGGAGCACTTCTTACACGAGGACAGACTGAGAGAGCTGGGGTTGATCAGCCTGAAGAAGGGAAGGCTTCAAAGAGAATTATAGCAACAATCCAGCACCTGGAAGGGGTCACAAGAAAGCTCAGGAGGGACTGTTTACAAAGGCTTGTAGGGATAGGATGAGGGAAAATGGGTATAAACTGGAGAGCAGCAGATTTAGACTAAACATAAGAAAAAAATTCTTCACAATGAGGGTGGGGAGGCCCTGGCCCAGGTTGCCCAGAGGTGGCTGCCCCATCCCTGGAGGGGTTCAAGGCCAGGTTGGATGGGGCTTCGGCAGCCTGATGCAGCGGGAGGTGTCCCTGCCCCTGGCCAGGGTGTTGGAACTGGATGTCCCTTCCAACCCAAACCATTCCACGATTCTATGATTTAGAGATCAATGCCCAAACTGTGCTAACCCTGCTGCACCCTGTATTTAAATCTCACAACACTAGGTGGCACCACAGCTCCTCCTCAGACTGAAGGGCTCTCCTAATCCTAGACGGACTCCAGCCCGAGTGCCAGCAGTGCTTTACAGAATTCATTACCACCCCCATGTGGTGACAGCCTTGACACTTTCTATTGTTCATTTGAGGATTTTCTGCAGCATCTTGGAACTGCTAGTTTTTAGCAGGTGGAATAAAACTCAAACCCCACAATCTAGCGACCAGTATTCTACTGCCAAAAAGTGAATTGGCTTCTTAATCCAGCTTCCTTCAGAAAGACTTCACTGAAACAGCATGAGAATTGCAAAACACCTTTTTGTGAGTCATGATCTGTATTTCCCAGACCATCGGAGAGCTTCAAACACACAGGTATTTTGTACTGTAGAGATATACATTGTTTGAAGCTAAAATATTTCAGACAAGGGAAGGATGTAATAATTGATAATCATACAACACTTTGGGTTAGAAGGGACCTCAAATCCCAGCCAGTTCCACTCTCTGCCATGGGCAGGGACACCTCCCACTGCATCAGGGGCTCCACGCCCCATCCCACCTGGCCTTGAGTTGAGGCGCTGGAGCGAGTCCAGAGAAGAGCAAGGAAGATGGTGAGGGGGCTGGAGAACAAGAGGAGCAGCTGAGAGAGCTGGGGATGTTTAGCCTGGAGAAGAGGAGGCTGAGGGGAGACCTCATTGCTCTCTACAACTCCCTGAAAGGAGGTTGTGGAGAGGAGGGAGCTGGGCTCTTCTCCCAAGGGACAGGACAAGAGGGAATGGCCTCAAGCTCCACCAGGGGAGGTTCAGGCTGCACATTAGGAAAAAAATTTTCACAGAAAGGGTCACTGGGCACTGGCAGAGGCTGCCCAGGGAGGAGGTTGATTCACCTTCCCTGGAGGGGTTTAAGGGACAGGTGGACGAGGTGCTGAGGGACATGGGTTAGTGTTTGATAGGAACGGTTGGACTTGATGATCCAGTGGGTCTTTTCGAACCTGGTGATTCTGTGTGTGGTTCTGTATGTGAATAAAGTGCAGGTAACGATGCAAATCAACCAGGACACAAGCCTGGTATGAAATACGGAACCACAGCCCAATTCCTATACACCAGTTTATTCACTGGAAACCAGAAGAGGGACTTAAGTACCCTGAAAGCCTCATGTGCACAGTCATTCTCTTTGGCCACCCCTAATTTTAATCCTTGAAGCACAAAGCCGACAACAGGATATTGGAAGATGCTGAGCATGCAAGGCCCTGATGGGTGCATAGAGATAGTCTGCCACTATGATGCTTCCACCCTCTCAGGTGCACGGGAGACTCTGCAAACACATTCGAGAGTCTAAGAAAAACCAAACACACAGAGTGCTTCCTCCGTTCAGGAGATCAAATCACACAAGGACATACATATGTAATGGAGACCACTGCAAGGACATCAGAATCGGCAGATCCTTCCCGTCACAGACCATCTGCAAGCACAAGTTGCCCAACGGTGAACATAGAGATCTCTCTCCAAAAGTCACTGCACAGAAGACACAAAGCCACCCTGAGGGCACTAATAATGACAAAAATAAAGACACAGCAGTTGCTGGAGGAGGTTTTAAGCCACGCCATACTGCCAGGTGCACGGCTGGAGGGTTCCTGGTCAGCACAGAGGTTAAGGGGGTTTCTTTTAGCTGCCGAGAAAAACAAACAGATGTCCCTGCTGAAGTGTGGTGCCAAGTCACCGTCCCAGTGCCCAGTATTGACCTCTTCCTTAGGTAATGAATTATGCACACTGGCAGGAGCAGAGAGCAGTTTCAGTTTCCTCCCTTGACAGCTCCATGTCCCCGACTGCCCCATGAGCAGAACCTACAGATTTGCCCCCAGGCAGCCATTCTGAATCATAGAATCACCAGGTTGGAAGAGACCCACCAAATCATCAAGTCCAACCATTCCCATCAATCACTAAACGATGTCCCTCAGCACCTCATCCACCCACACCTTAAACCCCTCCAGGGAAGGTGACTCAACTCCCTCCCTGGGCAGCCTCTGACACTGCCCAATGACCCTTTCTGTGAAAAACTTTTTCCTAATGTCCAGCCTGAACATACCCTGGCAGAGCTTGAGGCCATTCCCTCTCGTCCTGTCCCCTGTCACTTGGGAGAAGAGGCCAGCCCACCACTCAGAGCAGCCCCATGACCAGGGCACAGCACGGCCTTGGGGGTTCAGCTCTGCCCCACAGAGCAGCCTGACATCCCCCCTGTTCACTTCCCTGGCAGCTCTAGCTCAGATGACAGCTCTCACACTTGGCCCCTAAGCCAAGCTGTAAAAAGTTGTACTTGAATTCTGATGAGTTGTCACTCCATTCTCTGTCCTAAAAGGCAGCAGGAGAGGAGGGAGGAGATATCCATCTCCACACTTGACAAACAGGCATCTTCCCATCTGCAAAGCGAACTTCCAGTACCTGAAGGGGCTACAAGAAAGCTCAGGAGGGACTGTTCACAAAGGCTTGTACTGGACTAGGAGCAATGGGAATAAACTGGAGAGATTCAGATTTAGACTGGAGACAAGGAGGAATTTTTTTATGGTGAGATTGGGGAGGCCCAGGTTGCCCAGAGCAGTGGTGGCTGCCCCATCCCTGGAGGGGTTCAAGGCCAGGTTGGATGGGCCTTGGGCAGTCTGATCCAGTGGGAGGTGTCCCTGCCCATGGCAGGGGGGTTGGAACTGGATGATCTTTAAGGTCCTTTCCACACTATTCTATGACTCTATCTTTTTCAAGCTTGGCATTAAGTACACTGAGTTCCTGAAGAACTGACACTCCTACTTACCTCTCCACTCTTTTTTTTTTTTTTTTTACTTCTCAGCACAGGGGCTAAAATTCCAGAGCTGTGCTTTGATGTTCCTAAAAGGAGCTGTCGCTCCTCGCCCCTCCTCACTGATAAAGCCCCTTTTCATCCGGCAGCGCAGCAGCAGGCCAAGAACAGCAGCGTCTGTTTTCCTAGCTTGGTGTGAGAGCCACGGTTTTGCTTGCCCAAGAACTCATGAAAACTTAAGAAAACAACCAGCGACAGCAGCCCAAAGAGGGAGGTGCAGGCTGTGCTAAATCCACTGCTCTGCTGCAAAGCAAGGTCCAAAACCAGACGACGACACAGGAGTGGATTTTTGCAGTGAAAAGCAATCTACAGCGGAGTTGATAAGAGGAGCCCCTGTATGCACTCCCGGGTCAACACCCCACAGTCAAACCTCAGTTTGTGTGTCTGACAATGCCGACAGCTTGTGTTGCTGCTGGGAGGAGAAAATAATCCCCCTAATGATGTCGTGAATTATTTCTGTGCTGCTGTTTTCTGCGTTTTCCACTTAGACCACTCTGGCATCTGGAATCCAGCTCAGCAGCCAAAAGGAAAATCACAGCATTTAATCCCTGTGTGTTAGTTTGAAGAGGAGCATCACCTCTTTCTCAAGAGGTTTCTATGCCTGTTTTTTATCACCTTCATAAAGCAGATTGACAGTGAGAAAACATCAACCAGTAAGACACAGAATAGAAATCACAGAAAGGGATCGAAAGGTTTGTCTAGAAAAGACGACTGCCAAGACTTTGTTTTGTAGTTTGTACTTTCAGGGAGTTGGAAAAAACCAATACACCCTCAAGTCCCAACATCCCATGTTCACATCCAACTGTCACTGGAAAACAGACCACAGAAAGCAGAGCTGAAGCAGAAATCCTCACCAGCAGAGAGCACTCACATTTAGGATTTCTCCCACCTGACAAACATGCCAGTCAAAAATAAAACTGTTCTTACCGAGGAAATGATGCAACTTCAAATGCACTCAGTACAAATAAAGAAAAGAGAGAGCTGGCAAGGCTTGGAACCCCTACTCCAAAACAACATCTGCACAACACAGACCGTTAAACAAAGGCATCCTACCATTCAACCTTGACTCCAAACACCACAATTCCGATTCAAAAGGGAATTTCTAATTAATCGTTTACACGGTAACTCCTCTGCACCAAAAAGATAAACAGAAGCTCGCCGGGATCGCAGACCGCAGGCTCACTGCTATTTCCAGAACCAGCATCCTGTCTGAGCCACCCGCGCCAGCGCCCAGGGACCGTCTGCAGCCAGATCGCAGGCTGGGCCTCACCGGGGTGAGAAACGGCTCCACAGAAACACGCTGCACTGGTCTCCCCCTCCATCTGTCCAGTACCCAAGGAGCAGAGCAACTGCTCAAAAAAACACATCAAGTCATCAGCCACCTCGTTTCTGCTTCTTTAAGAGAACTGAAGCAGAGCTACCGGTTTTATGGATCACTTTCTCCTGGGAAAAGACCTTCTCCCACCTCAAACTACTCCCTTCCCACCACTGATGACAGCAGACATCCCATTCAGCATGACATACACCCCAAAGGTTGCCCGCATCAGCAGGTGCTCAGTGAAGCCCCCTGGTCTCACCCCTTCCCTCTCCTGGAGCTACTCGGATGCTCCAGATCCAGCACATCTTCATGTCAAGAACTCCCAACACGGCCAGTCGCTGAAGGTAGACTTTAAGTTTAACCTATATCAGTGGCTTAAAGTAAAGCAAACCATAACAAAAAAAAGCAAAAGCAAACAATTTAGGGTGGATACAGGAGGGCTTGAAACGCATCAGCCTACGCTAGACAGTCAGAAGCTAACTTAGTGCCACAGAAAGCTAAAAGGATAAAAGCTGGTGGTTTCAAGCTATGATCTATTTCCAGCTTACCCATTAACTCCAAATCACAAAGGAAGCTGGAATATTTACTATGAGCATTCTGCTTTTCCGTCCTTCCTCCCTTGTGCATGGGAAGGTGGATGATCCAGCAGCTGCACAGTGCTCCGGCACACGGGAATCAGAATCACAGAATCAACAGGTTGGAAAAGCCTTCTGAGACCATCGAGTCCAACCATTCCTATCTGCCACTAACTCAGATCCTTAAGTGCCGTATCCTTAAGCAGAGGGACAGTTCCTTCTCCTGTGCAAACACCCCATGTGGTTTGCCTTATTCCCCCAAGGGTGTTCCCAGTTCTTCATTATTCCTTCCCTATACATTTCTATACATTGAAAACCTATTCCTGCAGGCTTTGACTCCATCCTCTTTGCAGACGCAAATGAAAGCATTAACTAAAACTGGTGCTAGTGAAGAGATATATGTGGATAATCACAGATGGGTCTTTAGGATGTGTTCACTAAGGAAGGGAATTTAAGTAGGCTTCTGGCAGGGAAACAGTATTTATCTGCTTAAAATGCAAGAATGTATAGGTGATTTAAATGCAAGAATGTATAGGCAGTTGGACTGACAAAGGAACAACTCTTATTCTCGTGCTTTGGGACACAACACAACTTTGCTTAAGCACACGTCCCCCTGTGTATGTCAAACAGTTGTGCCTTTTACATGTGATACCAAGTCTGTGCTGAGCATTGGGGCGGCTTAAAGACTTTATTTTAGATGAATCTTGAGATAAACTCAGCTGTCAAGCAGGAAAGAAGGACTTTCAAGTCTTTCAGTGAATTGCTCATAAACTGTATTGCAGCAAATCATCCTCCTCACCAGAGAGCTCGGATAAACAGGATTTGTGTTGGCAGAACTGTAGCTAAAATATTCTTGCTGCACTTGGAAAAACAGAAAAAGAAGCGTCCAGTCAAGACTCCTTCCCTGCGCTAGGAAAACAACCCGCATCTGTCACAACTCAGAAAAGGCATCTCTACAACATTTTGATCCATCGTGAAGGCCGGAAAAACTGGAATTTAAGTTCTTTTAACGTGCAGGTGAAATTTTGGCTTGCAGTTGTCCTGCCTGGATTTGGTTTTTCAGTCGCTGCCAGTTTAACAGCTTAGGAAATGCCATTCGGAGCGCGTCCTGCACCACTCCTTTCCTGTACAGAGGGAGCAGCGAGGGCAGGGTGAGGAATGCTTCGTTCATCTCCAAGTTTGACAGTCAGCTTTTGAAATGAGGTTAAAGGAGTCTTTTGTCATGATGTAATTTTTTTTTCAAAAGGAAACAGTATGTGACGAGTGCCGCATCTCCCCCAGCAAACCAACACTTAGCAAAGGGACCGTGATTCGACAAGGCTGGTTCAGCTCGGCCACAGCCAACCCCCGACTCATCCGTGCAGCGTCACAAACCCACTGGGCAAGGGCAAGGAAAGGGAAAATGAATGATGGGTGCTAAATCTAGCTCTAAGGAATAAAGGCTAGAACTGTGAAATGCAGCTGGGTAGCTAGAAACTGGCGTAACGTTAAAATCCCTCTCCTTAAACATGAAGTATGAACCTTGAGCTGAAAAACCGCCAAGCCACTAAACCCAGGAGTCACTGACCTCTCTCTGCTGTTTGCGTCAGACCAAGCTCTCTCCGACAGCAGGGAAGCACCATATGCTCCTTTTACATGTCTAAAAGCATGGCAGAAGGCGCAAGAAGACTAGAAACAGACAACGAGACGAGCAGGGCTTTGAAAAGCTCCCAGGGACAACACAATGCAGGGGGTTTACTCCAGCCCACATGTGAGGAAGTCGCTATCAAGCACAGGTAGAGGTTTTCTCCTCACAGGGTAGTAAAACACCCCCCCACTTTCACAGAACCCTAGAATCACAGAACAGTACGGGTTGGANCATCTTCATGTCAAGAACTCCCAACACGGCCAGTGGCTGAAGGCACTTTCAGTTTAACCTGTATCAGTGGCTTAAAGTAAAGCAAACCATAACAAAAAAAGCAAAAGCAAACAATTTAGGGTGGATACAGGAGGGCTTGAAACGCATCAGCCTACGCTAGACAGTCAGAAGCTAACTTAGTGCCACAGAAAGCTAAAAGGATAAAAGCTGGTGGTTTCAAGCTATGATCTATTTCCAGCTTACCCATTAACTCCAAATCACAAAGGAAGCTGGAATATTTACTATGAGCATTCTGCTTTTCCGTCCTTCCTCCCTTGTGCATGGGAAGGTGGATGATCCAGCAGCTGCACAGTGCTCCGGCACACGGGAATCAGAATCACAGAATCAACAGGTTGGAAAAGCCTTCTGAGACCATCGAGTCCAACCATTCCTATCTGCCACTAACTCAGATCCTTAAGTGCCGTATCCTTAAGCAGAGGGACAGTTCCTTCTCCTGTGCAAACGCCCCATGTGGTTTGCCTTATTCCCCCAAGGGTGTTCCCAGTTCTTCATTATTTCTTCCCTATACATTTCTATACATTGAAAACCTATTCCTGCAGGCTTTGACTCCATCCTCTTTGCAGACGCAAATGAAAGCATTAACTAAAACTGGTGCTAGTGAAGAGATATATGTGGATAATCACAGATGGGTCTTTAGGATGTGTTCACTAAGGAAGGGAATTTAAGTAGGCTTCTGGCAGGGAAACAGTATTTATCTGCTTAAAATGCAAGAATGTATAGGTGATTTAAATGCAAGAATGTATAGGCAGTTGGACTGACAAAGGAACAACTCTTATTCTCGTGCTTTGGGACACAACACAACTTTGCTTAAGCACACGTCCCCCTGTGTATGTCAAACAGTTGTGCCTTTTACATGTGATACCAAGTCTGTGCTGAGCATTGGGGCGGCTTAAAGACTTTATTTTAGATGAATCTTGAGATAAACTCAGCTGTCAAGCAGGAAAGAAGGACTTTCAAGTCTTTCAGTGAATTGCTCATAAACTGTATTGCAGCAAATCATCCTCCTCACCAGAGAGCTCGGATAAACAGGATTTGTGTTGGCAGAACTGTAGCTAAAATATTCTTGCTGCACTTGGAAAAACAGAAAAAGAAGCGTCCAGTCAAGACTCCTTCCCTGTGCTAGGAAAACAACCCGCATCTGTCACAACTCAGAAAAGGCATCTCTACAACATTTTGATCCATCGTGAAGGCCGGAAAAACTGGAATTTAAGTTCTTTTAACGTGCAGGTGAAATTTTGGCTTGCAGTTGTCCTGCCTGGATTTGGTTTTTCAGTCGCTGCCAGTTTAACAGCTTAGGAAATGCCATTCGGAGCGCGTCCTGCACCACTCCTTTCCTGTACAGAGGGAGCAGCGAGGGCAGGGTGAGGAATGCTTCGTTCATCTCCAAGTTTGACAGTCAGCTTTTGAAATGAGGTTAAAGGAGTCTTTTGTCATGATGTAATTTTTTTTTCAAAAGGAAACAGTATGTGACGAGTGCCGCATCTCCCCCAGCAAACCAACACTTAGCAAAGGGACCGTGATTCGACAAGGCTGGTTCAGCTCGGCCACAGCCAACCCCCGACTCATCCGTGCAGCGTCACAAACCCACTGGGCAAGGGCAAGGAAAGGGAAAATGAATGATGGGTGCTAAATCTAGCTCTAAGGAATAAAGGCTAGAACTGTGAAATGCAGCTGGGTAGCTAGAAACTGGCGTAACGTTAAAATCCCTCTCCTTAAACATGAAGTATGAACCTTGAGCTGAAAAACCGCCAAGCCACTAAACCCAGGAGTCACTGACCTCTCTCTGCTGTTTGCGTCAGACCAAGCTCTCTCCGACAGCAGGGAAGCACCATACGCTCCTTTTACATGTCTAAAAGCATGGCAGAAGGCGCAAGAAGACTAGAAACAGACAACGAGACGAGCAGGGCTTTGAAAAGCTCCCAGGGACAACACAATGCAGGGGGTTTACTCCAGCCCACATGTGAGGAAGTCGCTATCAAGCACAGGTAGAGGTTTTCTCCTCACAGGGTAGTAAAACACCCCCCCACTTTCACAGAACCCTAGAATCACAGAACAGTACGGGTTGGAAGGAACCTTAAAGATCATCGAGTCCCACCCCTTCCATGGGCAGGGACACCTCCCACTGGATCAGGGGCTCCAAGCCCCATCCAACCTGGCCTTGAACACCTTCCACAACTTCCCTGGGCAACCTGGGTCAGTGCCTCCCCACTCTCCTCATGAAGAAATTACTCCTTTCCACGTGAAAAGTCTGGCTGGAACACTGTAAGATCCCAATGCAGTAACCATATCGCTCTACTTTGAGCATGGGCTGCCCCGAGTGACCTCCTGAGGCTGCAATATCCTATGAGCCTGTTTCTACCCAGGAAAGAGAACAGGTATGGGACAGCACCAGCCAAGAGACTAACATCCACCCATAGTCTCTAACGATTCAGTTTGTCAAATAAAAGCACATGATCAATGAAAGAACAGTACAAAGAAAAAGAAGGAACAATCTACCTTACTTCTGAGCTCTCTGCTCCCATCAGACATTAAGACAACTGGATGCATGTAAAAGAGCACAGAGTTTGTCATGTGAGAGAATTAACTTCATCGTTGAACCATGGAATGGTTTGGGTTGGAGGGGACCTCAAAACCCATCCAGTTCCACCACTGCCATGGACAGGGACACCTCCCACTGAATCAGGGGCTCCAAGCCCCATCCAGCCTGACCTTGAGCCCCTCCAGGGATGGGCCAGCCACCACTTTCCCAGGTAGCCTGGGCCAGGGCCTCCCCACCCTCACAGCAAAACATTTCTCCCCAGATCTCATCTCAATCTTCCCCCTTTCAGCTGAAAACTGTTCCCCTCATCCTGTCCCTGCACTCCCTGATCAAGAGCCCCTCCCCAGCTTTCCTAGAGCCCTTTCAGTTCTGGAAGCTGCTCTAAGGTCTCCCCGCCGCCTTCTCTTCTCCAGGTGGCTGAACAACCCCAACTCTGTCAGCCTGTCCTCGTACAGGAGGTGCTCCAGCCCTTGGATCACTTCATGGCCTTCTCTGGACTTGCTCCAACAGATCTACGTCCTTGTGCTGAGGATTCCAGAGCTCAATGCAGGGCTCCAGGTGGGGTCTCACCAGAGTGGAGTAGAGGGTGAGAATTGCCTCTCTGGTGCTGCTGGTCCCACTGCTTTGGATGCAGCCCAGGACATGGTTTGGCTTTCTGGGCTGCAAGTGCACATTGCTGGCTCATGTTGAGCTTCTCCTCCCCTGCACCTCAAATCCTCCTCCTCAGGCCTGCTCCAAATCCAGTCTCTACCCAGCCTGTATTTGTGCTTGGGACTGCCCTGACCCAGGTGCAGACCTAGCACTTGGCCTGGCTGAACTCCATGAGGTTTGCACAACTCAAATGCGTAAGACTCATTAAACTACTGAGGGGGAGGGAAAAGTGGAAGTGATCTCACTGTGAATCCATCAGTAGATGGCCATCATCTCACCAGGCAGCCAGAAGAACTAATTAAAAAAATAGCTACACAGGTTCTTATAAAAGAAAAAATGGGTTGGGACTTACCCTGGCCAATGCAGGCTTGAAATTAAAGCTGCTGTCAGGAAAGCAATGCTGGAAGAGCACTTCAGTGGAGCCTACAAGGACTGGCAACCCCTGTCAGATACTGCCCAACTGATTTTATGGGTGTATTTAGATGACTTGGGTTCCTGCAGTGACCAGTAACAGGCTTGACATAAGGGAAAAATTCTCCACTGAAAGGGTCATTAGGTAATGGAACGGGCTGCCCAGGGACGTGGTTGACTCGCCTTCCCTGGAGGTGTTTAAGATGTGGTAGGATGAGGTACTGAGGGGCATGGGTTAGAGATTGGTTGGAATGGTTGGACTCAATGATCTGGTGGGTTTCTTCCAACCTGGTGATTCTATGATTCTATGATTCCAGTTTGGTGTTACAGCATTCAGGTACTTCAGACTTCATTCACCACCTCCTCTTTCCAAATCCCATGCCCACATCAGCTGTAACCTGCCATGCCATGACTATCTCAGCCTTCAAAATTGGGTGTTTAGCATTGCTCATCAGATTATACACCACTATCTGCAAGTGTCTCAGTGGACAAAATTGGAGCATGAAAGGAAAGAACCAGACTAGTGGCTCGTGGTTGTGCAGAAGACGCCATCCGATCCCAGCGCCCTGGTTCAGTCGTGCATGAATGGTGCAACGGTCGCTGTGTCTGAAGAGGGACCAGAGAAGGACAAGCTCATGTCGCTGAGTAACACCCTTTCTTTGGAGGGGTGCTGAAGGAACAATAAAATCCTGCAGCTCAAAAAAACCGAGAGACGTGCAGAAAAACAGCGACCACAACTGACAGCCTGTGAATTCCTCCTAACCTCTCCAGCAACCTCAGGAAACAAAAACCATTCACCTCACACAGCAGCGTCCTTGTATCAGTAAACAAACCCTGAAGCCACATCAGCAACTGTACTGATGATGACTTTCCACCTTATTTAAGCCATATTTCTTGCACTATAACACCTTCCCAGTTTCCTGCATAAACAGCACCATTAACAGACGCTGCCATCTACCTACACCCCCATCTATTCCAGAAGCTCGGGTGCCAAGGAACGATCACAGCAGTTCATGGGTTTGCTTTGGAAATGCTTGGAGAGCCCTTTTGCAGTCAGCTGGCTGTGAAACGCTGATGTTCAGATGCTTCATTGTTCAGTTGTAAAGGAATATTCTGCATTTGTTAAGCTCATGCCCAGTGCTGATCTGTGAACGCTGCCGTAGGCTCCTGAATACAGTATTGTTCTGATACAGGGCTCCAAGATCCAAGATTATCTGTATCCCAGCACAGAGCACACCCTCCACAAGCATTCCAGAAGGCCTGCTCAGCCCTTTGATTACATTAGATCTAAAATAAAAGTAATGCTCTATTTATACTAACACAGGCCATGCAAGCCATGCAAAACCAATGCAAAATAATCAAGCAAAATACGTACATAATACACAAATACAGTTTTGGTTTCTGCCTAATCCGAGTTTCTGTTAGAATTACCGCAGCAATCTCCACTATCTCACCTACACACAAACACTGAGTCTGCAGCCCTTAGACTCTGTGTTTTCTGGCCATGCAGCAGGCAGACTCCTTTAGGCATTTATGTGTTTTACAGTGCTGTGACCTATCACAGCTCCTGTGGTTTTGGCTCGCGAATTGTCCTCACAGCGCATTAGATTACCGACGCCGGCCTTCAGCAGACAAACTGCTGAGTCTCCGAGTAGCAGATGAAGATGTTCCACCGACAGCTGCCCATCCAGCGCCTCTGGCAGAGGCTCCCTCTGCCACGTCTGCCGGAGGGATGGAGAGAGACAATCCATTCCAATTGCCACTGACAATGCCCTGCAAGACAGACCCCAACAGCTTCAGCCCGCTAACGAACCATTAGCAACAGAGGGGAGAAAATTAAGTTTGCAAATCACACAGCCAATAGGTTTCCCCACGATACGCCCATTAATTGTTTGGGTGGAAAGAAAGGGCTTTTTCCTCGTGCTTTCTTGAAGACATGTCTAGTCAGGAAAAGCTTCCCACTTCATGGCTGCAGATTCGGTTCAGGTTTGCTGGATTGTTTTTGTATATTTCCAGTTTTGCATCGGAAAAGTTTCATCTCACCTAAGGGCAACCTGAACGAGAACTGCAGTGAAATCCTCTCTCCACCTTCCAGTCTCTCCCCATCAGCAGGAACCGAGCAGCGAACGCCTTGCCAGACAAACCTCACGCCCTACAGAAAAGGGATGAGGTACACAGATCCCTGTGGAAAGGCCTGGGAAATACACAAGGTTTGTCCTTCCAATTGAAGGGCAACTAATGTTTTATAGACAATTTGGTTTAGAAATAAAGGGGTTTTTTTACTAAACCAAGCGCAGCAGTTTCAGCCAAAGCCACAAGTGACTGAACTGGCAGCTTCTGCATCAGGATCTTCCTTCCCCCAGTGAAAGTACAACTTCCAAAAGGGAAGAGGAGAAGCAACAACAGAAGGAACTCTTCAAACACCCTTGTGGATACGGAAGCGCAGGGTAGGACAGGCAATGAAGGCAAATTAATTTGTGCACAGTCATAAGTACTTCACCTTCCCCTTCTTTGAATGAGAAAACCTCAGAGAAGTAGGAACTGTTATTTACGCATCCATCATTCACGGCAAAAGGAGTGAAGTTGTAAATGCCGACCGTACCGCATTGTTAAACAACAGTAATGCAAGAGAATGTTAGCAATATGGAAAAGGAGTTAAAGGTTTTCATAGCTCAGACAGATGACTTGATTTACATGCCACTTATTTTATTGTTTTAAACCATCACCAGAAAGACTGTGTCCATTTACTTCCTTCAGACCCCGCATATTTTTTTCCATCATGATAGCTCAGAAGCTGAGACTGTTCAAACAGCCCTGTTACACAGCACAAACACCTCCCAGAATTCATAGGTGGGTGACCTGTAAAATACCTACAGCTCCTCTTCCACAAGCCAAGACAACTATGGTCACGCCATCACATGTTTAATTCCAGGCCCGTGGAATTCAAAACCAGTGAAATTATTTAAACCAGGATCTTTTCAGAGGGCACATCAGCACAAGAGGCTTCTACTTCTGTGACGTTTGCTGGCCAAACCACACTGTGCTGTTCATCAGAAAGTTCAATAACAAAGTTTTCAGCCACTAATTGTTTACTGAAAGCCCAATTTCAGCCCCGAGTGGGGTCATTGAACACTCTCTGCTCTGGCAGATCTGATTACACACACAAACCCAGCAGCACAGAGTGAAGCTGTCCCACTGCTCATTTCACTCATGAGAAAAGAAGGCTACAAGGAGACCTTATAGTGACCTCCTGGTACCTGAGAGGTCTACAAGAGAGCTGTAGAGGGACTGTTCACAAAGGTCTGGAGTGATAGGATGAGGGACAATGGCTGTAAACTGGAGAGGGGCAGATTTAGACTAGACATAAGGAGGAATTTCTTCACTATGAGAGTGGGGAGGCCCTCGAAAAGGCTGCCCAGGGAAGCTGTGGCTGCCCCATCCCTGGAGGGGTTCAAGGCCAGGCTGGATGGGGCTTGGGCACCTGATCCAGTGGGAGGTGTCCCTGCCCATGGCAGGAGGGGTGGAACTGGATTATCTTTAAGGTCCCTTCCAACCCAAACTATTCTATGATTTCCAGGTTGACCCCATCAATGTTCCACGTGTCTAACAAAGCTGGTGTCAGCCAGAATGACCTTCAGAGGTCCCTTCCAAACACTGCTCTGGCTACCACAGACACACTGCAGCTTCAAATAACGGCTGAAAGTAACTGTCCTCTCCAGTAACAGCATAGGTTTGCCAGTTCATTTAAATAAGGCTGTAGTAAAATAAAGCTTTTTTTTTTTTTTTAGCCATCAGTTTAATTATCAGAGGAGCTAGACCACCTCCTCTGAAGGCAGCCATGTTCTCTCTTCCTCTGTGAGCAACCCTTGCTGAACAGCAATGTACTGAAACAAAACAAAGAAACGCACTTTGAATCAAGAAGTCTGGCAGTCAGAGACTGGCAACCTCTTTAAATTTTTCAAATATATACATGAAGTCATCTATTATAGAATCATAGAACGGTTTGGGTCAGAAAGGATTGTAAAGATAATCCAGTTCCAAGCCCCTCTGCCACAAATTCTTTTCCTTATTATTTCTCTATGTTTTTCAAGCTGAAGCTTGTATTATCCTTCCCACATTCAACCGATCACTTATTCTGCAGCAGGGGTGCCTCACAAATGTGTGTTCAGTTGGAAAAATTTGATAGTATTAAATTACTGATAATGAGAAGCTTAGAGATGTTCACCTACCAGCTCCCCGACACACTTAGCAATCACCTTCCAGTGGGCAATGCCAACTGAGGGCACACACACCTCTCTGACAGAAGCAGCAGCAAGGCTGACACCCTCACCCCAAAGTGGCCGTTTGTTACCTAACACAACTCTGTCCAGACCTGCCTCAACCACAACATTCTTCTCCACACCTGCCAGTGACAGAACTCAAACCCTCATCACATNGAGTTTTTTTACTAAACCAAGCGCAGCAGTTTCAGCCAAAGCCACAAGTGACTGAACTGGCAGCTTCTGCATCAGGATCTTCCTTCCCCCAGTGAAAGTACAACTTCCAAAAGGGAAGAGGAGAAGCAACAACAGAAGGAACTCTTCAAACACCCTTGTGGATACAGAAGCGCAGGGTAGGACAGGCAATGAAGGCAAATGAATTTGTGCACAGTCATAAGTACTTCACCTTCCCCTTCTTTGAATGAGAAAACCTCGGAGCAGTAGGAACTGTTATTTACGCATCCATCATTCACGGCAAAAGGAGTGAAGTTGTAAATGCCGACCGTACCGCATTGTTAAACAACAGTAATGCAAGAGAATGTTAGCAATATGGAAAAGGAGTTAAAGGTTTTCATAGCTCAGACAGGTGACTTGATTTACATGCTGCTTATTTTATTGTTTTAAACCATCACCAGAAAGACTGTGTCCATTTACTTCCTTCAGACCCCGCGTATTTTTTTCCATCATGATAGCTCAGAAGCTGAGACTGTTCAAACAGCCCTGTTACACAGCACAAACACCTCCCAGAATTCATAGGTGGGTGACCTGTAAAATACCTACAGCTCCTCTTCCACAAGCCAAGACAACTATGGTCACGCCATCACATGTTTAATTCCAGGCCCGTGGAATTCAAAACCAGTGAAATTATTTAAACCAGGATCTTTTCAGAGGGCACATCAGCACAAGAGGCTTCTACTTCTGTGACGTTTGCTGGCCAAACCACACTGTGCTGTTCATCAAAAAGTTCAATAACAAAGTTTTCAGCCACTAATTGTTTACTGAAAGCCCAATTTCAGCCCCGAGTGGGGTCATTGAACACTCTCTGCTCTGGCAGATCTGATTACACACACAAACCCAGCAGCACAGAGTGAAGCTGTCCCACTGCTCATTTCACTCATGAGAAAAGAAGGCTACAAGGAGACCTTATAGTGACCTCCTGGTACCTGAGAGGTCTACAAGAGAGCTGTAGAGGGACTGTTCACAAAGGTCTGGAGTGATAGGATGAGGGACAATGGCTGTAAACTGGAGAGGGGCAGATTTAGACTAGACATAAGGAGGAATTTCTTCACTATGAGAGTGGGGAGGCCCTCGAAAAGGCTGCCCAGGGAAGCTGTGGCTGCCCCATCCCTGGAGGGGTTCAAGGCCAGGCTGGATGGGGCTTGGGCACCTGATCCAGTGGGAGGTGTCCCTGCCCATGGCAGGAGGGGTGGAACTGGATTATCTTTAAGGTCCCTTCCAACCCAAACTATTCTATGATTTCCAGGTTGACCCCATCAATGTTCCACGTGTCTAACAAAGCTGGTGTCAGCCAGAATGACCTTCAGAGGTCCCTTCCAAACACTGCTCTGGCTACCACAGACACACTGCAGCTTCAAATAACGGCTGAAAGTAACTGTCCTCTCCAGTAACAGCACAGGTTTGCCAGTTCATTTAAATAAGGCTGTAGTAAAATAAAGCTTTTTTTTTTTTTTAGCCATCAGTTTAATTATCAGAGGAGCTAGACCACCTCCTCTGAAGGCAGCCATGTTCTCTCTTCCTCTGTGAGCAACCCTTGCTGAACAGTAATGTACTGAAACAAAACAAAGAAACGCACTTTGAATCAAGAAGTCTGGCAGTCAGAGACTGGCAACCTCTTTAAATTTTTCAAATATATACATGAAGTCATCTATTATAGAATCATAGAACGGTTTGGGTCAGAAAGGATTTTAAAGATAATCCAGTTCCAAGCCCCTCTGCCACAGACAAATTCTTTTCCTTATTAAGCCTCTCTGTTTTTCAAGCTGAAGCTTGTATTATCCTTCCCACATTCAACCGATCACTTACTCTGCAGCAGGGGTGCCTCACAAATGTGTGTTCAGTTGGAAAAATTTGATAGTATTAAATTACTGATAATGAGAAGCTTAGAGATGTTCACCTACCAGCTCCCCGACACACTTAGCAATCACCTTCCAGTGGGCAATGCCAAGTGAGGGCACACACACCTCTCTGACAGAAGCAGCAGCAAGGCTGACACCCTCACCCCAAAGTGGCCGTTTGTTACCTAACACAACTCTGTCCAGACCTGCCTCAACCACAACATTCTTCTCCACACCTGCCAGTGACAGAACTCAAACCCTCATCACATACAACCCTTATTATTTGCATTTTAAATACGTAATGCATAGTGATACAAAAGCCATCACTACATAGAATCATAGAATAGTTTGAGTTGGAAGGGACCTTAAAGATCATCCAGTTCCAACCCTCCTGCCATAGGCAGGGACACCTCCCACTGGATCAGGTGCCCAAGCCCCATCCAACCTNCTTGTAGCCTCCTCTAGACCCATTCCAACAGCTCCATCTCCTTCTTATGTTGAGGATTCTAGTACTGGACACAAAACTCCAGATGAGGTCTCACAAGAGAGGAACAGAGGGGCAGAATCCCCTCCCTCGCCCTGCCGGCCACTCTTGTTTTGATGCAGCCCAGGATACGGTTGGCCCTCTGGGCTAAGGCTGTGTGTATACACAGCATACGCACCCAGTATAGTATTTTTATGGTCTTTTATATCTATATATAAAAGTTACCATTCAAGTTTATATGTACACAAAATTCCTCCTAGGAAATACTGCACACACTATCCTGGCCTGCTTCAAACCGAATCTGGTTAATGAAATCACCCCTTCTACAATCCAGTAAGGGAACGCACCTACAGCTCTGGGACACAAGGAGATGGTTTGTGGGACTCGCAGGTAAGGAGAGGGTTCAAGTGTTTCGTTCATAGCTCTTTCATGCAGTGCAACGAAACTACTACAATCCCACTTTTGTCAAGAAGGGAGAGGAATGTATCTATGAAATGACTCTTTTCCTCTTAAATATATTCATGAGAGACTTACAGGAAAAGAAATAAAGCCGAGTTATTTCCTGTTCACAGCTTTGTCCTTTGAGAAGGAGAACAAAAGTATCTGACACTTCACATCCCCACTCATCTCGAGCTCCCATTCCTTGGCCTTTTAACTGGAGCACAGCCTGGCATCAACCGCTAAGGAAATAGCCCTACCCACAGGAAAACCCCAGGCTTTGAGGAGCTGCTGCTACAGTGCACAGGGTGTGAACGCTGATAAGCAAAGGCCGGGAAACAAGGGCAGGCAGTAATGTCATATCTTCAGTTCTCAAAGTACCAGGTCAGGGTAGATAAAACACAGCTAATTTTTTTTGCTGCTTCTCTCGCATGCAAGCTTTGCCTTTTGAAGCTCCGTACTTGTGTAGTGAAATTATGCCTCACTCCTAAAAGAACCACAGCTCAGCAGTGAAAACGCCAACAGTTCTAGGAAATGGGCCACACAAAAACCCCTTCCAAGCTGTCTGGTAACCTGATACAAGAAAAATCCTTTCCTTAGTCCAAATCTGTTGATGTCATCTAAATCAAGACAGGCCAAGAACCCAAAATGGTTTAGCGCCACTTGAAGCATCAGTTCACCCTGAAAACTTCTCAAGTGGGCTGAGGCTCCTCCAGCTCTAGAAGAGAGAACAATAGAAACCCACTAGCCAAAGTGATGGAGGATTCCTGCTTTGCAGACACCAAGTGGAAGCCCTAAAATACAGGATCGATACGTTAAACCAGCCTGTGCGACCGGCCAGCAACGATAACTCACAATTTCCCCTCTGCCACCAGCACTACTCCCTAAACTCTTTCTTTCCCCTTTTTCCCATGGGGAGAAAAGGAAGCGAGGAGAAGCAGGGAGAGGAGGAGGCTGGAAGGAGAGAACCGGAAAGTGTAATTCCCTCGGCTCAGGCTTGAGGGTTTGTTTCTACTTTAGTCAAACTTTACTTACTGCCCTTCCCCAAACCCCTAGCAACTCCATCACCACATCCGTTGCTACTGCTTCTAATTTTTCCTATTTTAAGTACAGGGAATCAAACCTGTTTATAGTTATTAAACCAAAAGCCTGTTAATATTTTATGTGGTCACATCAACGTTTCCTTGTCTTTGGTGGCTCCATCTCCTCCCACTTGAGCCTTATGGATGTTTTCTTGAACTGGTGGCTGGTATCATGCAGTCCATGCGGTGTCCTCTAATCCTCCTCTGCTGCCGATCCATGGCTTGGCAATTTACAGCACATTATTCATCTCTACACGAATGGCTCAGCACTTCGTATAACTGGATTTGACCCACAAGGTGATCCAGGCATCTCCAGGAGGAGCACTGCCTCCCCTGGCTGTGCCATCACCACTGTTATGAATCCTGCTTTGACACTAAAGCTACCTCAGCAACATCTGCACCACCTTTCTGATCTGCTGTGGGGAGATTTCCATTTCAAATGATGCAAAGCAGCTCACAAGCACAGCGTCCCCACTCATTCCTTGATAAGAAGACGTTCCACCAGCCTTGGGAGAGGGATCTTCCTCAACAGCCCTTCGCGCACATGCAATCACACAGCTCTCCAGCAGACCACATGCTGCACCACACATCACAGCAGCTCCCACAGGGCACCTTGACGTAGGCCAGGCTCCATTTATTTAATCTGAGCAGCCCTGCAGGACAAAGCCACGTTGCCAAACCCCTGTAGAGAGCAGCGACTGCTTCTCCAGCCTGCTGGCCCTGCAGCAGGGTTAACCAGCACACTGCCGCAAGCCTTAGAATCATAGAATCATACATGTCACCACTCAGTGGTGACATTCTGATATTCAGGCAGGGGGAATTTTGGGGTTGATTCCTGACCTGCACCAACCAGGTTGCTCCTGACTATACAAAAAGATCTTTACATCACTAGCTCCTGTGTGGTGTCCACGCTGCAGAATTGGGGTTTATCTCCTGCCATATCTCTGCAGCTTCCTCCCTGTGCTCCCTGCTCTGAGGATATATTGGCAGAAGGCAAGCACCAGCCCCGCCTGGAGCCACCTCAGTTCTGCAGCGGTGTCACCTGGAGCTCCACACGGTGAGAAACCAGGGATAGGGCTCCCCAGACTCAAAGCAGCAG
The DNA here is from genome assembly GCA_013389865.1 of Piaya cayana. Taxonomy (NCBI): domain Eukaryota; kingdom Metazoa; phylum Chordata; class Aves; order Cuculiformes; family Coccyzidae; genus Piaya; species Piaya cayana. The sequence goes on from WAAB01003786.1 coordinate 27,046, forward strand.
TTCTCCCAGCACCACACCCAGGCCGCTCAGCTCTGCCAGGATGGGGCCACTCCTGAACGGGGCTCACACACCCCTTTATCAATGGCGTGGTTAATCTGCAACCGGATCATTCCAGCGCAACTGAGGATTAAATGTACAGGAAATAAAATAGATATTGCTAAAACTAAACATTAACTCGCTGCTGCTGGACTCTTGCGCTTAAGCCTCCTATCTCTCTCATTAAGTAGGAAAAGAAGATGATGCTAACAACAAGGGTTAGAATCATGGAACCATTAAGGTTGGAAAAGCAGGATTTGGGGTGCAGAAGCTGACAGCATGAACCACCATTTACAAACTGTACCACAGCGCACACAGCATGGAACAACATCTCCACAGACCGGGAAGTCTTTCAGAAGTTCAAGAATCTTTTTGATCATTTATTGCTGGCCACCTTCCCAATCCCCGTTCCCAACAAGGTCAGCGTTCCTATTCCTGCTTTAAGCAGGTGAGTTCAGGTTACTTTGTTCCCTCAGTCCCTCTCTCATCATCTGCCCTAACTCCATTTCCAAAGAGATCTCCAAGGAGAGTGCAGGGCTAGGTTCCACTGGTATGAGCAGCGAGGTGGAACCACAGTGATTGTGTCACACACCTCTTTCTTCAACAGTTGGTAAACAGAGTGTCCTTTCTTCTTGCTAACCACAACCTCTGTGGGGCAAACTCACACAACCAGATGAAACCATGGACCTCACATTGCCCTGACCAATGGTGAATGCACGAACTGACATATATCACAGGTACAGCGTGTTCAAAACGTGCACAGAAATGTGCAACTGGTGAATTAAGCACAATTAAGGCTCTTGCTGTGCTTCTCAGTTTCTCCATAGCACAAATTGCTTTGTAAACATGTAATTATGCTGTAAGGTTAAGAAGACGGGCAGGTGTGATGTTTTCAGACATGCCAATAAACAGTCCATAACAAAGGCATCAAGGTAGAATTTTCATAGAATCATAGAATGGTTTGAGTTAGAAGGAACCGCAAAGCTCATCCAGTTCCACCCTCTGCCATGGGCAGGGACACCTCCCGCTGGATCAGATTGCTCCAAGCTCCATCCAACCTGGCCCTGAACCCCTCCAGGGATGGGGCAGCCACCACTTCCCCAGGCAGCCTGGGCCAGGGCCTCCCCACCCTCATAGGAAAACATTTCTCCCCAAGATCTCATCTCAATCTCTCCTCTTTCAGCTGAAAACCATTCCCTCTCTTCCTCTCCCTGCACTCTCTGATCAGGAGCCCCTCCCCAGCTTTCCTGCAGCCCCTTTCAGCACTGGAAGCTGCTCTAAGGTCTCCCCAGAGACTTTTATTCTCCAAGCTGAACACCCACAACTCTCTCAGCTTGTCTTCATAGCAGAGGTGCTTCAGCTCTCACCTCATCTCTGTGGCATTTTAAAGGCTTCTGAACCATGTTTCCACACTGGCCAGGCAGTAGCACCCACTTTCAAACTACAGCTTTCTGGGATGACGATTACTTCTACCCCACTGCAGTTATCAAGGCTGTTAGCCTCACAGTTTGATCAAAAACAGCAGCGTTGCCGTGCAGCTCAGTGGTACTCTACAGGTTTCCAGCTATTAAAATGACCCATAGAAATAATCTAAACTTCACAAGGTACCAACTCCTCACATTCAAACAGAAAGGCCTGTCAAAATATCCAAACAGATTAAGGAACCGTTAGTAAATCCATGGTATCAACCCAGTAACCTACATTAGCAGATTGTGACCCTTTACAAGCCGTTGCTCACTTATAATAGTTCTTTTATTGCTGCTTCATGAACCCTGGAGTTGGCTCATGGCCCCCTCATGTTCCTCTCCCTCCCATTGTAGCCAGCCTCAATTAAAAAAAAAAAAAAAAAAGAGAGAGAGAAAATCATTAGACAAATCATTAGAGACAACTATCTTCATGACTGCAAGCAACAGAAGTCCAGCTAGGCTACGAGGTTTAACCATGCTCACCCCAAAGTCAGGCAGGTGGCCTCTGCTGGCACTCCCACCATTAAATCATAGAATCATGGAATGGTTGGGGTTGGAAAGGACCTCAAAGCTCATTCAGTTCCAGCCACTGGATCCTCCAACTGTAGCCGGCTGCTCCAAGCCTCATCCAGTCTGGCCTTGAATCCCTCCAGGGATGGGGCAGCCATGACTCCTTTGGGCAACCTGGGCCAGGGACGCCTCACCCTTATTGTGAAGAATATATTCCTAATGTCTAATCTAAACCTTCTCCCTTCCAATTTGAAGCGATTCCCCCACATCCTAACACTCCAGGCCCTTGCAAAAACTCCCTCCCCAGCTTTCCTGCAGCCCCTTTCAGTACTGGAAGCTGCCCTAAGGTCTCCCTGGAGGCTTCTCTCTGCTGAAGAATCCCAACTCTCTCAACCTGTCCTTGGATGGGACACGCTCCAGTCCAGATCCCCCAGGAAGTCCACAGGAGCACTGGAGGAATGAGATAGCCCGGAGTATCGACAAGCATGGGTACAGAACAGTCAAGCAAGCAGTTGTTTGTGTACATTACACTAACGGGTAACCAACCCGAGCTGCCAGCACGTGCAGATCTATCGCAGTCGAGCAATTCAGTATCAGAACGGGCAGCATAAGTGGAGACGAGTTGTTAGCAGTGACCATGGAACCAGCCAGACAAGCAAGCAGGATCTCTGTCAGCACCACTTACTCTGGGATTAAGATATTATTTCAACTATTGACAGTTTATTCAGCGAGGCATCCAAACAACAGTCTGTTTCAAATGAAAACAACTGACAGCGAGGAGGACACAGGCTGCTGGGCACTCCCAGGAGAACGGCAATTACAGGCATTGCGTCCTTCCCAGCTGGCACTCATAACCTATAATCATCATAAAAAGCAGGAGGTTGAAAGAACAAGCATCCTGTATAGATTTGAAGGAAACAAATACAATAATACAGCTGTAAACGAGTTCCAGTAACCTGTGGGACACAAATCTCTCCAGCAGAAAGAGCTGCACCTCCCTCCATTGTAAACTGACTCTAGGTGGTACCTTCAGTAAAAGGAATCACAGAATCACCATGTTGGAAGAGATGCATCGGATCATCGAGTCCAACCATTCCTATCAAACACTAACCCATGTCCTTCAGGACCTCGTCTACCCGTGCCTTAAACACCTCCAGGGAAGGTGAATCAACCACCTCCCTGGGCAGCCTATTCCAATGCCCAGTGCCCAAAGGAGCACAACTTTGGAAATCAGCCCCTCAGCCCACTTGTCTAATGCTTCTGCAGGGCTCTGTTAGCTACTCACTGACTTGGTTCACCCCTCTAGTGCCTGATAAACCCATAGTAAATACATGGCAAGTGTTTTGACCATGTAAACACTAACCTGAGCTTCCCAAGGAGAGAGTTGATGTCAGAAAACCATAACAGCTTTTCATGGAAACCCACTTTTAGCAAGTTAATTGCTGCACAGCTGGTAACTTCTCCTACTTTGTCTTAGGGCTGAGAAGCTCAGTGGAAGTTTCACCCAGGCATCAGACTAGACTGCAGGACTGCTCTTACTCCTTAGGACAGAGGGATCTTCATGCTGCTCCAGCCACGCTGTCCCGGGCCAGGGAGGGAAGCAGCACAGATGGAGCATAGAAACACAGAATGACAGGATCACTAGGCTGGAAAATACTTTTGAGATCATCAAGCCCAACCGTCCCTGTCCACTACCGAATCATTCCCCTGAGCACTTCTTCTGCCTTGGAGGTCTTTAAAAGACAGGCAGAAGAAGTGCTCAGGGGGTCTCAATCACCTACCTCCCTGAGCAGCTGTTCTGGTGCCTGATGACCCTTCAGGTGAAGGTTTTCCTAATGTCCAATCTGAACCTCCTTTGGCGCAGCTTGAGGCCATTTCCTCTTGTCCTATTGCCTGTCACTTGGGAGAAAAGACCAGCACCCACGGCTGCAAAGAGCACAGCAAAGAGCTCCAGGAGCACCTTTGCTCCCCATTCACCAATACGGACGTGAAGGCTAGATTGCTCAGAGGAAACCAAGGTTTTTATTCAATGCAGCAGTGAAACATCACCTGAACAGTTAGTTCATACAAACCATAACATGACCCAAGAGGAGGAAAACAATGTTTCTGATACAGGATTAGATGCTAATGTCTGTCTAACTCTAAGATGCACTGATGAGCAAAGACAAAACCCTTGACTCCTCCTGATCTGATCTAGTTCTCAGCAGGCTTTGCCATCCTAGAATCTGAATGAGTGAGGAAGGGGTCAAGAATGACCCAATGAGAAGCAGCTCTCCAGAACCTTCCCTGGTGCTGCCCTAAGGCGCAGTTTCTCCAAAACATAAAATGCGTCCAGGATCTTGAGAAATCCCATATCTCCGGCGTACTTCAGGGAACACGGAATGTTTTCAGCGCCAGACTTTTTCTCCTCTCTCCTGCTGCAGCCGAGCACTCACCCTCAGTCATCCCTGCCACTGTGCTCTCCCCACAGACCTTCTCACCCCAAGGGCTGCTCCCACCGTGGCCTCTGCTGCCACTTCCCTGAG